>QTSX02002255.1:0-249203 GCA_014839935.2 Entomophthora muscae
ATTTTGAGATAGCATTTTTTGAGATGCTGTTTTTGAAATGGCATGTCCTACCATAGAATCAATATTAAGTGATATTTTAATTTTTTTAATTTTGGGGCCCCAAATATTAAATTGAAGAGACTTCTGGACTTCAATTTCTGCACTTTCAATTTTGTTCCCTATATTCAAAAGGATGAATAATATCTATTTTAAAAGCCAAATTAATTTAAGGTGTGTTTTAAATTGCATCAATTTGGGCACTTCAAACTTGGTTTTTTGATTTTAGCTACTAGTAAAAACATTTTAAAAAAAGTCAAATTTAAGAAAAATATTAAATTTTTTGGAAATTTTTTTATTGAAAAAAAGTGCGGAGATCAAAAAATCCATTGATTTGGAGATTTCAATCTCCGCACTTCAACTTTAGGCACTTGTCCTTATAAATAGAGTTATTAGTCTTTCAAAAACAACAACCTTTTTTCTGAAACAAACTAAGAATATTTATGATGAGCCAAAGATAGGGTAATAGCATTTATAGCTTTGGGGCTGCTATTACTCTCCCATGCAACTCATCATAAATATTTTTGGTTTGTAGTTTGTAGTAGTACTTAAGATATTTTCAGTAATACTATAAGTTGCAATTTTCAATTCTAAAATTGACATATTTTTTTAAAATAATCATCTAAGCCCAAGATCAACTAAAGTTTTGGGATTGATTGTATTTTAAGCTTTCTGAATAATTTGAATATGAATAATGTGATTAAATTATAAAATAATTAATCTGGCGTCTAGGCATAACAAGAAAAATAATGACCCATATGTACACCGAAAGTCAACTCACACCATTTAGTTTGTGAATCCATGTATTTTGGATTATATTTTGAATGGTTTTGCTTTGTGCGTGAGCACTTCTTTGCTGTGTTGACCCATTTTGCCCATTAACGCCAAAAATCCCTGTTAACAGAGTGTATATTTTAACCTGATAGTTGTATTTTGTTTAAATCTGAAACCATTTCGTTTAAATCTGAGGTATTTTTGGTTGTCGCCATAGCTTCTAAAACTACTGTAACAAAATCAATGATATTCAATTATTATGTGTAAGGATAAAGAGTCTGTAAAAATTATAAATTTAAAGCAATTTTCCAAATGGGTAACAAAAGTATGATGACAGAATATTAGTAGTTATAACTATTATGCAGAAGTTTAATTTACCTTTACTGTATTTGATTTATAACTGCATAGTATTTAAAGTCTTACTTTATAACATCAAGAATAAAATATCAAATTAGTTTTCTCATATACAAAAAAAATGGCTTTGCTTTTAAAGCTTTGTAAGCCTAGAACTAGTTCTCACTTCAGAAGGTCACTTTGAGGGGTACTCATCATGAAGGCTGAAAATAAGTGTGGAGTCGGCCTATTGCTATGGGAATGATAATATCCTCCCAAGTATTAATAACTTTGGATCAGAGTTTCTCTTGGTAAAAGCTGTTAAGCCCAAACTAGATTAACTCTTAATCATTCCCATGCGAAGACCAACGACCGGATTCGGTGGTATCGGTTCACTTTTGGATATGCTTGTGGGATAAACAAAAAACCAATTATTGATTCGATATCGTTATCAAATTTAGGTACTAAAAACTACTAAAAGGCCTCTTGATTTTTCACTGCACCTATCAAAAACCAGACTTTAATTGAGAATTTATATTTCAGCGGCGGAAACACAAAAGTACATTATGCCGCCAAAGCTGATTAAAAAATCGATTCTACAGTCAAAGCAAATTAAACATGATTTAAATTTCATACTAATAAGTAGCACCTGTAATGATAATAGCAGTAAAAATTTAACTACTTTTTACAATTCGTAGCATTAGAAACCAGATCGTTTATTTTCCGGATTGTTAACTAACAAAAAGCCAACTCCTAGACAGGCTTCTATGACAATTCATCGATTGTAAAGTAAACTAAATCCAAGGAATATAAAATACCATGTGGTGTACTTCAGAGCTTCAAGTCAGTCAATCTCAATACAGTGATTTTCAAATATTCTGATAAAATAACCTCACCTGATGGCAGGTAAAGGCCTTCTGAAGTTTATTATTACTTTTTACAGCGTATTTCATTGAAGGTCTTTGATCAATATAAGGGACATTGATATCATAAACTGCAGATAAATGGTAGGTTAAGGCATAAAGAGGCTCTAACTATTAGTTTGATACGATAGTTTTACAATTTTACAACCTGTTGAGATAAACAAAAATGGTTCAGACACATAGCAAATTTCATCTGGTTCCAGTTGAAGGTCAATTTACTCAATACTGTAAATTAAGGACCTGAACGTAAAAATGCGGATTGTCAAATCCTTGGTCCAAATTTTAAATCACTTTTGCAGGCAACTCAGCTGAGTGAAAAATAAAATATTTAATAAAATCAAACATTTAATTTGACTTTTTTTGATTTATTTAAATTGGCAAATTTTGAATCTCTTGAGCAGATAACTCAACTAACAAAAGATAAAACACAGCAAACAAATGTAGGATACATGGATCAGAAATGCGGGATTCTAATGTATGATTTGAGGTTTTCTTTATGTCAAACAAATCATAGACATCATGTAAAAATTAATGAATCTAAAATTGTGGGATTGTCAAATCCAAGAACCAAATTTCAAATAAAAAATGAGGTGAATTTGAAATAAATTAAATTTATGGGTGTCTCAAAAAGAATGCTAAATGATCCAGAGTGGATTTGTACTAATTCTTTTAGAAATCATAGGCATTCTCAAAAATCACCCTATTCCATTTTAGGACAGCTAAAATTTAGATGCTTGATTACAATAGATTTTAAAAAATGCTAATAATAAATAGAATTATATATTACAATCTATTTTTATCACATTGCCTTTTCCTTGGTATGTTGATAGTTCATTTGCTGTTGATAATGTGCTTGCATTTAATTGGATAGTTTCACCTCCAGTTGCCTTGACAATAGGAAATCAATTTGCCTCCCTGAGACCAACTGTGGTTGCAGAGGCAACTTGATTTCTTATTGCCAAGGCAACTGGAGGTGAAACTATCCAATTAAACACAAGCACATTATCAACAGCAAATGAACTATCAACACATCAAGGAAAAGACAATGTGATAAAATAGTGTGTAATATAAAATTTATTTTATTATTAGCGGTTTCTAAAATATACTGTAATCAAGTATCCTTAATAGCAATACAGTAACACATTTTGTAGTAAACTGATGGTTTATCTTTCCCACCTCTCCTTTCTTTCTCAAAAAGAAGTTTTGTTGGCCCCTGGCATAGCCAGGGGCCAAAAAACTTTTAAAAAATTCTGCGTCATCAGGAGGGTGGCTCATATATCATTATGTGGTTTTGTGGTTGCTATAATAGTGATTTGAAGTGTATAATATTGCATCATTTCCAGTTTAGACAATTTTAGATTTCACTTAATTTCATGTCTAAACATGGTTGTTGAGATTGAATTTTTCATTTGATTTTAGTTGTGGTGGAGCTTCTTGATTTGGGTTGATTTGTTCTAGTTTCTTACTGTACATTCAATTTGGATTCCAGTTCCTGCAATTAATATCTGAGTTTACTAGTGGCATTCAAAAATGATTTGAAATTTGGTTCTTGGATTTGACAATCCTGCAATTCCAAAAAATATAGTAAACTTAATGAAAATGATTGATGGATTTGAACACTTCAAATCTGATTCCAGTTAATTCATTTTGTCCATTGGAAATATGCAGTTTAACTTGAAATTTGAAAAGTGTTTATGAGTTCCCATATTTTTAAAAATTCAAATAAAAATACAAAGAATTCAATTTAATTAAAAAAAGGCTATCTCAAAAAAGTGATTCAAAATTTGGACCAAGGATTTGACAATCCCGCATTTTTATGTTCAGGTTCTGAATTTACAGTACTAGTGACAGTAACTTTGATATTGCTGAGGAACTGTATCAGGAGAATCCTTGGGCTCAGGTTTCTGAGCTAGGAAGAAAAACTTCTATGGGCCTTATGTACACCCAACTAAACTTAAGTCACAAGGAGGCTGAGTTGTATGTGTCACCAGGCCCATTCATGGGTAGCTTTTCTGACAGCCAGTATGGTGACCCCCAAGACCAGGCCCAACCTGAGCCTGTGCCACATTTTGGAGACTGGGCAACTGTGGCCCTTAACCCAATCCAATCATTGCTTGACAATTTGGGCCAATCAGAACAAGCGCTGCCCAGTACAGGTCCCATTATGTCCAGTGGCCCCCATAAACAACAACTAGTAACCAATGAGATCATTGAAGATATAATGAGACTCAAGAAATTGTCATGACATTTGCCAAAATTGCCATCCATCTATAATTCACTGAGGCAGTGGTAAGACATGAATTATGAGCTGGCTTGAAGAGATACAGTGCAAAGCTTACCAAAAAGCCAAAGGAGCAGGTCAAATCCCAGATTGAGGATGCATAACCTATCATGCTTGAACTTCTGCAATGTGATCCATACCTCCAAATGACTTAGGTCAGACCCCTACTTGGGCTTCATAGCATCTTTATTGCATGCCACATTGCAAAGCTCTGGATGCATGGGCTTGTTGTTGGTATCTTAGTTCTGCTCAGTTGCACAGGTGAAAAATGGAAAAGTGACTGTGTTGTTCTATCTCCCCAGACACCAATACATCTCCTGAGTCAAATCCAGGTGCCAACTGAGTAGGGTTGTAATTATCCAGACGGGGTGATTCCTTAGAAATTAGGCTGTACTTGGACTGCATTACTGCAAATTCTTCAAGCACTTTCCAAATGTCCAAGTGAGCATCCCCTTCATAGACCTTCACTTCAGAAGGGGTGAGACCTTTCTTAGGCTGATACCAGTCCTGAAACAGTCCTTTAAACTCTTGCCCTAGAAACTCATTGCCTCTGGTGATCATTACCAAGTGTTGGATTAACTAGCCCTACTCTTCACCAGAGGGTTTACTTGTAGCAAAATTCCTACAGCTCTGGAAATAGACATCCTCTTCACTTAGGCTAGGATAAAAAAGGTGATGAATCTTATTCATTAAAAACTATGCACAATCAGGGATAATGAACAGGGGTTGAGATTGATGTTTATTGTAATCAGAAGAAAGATCCCATCAGAAACCTTCTGTATTGTGGCCTGTTTTTGGGAGAAATATATTTGGGCTGCCAAGTCTTATAGTCCTTATTTTATCTCTTGGACTCCTTGTACTTGGTTTTGGACTCCTTTTTCTATATCTTGGGCGTCTTTCCCCTAGTCTTAGACTCCTTGTCTTTGGTCTTGCCCTCCTGTGACGGATCCAGGTCCAACCAGTCCATCCTGCCATTATCCTGCCCTTGACTCTTATTGCCATTACCTTTCTTTGACAAAGCTTCAAGGAGCTTTGTCTCCAGGGAGGCAATTTTATGGGATAACACTTTGTTATCATCCTGCCAACGGGCCATGATCTCAACACTCTTTTCCTCTCTTGTCCTTAAAGCCTCAATTTCACAATTTGCCTTTGCTTTCACTTGCTGTAAGATTTTGTCCCATCCTACTAACAGGCTCCAGGGATCCCACACATAGATTCAGTTTCCTTGGGCGGGAGTCCCTTCTTTTGCAAAGTAATCAGAGTATAACTCTTTGAACGCAGCCTTTACTTCCACTAAGGACTCCTCAGGCACAGTCTTGGTGACCTCCAAGCTTGCCCAGGCTTCCTCCAACAAACTTGTAGGAACCTTTTTCCTGGCAGCAGTGGTTTCCACGCAAATTACTCCAAATTTGGCCCTTTTAAAATTTAATAAAGAAGACATAATAATTGAAAAGGTAGTTGAGGGAAAAGCGTCAAAATTGACAATATATCTTTATTTAAAATTAGCTGTTTTTGATTATATACAATTTAAGGCATATTTGGCTGAAAACCCTCTGGTTCCTGAATCAACCTATGATTCATATCACAAGGTTTATGACATTTGAGTCCTCCAAACCTAGATCTTTACCTAAAAGATCACCAATATTTCTCAACCTATGAGAATCAACTTACAATGAGAATGAGTCACCTGACACCATTAATCTCAATGTATCAATTCAGCATGGAGCTTCCTCAGCTCCTGGCGCCAAAACCCTGTGGAATCTATGTATTCCAAATCCAGATCTTTACCTAAAAGACCTTCACACATCTCAACCTATGAGAGGATACCTAGATCATTCCAGAATCACCTGACTCTTTTCAGTGGAATGTCCTGTTTTGGCTTGAAGTATTCCAAGCTTCCGGCGCCAAAACCCTGTGGAATTGCGTATTCCAGATCCAAACTATCAATGTTTCAACTGGGAACCAGCTGATCAATCCTAAATACCCAGGCATCATTGCCTGTATTTAGACAATTTCCTTCTGGTAATTGAACCTATCAATTAACTTAATTAACCTTCACAGTTAATTAATTTACACCAAAGACCACAGGTCATTGTGAAGAATTTGGATCAAATACTTGCAATATAATAACCTGTTATACGCCGTATATTTGTTTATTGTACGCTGTATACTCACCTAGTATACACCGTATAATCCACTATTATATGCTGTATAATTCCCTGTTATACGCCGTATAATCCACTATTATACGCTGTATAATCATTAGTCCACATAGTTATAACCATCAATTATACGACGTATAGTCTTTGATTTAATACTGGATTGAGTCAGCTATTATACGGCATATAATCTCTAACTTGAACCATCATCCCAAGAACTCAACTTGGTGTACTTGTTAAGCAATCATCTCTCTCTTGTTAGCATAACTCAAATTTGGAGCAAAAGAGAATATTTTAGAGAATAAAGTTTCAGTGAATTCAACAATAGACTTTAATTTAAAATTTTATTATGACAAAACCCAAAGCAAAGTACAAGCACCAGAACAGAAGCCAAACAACTAGACAATACAAAACATCCTCATCAGAAGAGGAAACAATGGTAGAACCAACAATCCCCGACTTCTGGGAGGAGCAGACGAACTCCAAACAAGAAACCACCAATGAGGAAATGGAAATGAACAACCCCCAGGTAACCCCCCCCCAAGACCAAGGGACAAACAGAGACCCCCCTCACAAAGGATAATAAAAAAAACAAAAGACAGGTAACCCCTAACCCCACATGTAGAAAGGACGCCTCTATCAGCCCAGATAGACGAGCTACAAGCAAATGCAGCAGCAGACCCCAGGGCTAATCAGGCAGTCCCAAAAACCACAACCCACCCCCACACAAATTTCAAAGGCCACGAGAGAAATACTCAAAGGCAACAGAATACCAGAGGGAGATATTGATAAATGGAGCAAATTCTCATTCACAGTATCTGCAATCTTGAGATGGCACAAAGCAGGATTCAACCTGACAGAAGCAAAAAGATGGATGAAAGAAGGTTTCTCCTCTCACACAGCAGTACACTGGAAAGAAGCAGTGATACACCTCAAATGGGCAACACCCATGAGAAACGTGGGAGCATAAAATGCGGCTACCAAAGAATGGATGGCACTCTCAAACCACCAGGCGGAAGTCATACAGGCGGTCAAAGCCAAACTCCCCATCCTAGCAGCAAAAGAATGGAAAGCCTCAGGTTTTAACCTCTACGAGGCAACAGAATACTTCCTTGCTTTTGTCCCAGTCAAATACGCCAAAGACCTTAAAAAATTGAACATGCCAGCAGATAAGTTAACAATCTTTTTTGATCTATTCTCTAGAGAAGGCACAGCCATGGAATGGGCAGCTAGCGGTTTCTCAGTCAATTAAGCCAGAGCATGGAGAACAATGGCTTTTCTCCCAAACGACGCAATCAAGTGGGTAAATCAAGGCTTCACCCCCAAAGACACAAGAAGATGGGCCTTTGTGGGAACAAGCCCCGCAGCCACCAGAGCCCTAAAAGAGGCCAGATGGAACCCAGATAATGTTCACCTATGGGGACCATTCAAGGACTGGACACCCGACACTGCAACTGAGTGGAAGTCCAATGGATACACCCTCAATAAAATGAAGTACTAGCTGAAGCGCAACCTGGGTATCCCTGATGCCAGAGCATGGCAAGCGGTAGGTGTGACCACCCAACTCCATAATACCCTAGAAGACAAGAAGATATCCCTATACAAATGGGAGATATGGCGCTACATAACCTCCCTTGCAGAGGCAGCGGTGTAGATCAAGAAGGGATTCACCCCGTCCACTGCAGACAAATGGATGAGCCACAAAATCACCCCACACAACGCCGCATTCCTTAAAGGGAAACTCCCCCCAGAAGAAGCAAAGATCTAGCTTGGAGAAAACATCCAAGCAGAACAGATTCTTAAATGGAAGAGCCTCCTCCCAGACCCAACACAGCGGGCACGTTCTCGACTAACAACTTCTCACCCGAGAAGGCAGCAGAATGGTATGATCTGGGAGCCACTGCACAAGAAGCCGCCATTTTCTCAGCAGGAGGATAGAACCTGGCCACAGTGACAAACTGGCTCCACACAAACCATATCGCCTATGGAGATATTAACAGCTACATTCACCAGACCATCTGCCCCACAACTGCCCTATTGTGGAAGAACAAAGGCTTCTCCTCAAAGGAAGCAGTCCAATGGTCAACGATACAGGTCCAAATTGAACTCGCAGAATCCCTAAAAGACCTAAAGATTGACGCGACCCAAGTGAACAAATTCCTCAGCTACCAATACTCACTAGACAAAGCCATTGAATTGATTATAAAAAAACACCCCTGAAAAGTGCCCCCCACCCAAAGCAGCAAACAAGGAAAGCAAAATGTCATACATCAACAGGGTAATAAAGGGATTGGAGACGGTAGTAAACAAAAATGGGTTCATCCCATTTGAGGAGTTCTTAAGAGAGCACACAGCCCAAGGGAACCCATTTAAAACTACACCCCGATCCCTAATAAACTACGCAATCAGAATCCATGCCAACAATGTAGCCACGGGCTCAATAAAAAAATGTAAAGACACTGTCTACAACACATGGATTGCCACTTCCCAAAATACAAGATAGATAGCTACTGGTCAGCTGCAGAAGGCTACCTCAACATAGGCTTCGAATCTGCCAAAGAGAGAGATGAAGCCCTGAACATTGAAATCTACTATAACGAAACCCCCTTGAAGATTGAACCAACTCGCTACGCCAAACAAAGAGCAAAATGGGTCACTTTTTCTAATCTACCTACAAATTGTGAACATATGTGGGTTTGGGAAGCCATAGTCACAGGATTATCTTACTATAGAGACATAGTTGAAGTAGTGATCAAAGGTGCAAACATGGCAAAATGCATGCGCCCTAAGGTAATCCACATTCTTCTTGATATGGCCCCAATTGTAAAGAGCAGAGGAATCTCCATCCCAAGATTTATCAGACTACCGGGATGCGAAGACACGGTAACGGTAACATATGTAGAACCGGAGACTGAACGCCCAGTATGCAGATTCTGCTTTCAGATGGGTCACACAGCGTACAACTGCCCCCACAGAAAAGGGGTCCCCAGTTACGCAATAGACCAAGACAAAGAGAGTGGTGTGACAAAAGTCAATAACAAAATATTCCTTAGACCCAAACCAAAATGATGGCTCCCACCAACAGTAAATGAATTGTTAGATATGAAGGCAATTCAACAGACTATGCAAACTTGTCACAAAGAAGATAGAGCCAGAATGGAAGCGCTGTCAAAGTAAGACGAAACCGAAGACCACATAGACCCATCTCCCCGCCACAGTCTATATGGACGAGGAACCCCCAGAAAAAGAACGTACAATACACCCGGACTCGGATGAGTGGAAAAAGGCAAATACTAAATCCCAAGACACATCAAAGAAACGGAAACCACAGAAGACCCCACATACCAACCCATCCCAGAGCCCAGACCCTAGTACGCCAACCCCAATATTAAAGGTAAACAACCAGCCTAACCCAAACCGTTAAAGGAAAGGGAACCCAATCCCCATACCTGGGGAAGACCATGGTATGAACACAGACTTTAACGCAACCCAGTTTCCCTCATACAAGAAGTTCAACCCCCCACTCAACCCACACCCGCCTCAACCCAAGGCATCCACCGTAGTTTCTGGAACCCAAAGAATAATAATAAACCTCATACCCGTGGGTCAGGCGATTGTTTATAATGTTCATTGGGACCACCAACACACGGAGCATGGTAAACTGGGCAACGCGTGCAAGAAAGCTGCACCACTATAAACGACAAAAAATATAGATATTTTAATAATCTCTGAAATTCAGGGATTTAACACAACCAAATACACCCCACTTAACACAGACCCCCAAGCCCACCCATGGTCACAACAGGCAAACTTAAGCTCCCTATGGAGAAAACATGTTGCCATTGTAGCCCTCAACCCCAACATTAATTTAGAATTCATAGAAAGCCACGAGGACAAAAGAATCCTCATTGCCTTTGCCACTAATAACTTAACCAAACAGAAGCTTTGCATTATAGGGGTGTACATATCCCCGCAATTCAAAGAGAGTAAATCTCAATGGGAAACCCTGAAAAACATACCAATTACAAATATAACGGTAGTCGCCAGTGACTTTTACACCTGGACAGACAAACTACGAGACACCTTCCCAGTTAAGGATAGGCCACACCACAAAGGAGCCACGATGCTCCAATATATGGCATCCAAAGGCCTCATCTTTACATTAGATGACAAAGAGGAAGGCCCAGCAACCCTCACACAATGGGAATACAATATTGACGACATCCCCCTGAAAGGTAGCAGACTTGACTATATCCTTGTAGCCAGAGCCTTAGCCCACATCACGTCACGTCACAATCTCTAGTCCTTACATCATTGGTCAGCAACCATATGATAGTAGTGGTAAATATCGCCAAACCAGGAAAACAACGGAGACACACCTGGTCCATAATGCCTGCAACAATGCAGAACATAGAGTGGGTCAGATTCATGGAGAAAACGTTACCAAAATTCATTGAATCACTCCACCAAACAGAAAAAATATAATAACAAGATGGAATAAAATAAAACTCATAAAAAATACACATCTGAGCACAAAAAAATGGAATGCATCACGAAATAAAAATAAAAGAGATGCAGAGGAAAAAATAAAAGAAATATCAAATAAAAACCCATCCGAAGGTGAAAAAAAGAATTGGTTCCTGGAATTCCAGGAAGCAAATAAAAAACTAAGAAAAATCCAAAGACAAGAAGAAGCCATAACCCGTACTAACGCAACTTTCAAGTTCCAATGCCTCCTTGGATCTAATACAAAAGGAGGCTTAGCCGAGCTCAAATTCGCGAAACTGCGCACCAACATCACTGAGCTATACGACCTAGAAGGCATAGCTAAATCAGAGACACACGAGTTGGAAGAGATCACCACATTCTTCTACAAAGATCTCTTCTCGGCAAGCCCTACTAAAGCAAAAGCCAAGACTGAACTCTTCAAAATGGCTAGCCCTAATCTAACACGCTGCTCAAAGCTGGAAGCAACCCATATGGTTCGCCCTATCACTCACAGAGAAGTGAAACAAGCACTGAAAGATGCACCAAAAGGTAAATCTCCAGGCCCCGACACAATCCCAGTGGACGTATATAAACACTTATCAGACGTGATCAGCAAAGAACTAGTGGAACTCTTCGATTTCTGCCTCACAAGCGGAGAACAAATCCCAGGAGGAAATCTCGTTAGCGTCTGTCTAATTTTTAAAAAGGGTGACCCAAAAAACCTTAAAAACTGGAGACCAATAAGCTTGTCCAATGCAGACTACAAACTTCTAACTAGGATACTATCGGATAGAATGATGAAACTCGTCCCCAAAATCATTCACAAGGACCAGAAGGGATTCATCAAAGAAAGATCCATCTGGGAAAACATTGAGACCGTCCATAACATCCTTCAACGCCCTAAAGAAAGACCCGAGGGCATCCTCATGTTCCTTGACATAGAGAAAGCCTACAATAGAGTAGACTGGGAGTATTTAAAGGATGCTCTTTGTCTAGTTGGAATCCCGGAAGAATTTATATCGTGGATTACAACCCTATATAAAGACTTATTGGCACAGATAATAATCAACGGAGAGCTAACCCCGCTGATAGAGGTCAAACAAGGACTTTGTCAGGGTGACCCTATGTCTCCCATTCTGTTCAACTTTGCCTCTAATGTCATATTAGCGGCTGCCGAAAACCTCATAAGTGGCATACCCCATCCGGGCCAGAGACCTCTAAAAGCCATGGCCTTTGCAGATGATACAGTCTTTGGACTGTCCTCGGAACAAAACACACTGACCTTCTAAAAAATAATCACCCTATACAAGGAAGCCTCAAACGCCAAAGTGAATACAGATAAAACTATTGTAATCAAACTAAATGGCCCGCTACTCCCCCCAAAAGGATACTCCCTAGACAAAGAAACACCAGTATTCTGTCACCTTGGAGTATAATTCTCAAGAACAGGTATGGCACTCCCCGAGAACAAAGCAAAAATCATTGCAGATCTGGTGAACAGCATGGGGAAATGGAAACACAAGCTACTAAACATGGAAACTAAAATCCAAGCTCTCAACGTCTTCATTTACTCCAAACTGTGGTACCTGGCACATCTAATCCCCTTTTCAAAATCCTTTAAAAAAGTGGACTCACTAACTAGAACTTTCCTATAGGGAAAAGCATCAGCCGCACCAATAAAACTGGAGTACTTACAATCACCAAAAAAAATCAGGTGGTATGGGACTCCTCCCAACAGCCAACAAAGCCCGCCAGATATGGTCTAAAAGCTTTCTGGCAGTAATCAAAGCGAAGTAGAAATCCCCGGCCCTGGGCAGAGCGTTTAACTGGATATCTTCTATGAACACATCATCACCATTCACAGTCAACTCCCTGAGGATTTGGGTGCTCACTCATCCAGAACTCAGAGCCAACCAGAAATCAGATAACTTCTGGAAAGAATCATGGAGGAGTGTAAAAAAATCTCAATGGAGGGTCATCCAAGACAATCCAGATGACAACGCCAAGGAAAGAATAAATACCTTGAAGCTTAAACTGGACACAACAACATCCCCAGTAACTAAACAACTCCTGATGGCGGAAATTTTTACCCTTCAACACCCGACGTCATGGAAGGATATCCAAACTGACTCCAAAACGTTTGAGGTTGTAAGAAAACAAATCCCTCAAAGAGAAAGGCCAAAACTGATAAGAAGCTGGACTAAAGAAGGCCAAGACGTCCCCCTCCCCCTCCAAGACACGTTGGAGATGATGAACTCAAAACTGGTGGGTGCCTCTCAAAGAGCTACCACCTGGCGAGTCATGAACTGGCCATACAGAACTAATGAACAATGTGGCCCCTCCTACCCATATAAAGGCTGCAAACTATGCGGGAACAACGCTGCAGGCATTACCCACAGATACTTTACCTGCCCCAAGTCCAAAGCCATCTGGAAAGAGATATATAAAAGCTTGGATATTAGAAAACCCATATGGGATCATCCAAGCTGTGACATCTTCTTTCATAAATCCATGCCTAACGCCCCCCTCAACTCAAAGCCTTATTATTTCACAAAGCCATTTGGCAAATCCATTTGACAAGGAAAGCAAAGGTGATCAATAATTGCTCTGGCACAGCGAAACTGTCATGCTTGGGCTTTATGGCCCAAGTAGACAGAACCCTGAAGAGAATTTCCAAATTTGGAAATATTATCCCGGGCGGCAAACACCAAATTGCTAACCTGTCAAAACCCCAAAGTAACCTTTTCTGAGACTAAACTACTGGCCGCTTGGCCTTTAGCTGGTCTCTGGCTCTCAATTCTTACCAAGAATGAGCTGTTTTTACACTGGGCGCTTCACAAGGATACCCCCATATACCCCCCCAAATAAAGCAATTTCTTTGGTTTAAAAAAATTGGCGTACTTGTTAAGCTTGACCTAACCTTATGGCTCAAGTTTAACAAGTCTGAGGCTCAAATCCCCTACTAAGCCTCCCTTTTTACCCTAGGTATCAATCAACCTTCAAGGGGAATTAACTGGGTTGAAACGCCTAGTCTCCAAGATTGATTTGACCAATCTTGTCTTAGTTTTGTCAATTGGTACGGCCTAACCAACAAACTACATTATGTTCTTTTATTAAATATAGATACCAAGTTTCCAGGAATCTTTATCTGAAGAATTCCAGTCAACCTATCTACATAAAATAAACAGCAAAAACAGAACAACTTAATATTTCAGAGTATTTATTCAGCTAAATACTTAACAGTGACTGTTTTACAGTCACAAGGCCCCTTCCTTCTCTTCAAGGGAATTGGCCTCATCTTCCCAGACCTTTATTAGCTCTAATTCCCCATGGAACGGCTTAAGGAATTGAGGATGTATATGGGACCATTCATCTCCTAGGGCAGCTCCAACTCCTCAGATTAGGTAGTTTGGCCCTAGACTGACCAAGATAATCTTCATAGGACCTACCCATTGCTGAAGACCTCTTCTAGGGTGTTTTTCCCGGTGTCTTTGATCAAACCACACCAGATCTCCAACCTGGAAATGATCACAGGGAAGTACCCCAGGCTTTGAGTTCCACTTGGCAGCACATCTTTCTCAAACTTGCTCTCCTTTACTCCTTGCCTTGGCAAATAACTTCTGCATCTTGGCTGCATGTTCTTCTACGGCGGCTTCATAGGAACTCTTTTACCCAAACTCCCATTGACCAACCTCAGTGCTTGTTATAGTTTCCTGGCCATACAACATCTGAAACAGAGAAAACCCAGTATCATCATGGGGCATTGTACAGTATGCCATGACACTCATTGCCAAGTGATTCTTCTAATGGGCTGTAGCCCCATCAGCCAATTTCTTCATGATGCACTTCAGGGTTCCAATAGTTCTTTTGGCTAAACCATTTGTCTCAGGATGATATGAAGCTGAGGTTAACTTAGAAAGGCCCCATTTCAAGCATTCCTTAGTTAATGCTGGTCCTACATAAGGTGGTCCATTATCAGTGAGAACTTTCTCAGGACATCCATGCCGTGCTATTATTTATTCTCAGAGAAACTTAGCAATTGCAACACTTATTTCCTTGATCAGTGCTCAAACTTCTACCCATTTTGTAAAAGAATCAACAGCCACCATAAAGTATTCTTTCTGACCACTTGCTAACGTAATATGACCTGTATTCATTGAGACCAACTCAAAAGGATAATGTGACCTCACTGATTTGAGCTGCACCTTGGATTTTGCTGCCGAGAACTTAGAGCAAATATCACATTCTTGCAAAATATGAAGGACTGTAGCTCTCATCTCTGACCACCAGTACTGAGCTTTCACTGCTTGCCATAGATTCTCATATCTGAGGTGACCTCCCCATTGCACATGGAGATCCCTGACCACTTGAGATGCTTGGATTTTTCTATATAAATCCTATTCCTTGATAGAGCTTCCTGGGCTTCTTGCGTCTCAACTTCTCCACAGGCCAAAAGCACTCAGGACAATAAGTCAGGAATATGATTTTCCAAACCTGGATAATAGATGATATCATAATCATACCCAGAGAGCTTCTCTGCATACAATTGCATTTGGCCTTGTAAGTCTTCCTTGGTCCAAATTGCTCTCAAAGCTGCATGGTCAGTGGCAATAATAAATGGCATTTCTAGGATATACATCCTAAAATGTTCCACCACCCATACTATTGCCAATCCTTCACGCTCAGTGGCCAAGTATTTCCTTTGAGTGTTTCCCAAAGTCTTAGAACCATACACAGTAGGATGTCAGGATAACTTCTACTCTCCTTCTTGAGTAAGAACGGCACCAAGACCATTTGAACTCGCATCTGTCTCAATGTAGAACAACTTTGACCAGTTGGGGAATCTTAATATGGGGCTTCAGAGAGTTTCTTCTTTAGCTCTAAGAAACTTGACTCTTGCTCTTGTCCCCAAAAAATTGGGTGTTCTTCCTTGTTAACGCAAACAATGGCTCTCCAAGTGCGGAGCAATTAGGTATAAATCTCCGATAGAAATTCACCAACCCCATAAACCCCCAAACCTCTCGGACTGACTGTAGCAACCTCATACTTAACAACAGAGTAACTCTCTCAGGACTTGGTTTAATCCCTTGAGAATTCACAACATGGCCTAACACCTTGACCTCTTGATAGGCAAGCTTAGTCTTAGATACACTAATCTCCAACTTTGCTTTCTCAATCCGGCAAAATACCTGATCAAGATCCTCTAGATGTTGTTCCCAAGAAGGGCTATATACAGTAATGTCATATATATACACCAAAACACATCTAGGCTGAAGACCTGTCATAATCTGGTCCATTACACACTGAAACACAGCACCTGCTGTCTTCATTCCTAATGGCAAGACTTTCCATTGATACAGACTGTCAGGTGTAGAGAACACTGTAACCTCCTTAGACTTCTCATCAATTAACAATTGGTGATAACTCTTAGTCAGATCCAACGTGGTGAACCAGGAAGATCCAGCCATGGCGTCCAGCTGGTCCTCAATACAGTGCATTGGGTAGGCATCATTTACAATATCCTTATTCACCATTTGGAAATCAATACAAACATGTATATTCCCATCTGGCTTTGAGACAAAAACCATCAGAGCCAAGTAAGGACTGATACTTTCCTTAATCAGGTTGGCCCTTTGCATTTTTTCCACCTCTTCTCTAATTGCAGCAACTGCAGCAGGACTATGATGGGGTACATATCCTTTGTACGGCTTCCCAGTCAACGTTTTTATGACATAGGGTGGACCAGTTCTCCCCACATCATATTTGTCCAACAAGAAACAACTACTTCATTTCCACACCAGAGTATACAACAGGGTACCTGGTGCTTCATTTGGACATAGTATACAGGTTAAATTATTGAAGGGCACATAAACATAAGAGACAATAGGTTTATTTGTTGTGACTTCCCCCAACCACAGGCATCCAAAATCCAATATGTTGACCTTGCTGAATGTCCACAAGAACCGCACAAGTGTTAAACAACTTCCAGGACTTGAGGAGTTCACCATTTGATCCATTCTCAAATATTGCCACATTTGAGGATATATGACAAGGTAACTCTGGGATAATTTGTCCTCCCTGTATTCCACAATTGAAAACTAACGGCTTCAACCAGGCAATTCCCTTTGGTGGAATTGAGCAATGTTCCTTGGCATAGATGACCACTGACTGAACATCTTCTGGAGCTGGAAGAATTGTCAGCTGTTGATAAGCGTACTCAACCCCATCATGGACCAAGACATTCTTAACAGCGTCCAGGCTCACTTTGGCCTCAATAATCCAGGTCATGCCAAGAAGAACATCAAATCCTGCTCCCAGTAAAACTACGGCGGAAGTCTTGACCATGATATTTTTCCATTTTATTACCACCTCATCAAACACATCTTGTTCAATAGTGGTAACCCCATCAGCGGAAGATAAAGTCAGTGTGATCAATCTTGATGGGTCCATACCATGTTTAAGGACAAAGTTCTTTGATACTGCTACCCCAGCACAGCCTGGATTGTATAATGCCTTTTCTGGGATACCATCAAGCAAAATATCCAGAAGGATAACCCCTTGCAATGCCCACACAAAAGATTTTGCAATCAATAATGCTGGCATGCTTTGGGCCACCTTCTTACGCCGTTCCACTTCTTTGAGCCAATCCACGCTCAACTGGATCCGCACAGGCTGCCACGTAATCTCCCCGTATTCCTTCATACCCAAGCGCACATCCAATATCCACTCATCTGGAGAGGCATCTGGACTTCCCTCAGGCAAAATTGGACAAGAGACATTGATTTCCTGTACAGGTGGCTCCACTGGTTTGCTGGCACTTTTCCTGTACTCCTTCAAGGCCTTTCCAGATCAAAGTCTCATTCTCCCATTATTCTCTGAATTACCGAGCTCAGGTTGGGAGACACCTAAGCCTGCCTCTCTTTTCCCAAATCCTTAAACATAAGGTTGGGTTGTTCTTTGTCAAATTCCGCATAATTGGGACATTTCCCAGCAAAATGGCCATCTTTCCCGCAGATCCAGCATCCCTTTGCCATGGGAAACTTACACGCCCGTTTAAATCTAGACATGTGATCCTTATCTGAGGGACTTCTAGGATGTCTGGTTCTCTCAGAAGACCCTTCCCCTGCAGCTACATGAGCTCCTACTCTTTAGCGCAGAGCACTGTGTGGAGGACCACCAAGATCCCATTCCACTTGAATGACCTTATGAATAAGTTTTGACCATGATAACTTCTCAAAACGCAGCATAAAAGCCTGAGTTCTCAACCCGGGCCACATTCCAGTGAAGAAAGCATCCTCCACCAGATCCTGATTGTGTTCCACATCCACAAAAGATAGAAACTCTTCCATTTGTGAAAGATACATTGACACCGTTTCATGGCCAGCTTGAGTGACGTGTTGGGCTTTTTGCAGAGCATCACCAGGTCTGAGGGTTACCGTGTAACTGGCTCAAAATTCCTCCAACAACATGGTCTAATTGTTGCCTTTACGTCTTTCAAACCACTTGAAGCAGGCAGGAACTGCAAGGACTTCCAACCAATGACATTTCTCATCATCCTCCAGACCAGAGGCTCAGATAAGGAAAGCATCCAGGAAAGTGTTTCCTTGCTTTGGATTTCCAGAAAACGGTGACATTTTGGCAAGCATAGACTGGACTCCTTTCACCATGGGTTTTTTCTGCCCCTGCATTAGGCTCTGTGACAGATCCAGGTCCAACCAGTCCATCCCGCCATTATCCTTCTCTTGACTCTTATTGCCATTATCTTCCTTTGACAAAGCTTTGAGGAGCTTTGTCTCCAGGGAGGCAATTTTATGGGATAACACTTTGTTATCATCCCACCAACGGGCCATGATCTCAACACTCTTTTCCTCTCTTGTCCTTAAAGCCTCAATTTCACAATTTGCCTTTGCTTTCACTTGCTGTAAGATTTTGTCCCATCCTACTAACAGGTTCCAGGAATCCCACACATAGATTTGGTTTCCTTGGGTGGGAGTCCCTTCTTTTGCAAAGTAATTGGAGTATAACTCTTCAAAGCCGCTTTTACTTCCACCAAGGACTCCTCAGGCACAGTCTTGGTGACCTTCAAGCTTGCCCAGGCTTCCTCCAATAAACTTGTAGGAACCTCTTTCCTGGCAGCAGCAGTTTCCACGCAAAATACTCCAAATTTGGCCCTTTTAAAATTTAATAAAGAAGACATAATAATTGAAAAGGTAGTTGAGGGGAAAGCGTCAAAATTGACAATATATCTTTATTTAAAATTAGCTGTTTTTGATTATATACAATTTAAGGCATATTTGGCTGAAAACCCTCTGGTTCCTGAATCAACCTATGATTCATATCACAAGGTTTATGACATTTGAGTCCTCCAAACCTAGATCTTTACCTAAAAGATCACCAATATTTCTCAACCTATGAGAATCAACTTACAATGAAAATGAGTCACCTGACACCATTAATCTCAATGTATCAATTCAGCATGGAGCTTCCTCAGCTCCTGGCGCCAAAACCCTGTGGAATCTATGTATTCCAAATCCAGATCTTTACCTAAAAGACCTTCACACATCTCAACCTATGAGAGGATACCTAGATCATTCCAGAATCACCTGACTCTTTTCAGTGGAATGTCCTGTTTTGGCTTGAAGTATTCCAAGCTTCCGGCGCCAAAACCCTGTGGAATTGCGTATTCCAGATCCAAACTATCAATGTTTCAACTGGGAACCAGCTGATCAATCCTAAATACCCAGGCATCATTGCCTGTATTTAGACAATTTCCTTCTGGTAATTGAACCTATCAATTAACTTAATTAACCTTCACAGTTAATTAATTTACACCAAAAACCACAGGTCATTGTGAAGAATTTGGATCAAATACTTGCAATATAATAACCTGTTATACGCCGTATATTTGTTTATTGTACGCTGTATACTCACCTAGTATACACCGTATAATCCACTATTATATGCTGTATAATTCCCTGTTATACGCAGTATAATCATTAGTCCACATAGTTATAACCATCAATTATACAGCGTATAGTCTTTGATTTGATACTGGATTGAGTCAGCTATTATACGGCGTATAATTGCTAACTCAAACCATCATCCCAAGAACTCAACTTGGCGTACTTGTTAAAGTATCTCTCACTACTAAGCGTCACTTTTGGTTTTAATTAAAATTGACAAAGTGAACTCTATTGATGTTAATAAACCTATCTTTTAACACTTGACAATACAACAATGCACAAGGATACTGAGGGAGGAAAGAAGAAGAGCTGGGGCAAGCACGGGGCAGCAAAAGCGCCATACGGGAAGCCTGGCTTGCAGGCAGTTGTTTCTGACGCCTGGGACAACAACTAGGCCAGTTATGACCAGAGCAAGAGCAGGGAGTCCCATGGCAATGATGACATCATTGGTGCTGACGTAGCAATTGGTCCAGGGGATGAAATGAACAACCCTGATTGGCTGAATAATGTTGACGCAACTGATCTGCACACACTGGAAGCCACACTTTCTGCTAAGAAGAAGAAATAAATTCTGGGCCAGCAGAAATTGGTTCAGGAATTATTATCACTTTACAATATTGATAGTACCACTGCACAAGAGTGAGAAGATGAAGGTATTTGCCTACAAGATGTATTAAGATGGTGCAGTTTAAATTTTTCTCTTGGTCAAGCAAAACAGTGGCTAAAGTACCAATTTTCAGTAGATGAAGCCACCAAATGGCACTGTGCCAGTGTGAATGTTGATGCTGCAACCATTTCCCGCAAGCATCAGGTACCCAGGGATGAGGCAATGTCATGGATTGATACAGGGTGCCCCTTGACTCCATTGCATACATTGTTAGATTCCGAGTACCATTTGACCAAGCTGAACCATGGCTGATGAATAAGTATCCAGCTACTGAAATTATTGAATTCATTAAATCAGGTCTGCCTGGAGAGCATGCAACCGCAATTGTGAAGCTTGGGATTTCCCCAACTGAAGCCAAAAATTATTTTGCGGTGTTCCTGGATGCTACAGACTGGGCATGGGCTAAAGCCAACATCACTCTGGAGAATGCTAGAGAATGGGCTAAGTTTGGTTGGACCCTAGTGGACTGTGGAACCTGGGCTAAGACTAACTTTACCCCTCTTGAAGCGCAAGTATGGGCATCCAAAGGATTGGACTGCATCTAAGTGGCACATATGTCTAATGCTGGTTGGTTGCCTAAGTTGTATCTTGAGTGGGGACCTTTCACTTCTATTCTGTACAACAGAGCATGTAAGTGGAAAGACTCCGTATACCTGGCCACTGTGATGCGGTACTGGGAAAGTCAGAAAATTTAAATTGATGAAGCCCTGGCTTAGGCGCAGTCTGGTGTAGATGCAATTCTGCATAGTAAGACAGCTCACTTGAACATGGGGAAGTTCTCCCTCAAAACCTGGCTCACGTGGAAGATAGCCGTTTTTGGATACATTCATGCTGCTGAGTGGTTTGTCCATGCATTTAATGCGGAGGCAGCTGTAGCCTGGGCTGAAACAGAGTTTAGCCCAGAGGACGCTGAACAACTCCGCTCTGACCAGGTCAACCCTGAGATGGCCAGAGAATGGACATCAGAGGGGTTTGCAGCAAAGAACATAAAGGATTGGATGCAGGCTTCTGCCTCTCCGGACCTTGCATTTGAATTTTTCTCTACAGGCATGCCGGCTGAGGAAGCAGCAGAATGGATTGACAATGAAGTGAACACTAAAGTGGCTCTCATCTTCAAAAATGAGAAGTGGAGCCCCATTGACCTGCAGACCTGGTGAGTAGCAGGAGGAAGGAGCTTTCAGGAGGTGGCCATCTTTATCCAGGAAGGGTTTGCCCCAGATAAAGCTTCTGACTGATTAGCCAAAGGTATGGACTGGCCCATGGCCAAGGCCTGGAATAACATGGGGGTTGACTTGGCTCACGCAGCCAAGTTTCAATGTCAAAACATTGACCCTGACAAGCTGTCCAAATGGGTCAAGGCGGGATACACCACCAATGAAGCAGACTTCTGGATTTGCCAGAAGGTACCTCTGGCCCATGCTAGTCCCCCCCAAGCGTAAGAGTCAGGCCCAGCAGGAAGGGTTCACTTACAGCTCCCCGTGTAACAACAAGGGGGCATGGAAGGGCAACATGCCCTTTGAAGAGTATGTTTGGGAGAAACTCAATGGCCCTGCTATGGATTGTATGGCTCCCAAGTCTGTAATAAACAATTCACTTTGCCTCTTGTTACATGAGCTTCCCAAGAATGATCATGAAGGATATATGCAGGCCATTGCGACATTATTTGAGAGTGAATTCCCAAATGCCCAGCTTTGGTTCCACTACGCTATTAAACAGAACTACTTGGAAGTAGGGTTTCCTGATGTCAAGTCTAGAGACAAGGCAAAAAAAGGGCATTAGCTACAAGAATGGGAACATCCAACTGGAGAGGACCTCCTTCATCAATAATCACACCAAGTGGATATCTTTCACAAACGTGCCAGCTGAAAGTGAAGATAGCGCGTGGGTGCAAGATGCTATCAAGAACAGCCTCAGATACTATGGGGACATTGTGGCATGACACACTGAATGTGCAGATATATTTCCATTTAACTTTGTGCCTACTACAATCCATGCTCTTCTGGATCCATCCCCCACGGTTCAGAAAAAGAAGATTTCTATTCCACACTTCATCTGTATCCCTGGAAACCCCAAGGTGATTGCAGTTGAAGTGGAAGGGAAGAGGAAAGTGTGCCAATTATGCTATGGTTTAGGCCACGCACTCAGCCACTGTCATCACAGATGAAATGCCTACTACCAAGACATCATCTATGAACCTGAGGATGGGGTGACAAGAATTAAGAATTGAACCTTTCTTCACCCAAATCTGGTAGTGTGGATACCCTATAGTTTTTCTCATCCCCATGAACTACTGGCCACCAGAGCTATGCTAGCTCAGAGACACGTTAAAGCCTGGGCTAATGTGGTATCCAGGTTTGATAATGAGGTCACAGAACCCTTCTGTGATCCCACAGCCACATTGGAGAGTCTCCCCCCCAACAGGTATCCCCTACACAGAAACCACATGATGAGTGGAAGAAGGAGGCAGAGGCTAAATGGAACCAGAAACCTAAGAAGAGCAAGAACACTAAAACCAACCCTTTTAGTGAACCCAAGCCCACTATGAACCCTAAGACCACTTTAAACCCTAAACAAACCAGCAAGCCCACCAAGAAAACCCCTTGTGCCACTCCCATGGATGTAGATAACATGGAACAGGACTTTAGTCCTGCAGAGATGGCTGAAGCTTAGGCCTCAGACAAAATGGCCCCAGGCCCCTTTCTTGCTAAGAGCAAGTGGAATACGGAATCCTCCACCAGGGCTGAGCCAACCTCAAACCTCCCCAATCAGCAAACCCCCCTGCTGATGCAGTGCCTCATACCTGTGGGTCAGGCAATCAGTTATGAGAATTGCTACTATCAATGTGAGGGGGATTGCAATGTTGAAATTGAGGCAGGAGAAACTACATTATATCAAAACAAATAATAATACTGACCTGGTGATTATAACAGAGATCCAGGCTCAGAGGCTTGCAGTCAAACCAGACTTCTCACCTGACCCAGAAGCACATGCATGGTCAAGAGAGAGTAAAATGAACGGATTCTGGACAGATCACATAGCAATTGTGGCCCTGAGAGACAACATTACCATCAGCTTTGTGGCTATGCACCTAGATGGCCAAGCTCTAGTGGCAAAAGTCAGAGATGTTAGAAATAATAAGACACTCACAGTTGTTGGTGTGTACCTGGAACCTGGTGGGACCCAGGGAAGTAGGGAAGGGTGGCAGATCCTGTCATCACTTGACCTCCCTGACCATACTCTTTACAGCAGGGATTTCAACACATACACCAATAACCAAAGAGATACTTACCCATGTCAACAGCGGCAACATCCCTCAGCGCATCTGATGGAGGGGTTTCTGGAAGCGCAAGGGGTGGTTGAGAATATTGCCAACAAGGACCTGGATCTCACCCAGCTGACAAGGTGGGGTTATGTGGACGGGTTCACAGTGTCAGGAGCCAGATTGGATCATATCCTAATCTATGGAAATATTTCATAGGAATTCAATGGATCCCAGGTCCAGGTAGCCCATATATCAGACCACCATATTTTGTATATTGATTGGGACTCTGGTGTCACCTGATGTGCTACGCAACAGTGGGTTATACGCCCATCCACGTTTTGTAACCACAAGTGGAAGGAGATGATTGAGATAGCCATCCTGGCAATGACCTCCCCCCAGATGGGCCCAGTGCAGTCACCCAGTGACACATGGTTGGGCATCAAAAGGGAGATTTGATCATCCACCATCTCCTTTCAGAGGAGGCAGCAGAACAATGAGCTCACAACACTGCATGCTTTGGAGAAAGAATATAAGGAAGTGGCCAAGAAGGACATTCTGAAGTTCAACACTTTCCATTGCCAGATCAAAAAGCTGCAGATGACCATTGAGAAGCGCCGTCGGACCAATGCAACATATAAATTCCAATGTAGCTTTGGAACATCGACAAAGGACGGACTATGTAGCCTTGCTCAACGTCAGAGGGGATCTCCTTTCACTGAGATTGATACAGGGTGTGGTCTGAAATCTAAAGACAAACTCGTGATTAAGCAGAAGATACAGGAGTTCTACTCTGGTCTGTATGCTCATACAGATGTGGACAAGGATGCACTCTCTTTGCTAATGACAGAGGCTGGACCAGCGCTCACGCAATGTCTCCCAGCAATGTGTGGACCCCTGATAGCTGACATCACACTAGAGGAGACTCTTTCTGCCATTAAAGAGTCCCCAAACAGCAAATCACCAGGTCCAGACTGCATCCCAGCAGATGTGTACAAGCCTATTAGAAATCTGATAGCACCTCATCTGACTAGACTCTTCAACTATGTCCTTTCTTTGGCCACCCAATTTCCTGAGGGGAATGAGGTGTCAATTTGCCTCCTCTTCAAGAACAAGGGACATAGGAGCAATGTTAAGAACTGGAGACCAATCTTGTTGTCTAACACAGATTAAAAGCTTCTGACCCAGGTTCTGTCTAACAGAATCATGAAGATTGCAGATGTAATCCTTCACCCAATGCAGTTTGACTTTGTCCTTGGCTGTTCCATCTAGGATAATATACACATGGTCCAGAATATCCTCCAGAATAGGGTTAAGTCAAATAAAGGTTACCTACTGTTTCTGGACATGGAGAAGACGTATGATTGGGTATCATGGTCATATCTCTATGCAAGTATGCGGGCGGTTGGCCTGCCAGAGGAATGGATATGTTGGATAAAGACGCTGTACCTGAACCTTTGGGCGTGTGTTATTGTCAATGGTGACCTGACTGAGAACTTTGAAATTTTCCAGGGATTGAGACAAGGAGATCCTCTGTCTCCTATTCTGTTCAATTTTGCAGCAAACTTGTTCTTGGCAGCTGAAAACGCTATGCTGAGAGGCTTCATTCATCCTAGTCAGAAGGCACTCCGTATGGCTGCCTTTGCAGATGACACTATTGTTGGCCTGACCACAAAGGAGGACTCAAAAAAGCTGAAAACCCTTCTGGAGCTCTACTAGAGGGCATCTAACACAAAGGTTAACATTGAGAAGACGACACTGGTGAAGATAGGAGTGCCATCCTTTGCACCACCACATGGCCTCACACC
The DNA here is from genome assembly GCA_014839935.2 of Entomophthora muscae. NCBI lineage: Eukaryota > Fungi > Entomophthoromycota > Entomophthoromycetes > Entomophthorales > Entomophthoraceae > Entomophthora > Entomophthora muscae. The sequence continues at coordinate 25,692 of QTSX02002255.1, forward strand.
TATCCCATCCTATGAAATCTTTAGACACCTGGGAGTGTTGCAACCAAGTTTCCAGACTTGCCTGCTAACATATCTTACAATACACAGGGGGCGCTTGACAAGCTGCCCCTTGATGTATCTAACGTTATGGATTAATCTGATGGCAATATTGAATGGCGGGTACTTCATCCTAATTAGGAGCACTACCAATTCAACTTGCTGATCCCGCACAAGTTATTCTTTGGCTCCAAACCTTACATGGAACTTCCCACTATGCCACCCCCTTGTGGCCTTGTGGCTTTCCCCATATGGTATATTAATCACAATATTCTACAATAAACAATACCTTATTCTTATTATTCTATCCTTTCTATATTGACTGTTGTCTTCCCCAATTCCAAGTACTGAATCCTCATTGGTTCAGTTGAAACAGGAGTGTGGTTCAATTCTACAGATATTGATCTACAGACCAATGAACAGATTCTCCTCAAGGCTATTGCTAACAAGATCAACATGTGGCACCATTTCCAGTTCAATGTGATTGGACAGGTTACCGCCCTAAACATCTTTGTGTTCTCCAAGATGTGGTATGTAGCACACATTTTACCCTTCTCCAAAGCCTTTGAGAAGAAGGTGTCAGCCATGACCTGAAACTTCTTGTGGGGTACTCCCATTACATCCCCTGTAAAAATGTTGGTGGTCTCTCTCCCCAGGTCAGCAGGAGGACTGGGTCTGATAGATCATGTCCAGCATTGCAGAAGGATGTGGGAGAAAGAACTAAGGGAACTACTAGCTGCCCATACTGATTCACCAACAGCAGGCAGAGAAGTTAACTGGGCACGGGCTATCCAGATACCCAACCCTTTGACATTTGGACTAAGACAATGGTTCTTGAAGAGAAGGAGATTCACACCCCCAAAGACAGTCCAGAGTATTGGCGCCGCTGCTTGGCAATAATGCAAGTCAATGAATGGGAAATCTCTAAGAATCTAGATCCTGCTAGTCCACAGAACTGGGGCCTCAAGGGCTTGCATCTGGCAGACAGAAACAGACAGATTAATTATAATCTGGATATGAAGAGCATTGTCATCTGCTGGAAGACAGTGGTGTCCAAGTGTGGGAAGAAGGTTGTCCAAGACCCAAAGCCCAAGTCAGAATACCCCAAGATGGTTTGCAAGTGATTAGAAGCTGGCAGACTGGTCACAATCACCCCCAAAGAAATGGCTACTATGATGCAGGTACCAATGGTGACAACAGGTACACAGACTTGAACTTGGAGACTGTTCAATGAGGCCTTCTGGAGTGAGTCAAAATTCCTGATGGATCACCCAATTTGCCAGTGTGGGCTTTGCCCATTCAAAGATGCCAATCTGGAGCACAAATTCTTTGGTTGCATAGTTGTGTTGCAGTTCTGGACAGAAGTTGCCCACATGCTGAACCTCTCTGTCCATTTTCAACCAAAGTTTGACATCTTCTTCATGAGGAGTCTCAAGCAGGAACCCCCAGTAGTTCAAGCAGTTGCTTATCATCTTGCACTATAGACCATCCACACTACCTGTATAGATGTAATCTTTGACCATGGACCTAACCTGGTGTCACTCATGAAGGAAAAATTCCGCTCCCTAATGGACAATACTATGATCCGCACAGACAAATTTGGCCACACTATTCATGGGAACAGGAAACTTATGGATACCCTTGTGGACTAATCCCACCTCATAGTTGAGGGAGTCATTCAATGGAAAGACAGGCACACAGAGGGCCTGCAGACAGCTACCCCTTCCTCTGATATCCCTCACTTCCCTCTCCCTCACGGCTGTGTTTCCTTATAAATGCCATCTCTGAAACTTAATAAACCTGTGTTCCCCTCAAAAAAAACTTGGTGTACTTGTTAAGCTTGACCTAACCTTATGGCTTGAGTTTAACAAGTCTGAGGTTCAAATCCTCTACTAAGCTTCCCTTTTTACCCTAGGTATCAATCAACCTTCAAGGGGAATTAACCGGTTTGAAACGCCTAGTCTCCAAGATTGATTTAACCAATCTTGTCTTAGTTTTGTCAATTAGTACGGCCTAATTAACAAACTAAATTCTGTTATTTTATTAAATATAGATACCAAGTTTCCAGAAATATTTATCTGAAGAATTCCAGTCAACTTATCTACATAAAATATACAGCAAAAACAGAACAACTTTATTTTTCAGAGTATTTATTTGGCTAAATACTTAACAGTGACTGTTGTACAGTCACACCTCCTTTCCAATGTCTTGGACTCCTTATGAAGCCCTTTGCATCCTAATTTCCTGACCTCCTAGTCCTGTGCTATCCTTTTCTTGGCCTTGATATTTTTCCCTGATGTCTTGGGCTCCTTGTCCTATATCATGGACTCCTTGTATTGCTCCTGGTTCTGGATCCCCCTGTTTCAGCCTGTTTCCCATTAAAGAACTCCTTGTTTCAGTCTGTTTTTCTTTCAGATTCTTTTATTTTCCAGGCTTAAACTATTTGGTTTTTCTCTCCCTATAATAAATTAAACTTTAAAATTTACTTCAGCCAATCAGATCAGGCTTTTCCTTATCAACCCCCTGATTGATTAAACTTTTTCTCTCTGTTTTATCAATAAAAACATTGGTAAAACAGGCTTTGACCTTCAGCCATGTAATGGATCCAGGACCATCCAATCTGACTTACCATACTTTTTTTTGTTAAGACTCTTATTGCTGGACCCCTCTTACAGCAAAGCTTTGGTGAGCTTTGTCTTAAGCAAGGAGAATTTCTGGCTTAACACCTTGTTATCCTCCTTCCATCTTGTCATGATTTTCACACTCTTTTCTTTGCGGAATTTGAGACCTTCAATGTCTCTCTCAGCTGCACCCTTTATTTGATGAAAGATCTTGTCAACCCCTAAAAATAAGTTCAGCAAGTCCCAAGCATAAACGCAATTTCCTTGAGCGGGTGTTCCTACTTTAGCAAAGTATTCCAAATAGAGTTCTTTAAAAGAAGACTTGACTTCAACCAATGACTTCTTTGGGAAAGTCTTTGCCACCTTGAGGTCCTCCCAGGCATCCTCCAGATTCCTTTTGGGAACCTCTTTACAGATGGCAGCAGTTTCTACCCTAAGGACTCCAAACTTGGCTTTTTTTAACACTAATTGTGAAGGCATAAATGAAAAAATATGAGGAGAAAGTGTCAGATTTTGACTTGAATATATTTATTGATGTTTATCTGTTTTCACTTATATACCAGGCAGGACATATTTGGCTGAAAGCCCCTCCAGTTAAGGAATCACCCCTGGATTCCAATCATGTGGCCTATAATTTAACAGTGTCATACAACCAAAACCTTTTACTCAAAAGATCTTCACACTCTCAACCTATGAGAGCTTGCCTAATACATTCAGGAGTCAATGACTCCTTTTGTTGCAATGTATTGTTTTGAATTGAAGCATTTCTATCTCCCAGCGCCAAAACCCTGTGAGGTTTCTCCAATCCTGACCCAAGCTATCATTTTTCCAACTGGGAACCAGCTGATCAAACCTAAATACAAGGACACCATTGTCCGCATTTAGTTGTTTTCTGTTAATTGATCCCTTGTCAATTATATTAATTAACCTTTGCGGCTTATTAATTTGATTCAAAGACACCAAGTCTTTACTTGACATATTCAAGTAAATTTCATCCAAATTATTAAATCCTCATTAATCATATCTGCAGGTGTAATTTAATCAACCTTCAGGGTTAATTAAATTGTTTTTAAGACACCTAGTCCCCAAGATTGATTCAGCCAATCTTGCCTTTATCTTGTAAGTTAGTTTGGCTTAACTATCAAGCCAATATTTTATCTTTTATTACATATAGATACCAAGTTTTCAGGTATCTTTATCCAAAGAATTCCTTAAAAATTATCTTTTAAAATTCATAATAAAAACACAAGAATTAAATATTATTTATCATATTTATTCAGCTAAATGCACCAGGTGACTGTTGTACAGTCACAAGCCAATTATGAGATTGGATTGGCCTGTAACCCCAAACAGTTTCCCCAGGCTACCTGTTCCTGCCCCTGGTTTTAACCCATTGTCTCCTTGCTCCATAAAAACCATGCCCCCACATTTTGAAAAATTTCTTTGTTTTACTGTTACATTTTGCTGTCTTATTTCAAACAGATTCCTCTTATGTTTTACTTAATGATTTTGCTTCTATGGGGTTTGCTCAACTTTTCTCTGACCCATGTCAATTCTCAGCAAAACTCAAAGTCACCTGCTGCTCTTCTTTTGCTCCTCTTAATGTCCCAGCAAAATGTCTGGCCCTGCTTTTGAAGTTTCTTTGTGCTGTTCCTGTCTGCTCTAGCCTCCTTACACTCAATCATCTTTTTACTAAATACCTATATTTATTATTCCAACTATTTCTCTAATATTTCTTTATTTTTTAATTTATTTAAATTCTGTCTATTTCATTAATCCTTTTATTAAATTCTTTTTCTTTGTTATCCTCTTTTTTCTCTGTTTATTTTATCCTTTTAAATCTCTTAAAATATTTTCTATCTGTTCTTTATCTTTTATTTCCCCCAGCCACCATTGGTGGTCCTTTCCCAGTCCTTCTGCTCATTCTTTCTGCTAATCTCCATCAATTTCTGTTGAGAATTGCAATATTAATGCTCTTTCAATTTTGTCTTTAGCACAGTCTCATTTCAGGTGCAAAATCCTTCATTTTCCTTTTTCAACTCAAATGGGGTTCACTTCAAATTGGGTGAAGGACTAATTTAAATTCTGACTGATGACAAGAATTGTCCTCAACTCAATTACAAGAGTGTCCAGTTATCTAACTGTCTTTCGAGCATTTTGTAGTAAAAATTTGCCATATAAGAATCATTTAGATTCACCCAATAAAATTAAGCTCTATTTACACTCCTTCTTTGTGTTTATTCTTGTAATTCAGTGCCATATCCCTAGTTTTAGCTAGAAGAGATTTCTGGTAATTATCATTCCCAGGGTCTTAAGTTAAACCCCTTATTCATCCTGTTACAACCAAGTCTCCAAACTTGCCTGCCAACATATCTCATGATACACAGGAGGCGCTTAATGAGTTGCCCCTTGACATATCTAACAATATGGATTAATCTGATGGCAATATTGAATGGCAGGTACTTCATCCTAATTAGGAGCATTACCAATTTGACTTGCTGATCCCTGCACAAGTTATTCCTTGGCTTCAAATCTTACATGGTACATGCCACCATGCCACCCCCTTGTGGCCCGGTGGCTTTCCCCATCTAGTATATTTATTGCAGTATTCTATAATAAACTATACCTTATTCTTATTATTCCTGTCCTTTCTATTGGGCTTTTGTCTTCCACAATTCAAATAATGAATCATCATTGGTTCAGTTGCAAAAGTGGTAGCAGCAGTAGGTTCATAACCTACCTAAATAGAAATTCCCTCAAGAAAGGACAGAGTACGGGCCGTATGGCTACTCCCCACTAAATGGGCGCTCCCAGATGGATACCCCCCACCCCCAATAAAGTATTTTGGTTTTTAAAAAAATGCTACTCCCCACCAAGAAACCTTCCTGCCAATCTCCAAGGGAGACATCCCCAAAGGGTACTTTATCTATCAAGGTCAACTGGTACTTAAAAGCGTATACAATTGACTCTGCTTTGGGCAGTGCAACACTAGTGTCACCCCACCCCAGTCAGACCTATCACAACACATGCTCAACATTCAGTTGGAAACCTTTGCAGGTGGTGTGGAAGGGGCTAACATTGTCAGTTGGCTCTACTCCACTGAAACCTGCCTCTGTGTATGTCAGGTACCTGAGCCTATGTGGGTTGCCACTGCTTCAGGCTGTCTTACGGGACCTGCTGCAGTTTGGTTCGCCACCTGGGCCAGTCAAGAAATAGAAATTACCTGGGCGTCATTCAGGGATGCTGCAAATTCCTGCTACAGTGAGACATTCTCGCCCATCATGGTAGGGACTCCTCTCCTGGCTATCAAACAGACTGGTTCCATTCCTAAATATCTTGCTGCCGCCCCAGAAGCTGTGACTGACAGGAATGCCATGCCTCTTACCTTGATAGTTAATGGGTTAAAACCCCATATCTGCAAGTGGGTTCCTGTAGGTTGCTGCACCTCCATCAATGACTGCTATAAGGCCATTATGGAGGCTAACAATCAGGCTTCAATGGGTTTGTTGTGATCTGAAGCGCAGCAAAGAGTCACAACAAGAAATCCTAAGCCTTGGTATTGGATTTGTACTAAGTCTCAGTTAGAATGGCAGGGAAGGCTATGTGATTACCCTGTGGCCCTGATTGAATAATATCTACTAGACGTGGCTAGAGAGGTGCCAAAGTATCTGGAGATACAAAGACAAAAATGTGAATAGAACTTAATTTTTTTAGAGAATAGGAAATGGAATATATAATGGTGGATGATACCACAAAACACTACCAGGACGGTAGGATCATTTGCCACAAGCATGAATGGGGCAAGTGATTTGTGCAGGATCAGGAAAATGAACAATTGTATTTCCCAATTTAAGCCAGCCTCATTTCAAAGGGCAAAAGCAAAAGAGAGAGATTTGTCCTCAAAATAACCCAACAAAGGCAAAATCAAAACATGGTGAATGGCGGCATTCACAACAGAGTTTCTGCCTATCAAATGATGCACCACCCCAACCTTGTCCCATGCCTGGCAGTGCTCACAACCAAGTAGGTTGCTGTCAGGAACACCAACAGGAAAATGGGGTTAAGCGCCCCCAAAAAGGAGAACTCCAGCTAGAATAAATTGAGGACCTGGGAAAAGCCTGTGAGTTGTAGTTACAAGAGGTTCTACAACCCCACTTGATCCTCACTATCAATCCCTCCTAGCAAAGAATCCTTGCAACTACAACATTCACAAAGTTGAAACCCTCAATGTCTTCCAAGTTCATAGCAATGTTGCAACCAAGTTTCCAGACTTGCCTGCTAACATATCTTATGATACACAGGGGGCGCTCAATGAGTTGCCCCTTGATGTATCTAACAACATGGATTAATATGATGGCAATATTGAATGGCAGGTACTTCATCCTAATTAGGAATTTTACCAATTTGACTTGCTGATCCCCGCACAAGTTATTCCTCAGCTTTGAACCTTACATGGAACTTCTCACTATGCTACCCCCTTGTGGCCTTGTGGCTTTCCCCATATGGTATATTAATCACAATACTCTACAATAAACAATACTTTATTCTTATTATTATGTCCTTTCTATTGGACTGTTGTCTTCCCCAATTCCAAACACTGAATCCTCATTGGTTCAGTTGCAACAGTGGTAGCAGTGGTAGGTTGACAACCTACCTAAAACAAAATCCCCCCTAAGAAAGGACAGAGTACGGGCTGTATGGCTACTCCCCAACAAGAGACCTTCCTACCAATCCCCAAGGGGGACATCCCCAATGGGTACGTCATCTATCAAGACCAGCTAGTTCTCACAAGTGTGTACAATTGGCTCCGCCTTGGGCAGCCTGACGCCAGCGTCACCCTGCCCCAGTCAGACCTGTCCCAACGCATGCTCAACCTTCAGCTAGAATCCTTTGCAGGGGGTGTCAAGGGGGCTGACATTGTCAGTTGTCTCCAATCTACTGAAACCTGCCTCCATATCTGTCAGGCTCCTGAGCCCATGTGGATTGCCACTGCGTCTGATTGCCTCACGGGGACTGCTGCTGTGTTGTTCACCAACTAGGCCAGCCAGGAGCTCAACATTACCTGGGCAGCATTCTGAGACGCTGCCAAGTCCTGCTAAGCAAAACATTCTCCCACATTGTTATGGGGACTCCTCTTCTAGCAATCAAGAAAACTGTGTCCGTTCCTAAGTACCTTACCACCTGGCAACAAGCTCTTGCTGCTGCCCCCAAAGCCATGACCAACGGAAATGCAATGCTACTCACTCTCATCATCAATGGGTTAAAACCCCATATCTGCAAGTGGGTCCCTGTAGGTTGCTGCACCTCCATAAATGACTGCTACAAGGCCATTGTAGAGGCTAACAGCCAGGCCTCAATGGGCTTCTGCTGTACCAGTGATGCTCCATTCCAACCACATACAACACCTGACAATGGCCACAATCAAGTGGGCCGCTGCCAGCCCTGTCAGCAGGATAATGGGACTAAACGCCCCTGCAAGGGGGAGCTCCAGCTTGCGCAGATTGAGGATCATGGAAAAGCCTGGGGGTTGTAGCAATAAGAGGCTCTGCAACCCCATCTGACCCATCCTCTCAATCCTTGCTTGCAAAGAACCCCTGTGACTACAACATTTATGAAGTCAAAACCCTGGACGTCTTCCAAGTCCACAGTGACAACCCCATACTGCAAGCAAGTCACTCCTCAAATAAAGTAACACACTTATCCTATCCCTTCTTTTTCCGTGGGAACACCCACAAATTACTGGTAGATACCAGGGCTGACCACACTATGGTGGACCAGACGTTTTCCAACTCTCAACAACTGGACCAAGTGCCTAGCAGGTTCAAGGCAGTACAAAAAGGCTGATTCCTGCAGAGTTGCAATCACCCACAAGATGGTACCCTTCTCTGTGAGAATGGGGAACATCCAGGTTAAGCTCTCTGGGCCAATCATGGCCGGGCTCAGCCACAACGTAATTGCTGGCCTCAAATGGCTTTGGCACAACCATCCCTACATTGACTGGGATACCTCTGTCATCACCCTCAATAGAAATGGGGTGGGGTTCCAGATCTACCCTGTGGAAATGAGCAAGTTACTCCATGATACTGTGTTTTTCAGAATAACAGAGACAGGCTCTTACAATTTCAAGGGGGGAACTAGACTTTAACCAATGCTCAGTCAAAGTTATCAGCGCTGAACCATCTGTGGTCCCTCCCTTGACCACCTCATCACCACCAGCGCTTGCTGCACTCCTTGAGGAGTACAAGGATGTATTCAGTGAGACACTTTAACAACTACCTCCTCCCCAAAAGATCCAGCACACTGTACAGCTTCAAGGATTGTTACCTAAAGCACAACCATTATACTGTCTTACACCAAAGGAAGATGAGACCCTCTGCCAGCATCTGGTGGACGCGCTTGATAAAGGCTTTATTTGCCCCTTGGTCTCTCCATACAGGGCAGCTGTCTTTTTTGTAGCCAAGAATGACAGGTCCCTTTGCCTGGTCACAGACTACCACACCCTAAATGAGGTGACAATTAAGAATAAGTACCCCCTGCTGCTGGTTGAGAACTGTTTGATACGTTTGCAGGTGCAAAGGTCTTTAGCAAGATTGATCTCACTGCAGGGTACAACCAGGTCTGCATTGCACCAGGGTCTGAGGCAAAAACTGCCTTCCGCACACGTTACGGGTTGTTTGAGTGTCAATTCATGAACTTTGGAATGACCAACACTCCTTCCACCTTTACCATGTTGATGAACAAAGCATTTGAGGACCTGATTGGAAAATGTGTGGTTGTGTACCTTGACGACATTATTGTCTTCAGTCAAGATCAAACCACACACCTCCAACACCTCCATGTTGTCCTTGACACCCTTTGGAAAAATCAGCTAAAAGCTAAACCCTCCAAATGCAAGTTCCTCAAGTCAAAGCTGTTATTCCTTGGGCACATCATCTCTGCCCAAGGGATAAAGCCCAACCCTGCCAAAATCAAGGCAATCACCAGCATGCCGCCCCCACTGATGTGGGCCAGGTGTGGACATTCTTAGACATGGTTGCCTACGTGCGCAGGTTCATCCCCAAATTGTGGAGAACTTATTGCACCTTCCACTGAGCTCCTCAACACCAAACAGCGCTTTCATTGGACCCCTGTCAGAGATCAAGCCTTCAAAATATTGAAACAAAGACTCACAACAGCACCAGTACTACAGTTCCCCAATCAAAACCAACAGTACAAACTCAAGACCAATGCCTCTGACAGGGCCATAGAGGGCGTGTTGCAGGTAGAAACTGACAAGGGCATCATACTCCCCATGGCATACAAATCCAGGAAGCTCACTGACTCATAATAATGTTACCCAATTCATGACAAGGAGCTAGCAGCAATTGTGCACTGCATCAAGAAGTGGAGCTGTTATTTGGAAGGGGCCACCTTCCCACCCCGCGTCTTGACAGATCACAAGTTGCTCCAATACTTCAACATGAAGTCCCACTTGAAACACCACCAGGCAGGCTGGGTCAAGTGTCTATCTCCTTACCAGTTGTGTATCAAGTACAAGTCTGGGAAAGAGCTCGTCACAGCAGATGCCCTCTCCAGGCTCTATGTGGCGTCCATCACTGGGGACAACAGTTTGGACCCCAATTGACCAATGCTCTACCTCCAACCTGAAGCAAACTGCTATGAAGGTCTTAATTCAGTAACCATCTCCAAACTGAAGGCCAATGAAAGTCAGTTCACCACCAATGTGGGCAAAGTCTGCCGCCACACAGAAACAGGAGAAAAGACACCCTATATTCCCACCACACAGTGAGGAGACACCATACTGCACTACCAATACACCTTGGGCCATGTCAGAGGACGCAACCTCTTCAAAATCATGAAATGTAAGGTTTAGTGACCGTGTATGCACCAAGACATCTTGGATCTCCATGAGACATGTGTGTTGTGTGAAAAAAATATGTCAAAGCCTGCACCCCTCAAGTCTGTCCTACCCATAAAGGCCATGGAACCCTTTGAGCAGTGGGCCCTTGACATTGTTGGGCCCCTCCACAAAGACAGACTTGGGAAGAAGTATATCATCACAGCCATTAACTACTTCACCCGCTGGCCAGTAGCGTGGACAACTACTAACCATACTGCCACCACCATCACTTGCTTCATTGGCAAGGAAATTGTGGGCCATTTTGGATGACCCAAACACCTCATTACAGACGGGGGTCATGAGCTTGTTGGACATGTCATGAAAGCGTATTATGCAAAAAAATGCCCTACAACAAATAATCATAATCCCATACTATCCACAAGCCAATGGGAACGTAGAGCAATTGAATGGCTCCCTGGTCCAGTTGATTGCCAAACTCTCACAGGAACATCTTAATACTGCATGGACTGAACATCATCCCATTGTACTACTTATTTGATTAGCGAGAGTCAACAGGGGCACCAGGTTCAGCCCCAGCACCTTGGCCTTTAGGACTCCCAATGGTTTGAAAGGGGTAGAACAAGAGAATTTATGATCCACGGCTCCCATGAAGCCCCCCTTGATGCCTACCCCTTCCCTGAGTCAGTGGTGCGCCAAGGTCTGAGACATTGAGCACAAGCTAATTGAGGGAGGGACAAGACACCTTGAGGCCAGATACACTGTAGGTGACCCTGTTTATGCCCTCAACCCCAATTCAGCCAAGTTAGAACCCAACCACTTAGGGCCCTTCAAGATAGCTGCAGTTTATGACAACCACGCCTATCAACTTGAAGATGCCCAAGGAAACACCAAAAAGCTCCACCATGATTGCTTGCGCCCCTGCCGCAACATCTCCACACAAAGGTTGCTTGTGTGGACCTTCCCAGATCTCCCACAAACTCTGATCCTGGTGTCTGACAACAAGCAGGGGGCAAGGGGGGTGTTGCAACCAAGTTTCCAGACTTGCCTGCTAACATATCTTACAATACACAGGGGGTGCTCAATGAGTTGCCCCTTGACGTATCTAACAACATGAACTAATCTGATGGCAATATCAAATGGTGGGTACTTCATCCTAATTAGGAGCGCTACCAATTTCACTTGCTGATCCCTGCACAAGTTATTCCTCAGCTTTGAGCCTTACATGGAACTTCCCACTATGCTACCCCTGTGTGGCATGGTGGCTTTCCCCATATGGTATATTAATCACAATATTCTATAATAGACGATACCTTATTCTTATTATTCCTGTCCTTTCTATTGGACTGTTGTCTTACCTAATTCTAATACTGAACCCTCATTGGTTCAGTTGCAATAATTCCTTAAGATCAACCTCCAGCTTAGTACAAACCCAACCCTACTGTTAAGATTTCCTGTTGTGTCCCTCGGCTGCACCCAAGTACATAAAAATGTCTTTCATCTGTGCTTCTCTATTTTTTAGTCTCCATCAGTTAAAACCTCAGCTCAGGCAATGAGTCTTCACAAGTGAATTAACTTGGACTGGACCCCTGTCAGTTAAATATACTTTAGGCTATCAGCAACAGACACTCCTTGTGTCTTACCACTGTTTTTACTCACTTGAGGGGTTAGTTTGAGCTTTCAGGCGCAAAGTAATTAACTTCACTTACCAAAAGCTTACAAATCACCATTTTCTGCAGCTGTTTCTCTAGGCAGCCACCTCAATGACGGTTCTAGGAATAACTATGCTTGCCTTGCAACTTCAAGACCTCTTTAAAGCTACCAGGAAGACATATAAATAAAAACCTTACCCCAGCCTAGGTAAAGTTATCTAACTGCACGCCCCCTGCAGTTGGTATCAGGATCTCAGTGCCATCTCAGCACATCCCTTTCCAGCTAGTCACATATTCTCCACCATTTCATATAATGAACCACATGTTGCAGCTAAGACTACCTCCTTGTTTGCTAATGCATCTTACAATAGACACGGGGCACTCAAAGAGCTGCCATGACATGTCTAACAGTATGGGCCCATCTGAGCACAATTCCAAGTTACAGGCACTTTCTCTTAATCAGGAGCATTGCCAATCTGACATGCTGATCCCTTTCTCAAGATATTCCCAGCCCAAAACCTTATGTTGAGCCTGCCACTATGCCACCCCCTGGTGGACTTGTGGCTTCCCAATATAGTATATTAATTACATGTTTTATCTAATAAACAATATCTTATTCCTATTATTGTCCTCTCTATTTGACTATTGTCTTCCCCAATCAAATACTGAACTATTATTGGTTCAGTTTTAACAAACAGGACACCTTACTTCTCTTCCCAGGCCTAGATTACTAATCCTTATTACCCCAAGCTAGAGATATCAATACACTAACCAACATTTACCTGTTTCTAGGCATTCAATCTTTTTTTTGGCATAAAATAGCCCTTGACTGCAAAATGCTTCCATGTGGATTGTCACATAGCTCCTCTCCAAGATAGCATCTATCTTTACACATTAATCCAGGTGCAAGGGAATTTGGTCAACTTTCAGGATACATATTTTTGGTGAGAACACTGTTTGATGCAGGTAGAGGAACCACTGGGACAGAGAGTAACACCCACCATAGGATGGGTGCCAACTTGATAACATAGAGTAGAAATCAACCAAGAAAAGACCAGGGGCCAGAGCTGGACATCATTGGATCCATCAAGCCTGTAAGAGTAATATAGAGTACTTCAAACATCTGGGTGAAAGTTGCATCATTGGTGGTGGTGAATTCTTGCAGGCAATTGGGCCGCAGGGTTGTCAGTGGTGTCATTGGTATCAGGTATGTGGGCATATAATTATAATTATTGCAGAATAGTCTGGGCGGAACAGTGTATCACTATCCTTCACAGCCAATTGTTTCTGTGACTCTAGTTCTTGCCAAGGGGCCAGAGAGAAGTATATTATCTAGGGTTGTTGATAATTTTGACCAAGAAATGATGCCATTTATGACAGAGCTTTCAGATATGAATTGCAGCTGTCAAACACCATAAATTGGTAGTATAAAATACATGTATATTGGATCAGCAGTAGTCTGCTGACCTGAATCATAAATAAGCTAATGGTAAGCGCCACCACAGCGCTTAGTGATACATGATTTGCTGCCACAGCACTTTGGAAAGTTACAGGCACCGCCTAGCAGTTGAATTGGGTGCCAAAGCGCCAAACTACTTTTAAGTCAAGCACCAACTGAAAATTATTGCAGACACCTCCTGACAAATATTGTAGGCACCAAAGCACTGCCTTACTTTTACATCAAGCGCCAAGGTGCTAGGTTTGATTCCTCATAATCTCAAACTTCCATATTAATTATATTATTAAGCATTGAGCTTGAAGTATGTTCAGGATAGTAGGAAGCAATCCTGAAGTGACTAAACTATTCCACACCAGCAAGGGCCACCTGTGCTGGGTGAAGATAAAGATATTCTATTGGTTGAGGTGCAATAAGGGCCAAACCTAGATTAATAATTACCCAAATAAGGGATGTGTTAGAATGTCCTAGAAGACATTGCTAGCAGCCCAGGGATTAACCTTTGAGAAGTTATAAGAAGAATTAATCAATTACAATAAAACCATCTTTAATCTAGTTGATCTTTATCTTAATCTTTAAGTACTTCTGTGTGATCAGAAGCCCTTTCTGGACAATAATCATGTTTCCATTTGATCCTGGCTCTTCTGATACAATACTACTCATATCCTCACATATGACTGTATTCAAGCAAATGCCCTGTGCCCTATAATATCATATAATTGTGGCGCTGTAACGCAAAAAGATCAATAAGGGTAAACTCTGAATAGGCTGGGTTTTAAGGGTACTCAGGGAAATTTATGAGTCTAAAGGATGATCCTGGTGAACAGAATAACACAAGTGAGGGGTCTGCAGGTTAGTCAGTGGGAGTGACAGGGGCCTGTGTGCCTGAGGGGCTTGATTGGAGATGATAAAATACTAAAACTAGATAAGGTATAATTTGTGTGAACCAAAGGTTCATTTAAACTTTGTTATCAGAGTGAAAATACTGCCATTCTTAACATAGCAGGGGTTTTATACTATTAAAATTTGTGTCTCTAAAATCTGTGGGCTTTAGGTCTGCAGTTATTCTTCCAAATGAAAATGGCACTTGGGGGAGGCTTCAAGGGCAACACATTCTGGGTTAGCTGGTGTTGAAGAATAGAAGTGGTGATGCTCTATTTCTCTTTCTCTATTTGCTGTATCAAACAGCCTGGCTAAATACACCATTGATTTGGTGGGCAATTGTGGCAAAATTGACTCCCTGGTAGTTGACTATTTAGTATTTTGAGATTTCAGCTTTTTGTCTGATTGACTACTGGAAGTTGTCACTTTTTTAATTAACAGTACTTGATTTTCTGAATACTTTTAATATAAAAAATTGAGTTATACAGCTATTTTATATTAAAGTTACTCTAGAAAACTCAAATATAAAATAAAAAAGATGGTGGGATACACTATCTAGAAAGACACCATCTAGAAATTTTTATCTAGAAAACACTATCTGGAAAGAGGCCATCTAGAAAATGTGTCCTAAAACGCCATTTAGAAAGACGCCATCTAGAAAACGCCATCTATAAACCCTATGTAAAATTTCTGGCTAAACTGTGCCAGATAACTTAAAAATTTTACTAACAGCCCAAAAAAATTTGAAAAACAATAAGAAAAACATATGGCTAAACTAAAAATGATTCAAAGATTTCAAATATGCAATAATAATGTGAAATCAGCTAGTGCTAACTATAGTTCACAAAGCTCTAATGTCAACACACCCCAAAACTGTGATATTTATGTATTAATCTTTGACCCTATATTAAATATGTATACTAAAAATAAAGTAAAATTCAAATATTTTAAAGGAAATAATTTATTGGTGAAGAAAGTGGATTAGTCTTTAGCCCCAAGAGCCTTGACAATGCCTTTGAGACGGGTAAGGGAACTTCTCTGGTGTAATAGTTCAAAATCTCCTTAGTAACACTTGCAAACTTGACCTGTAAGTCTGCATGCTTGGATACAACTTTTTTATTTTGATAGCCTGGGGGAAAAGCTGGTGCCCATGGCTATTCTGGATCTTCAGCTTGTTGATAATAACATTGAGCATGGGCTTTTTACCTTAACCATGCGGGAAAATTGGTTGTGCCAACCTTCAAGTGATGAGATGGTTTTAGTTACACTGTCCTTAACCTGGTTATAGCAGTTCCAGTTAATGAAGTTACTACCCTTGCATATATAAAATCATTAATGAAACATTTTAAAGTTGAAACCCAAATATTACAGATTCTTCTATGATAAGGAATAAAGCCAGTATATTAAAAGTGGTTTTTTAATGGCTGTGTTACAGGGAGATAGTACTATCAAAGTGGCGTTAATTTGATTTGATTTATTATATATGGTCATAAATTAATATCATAATTTATTCCCAGTTAATAAGAGAAAGGCTTGGATTTATCACATAAAAATAGAACTTATTATTTGATTCCAGATGCCGTCTTTCTAGATGCCATATTTCTAGATGGCGTATTTTAGGGTATTTATTAAGAATTTTTATACTCAAAAAAATCTTATTTGGATAACACTCTTTTTATTTTAATTTGTGATAGTGTTTTCTAGATGCTGTTTTTCTAGATGCTGTATTAGAAACCAATATGTAAAAAAATAACTAATTAATAATTTTTTTAAAATTTTTTTCAAATTTTGCTGATATAAATCCCAACTATCTAGAATTTTTTTCTGGATGGCGTCTTTCTAGATGGCGTTTTCTAGATGGTGTATTGCACCAAAAATATACCTTATTTAATAAGAATAAGGAGAAATAAACAATTAGTTCTCAATTTTTTATGTTATTTACACTTTTCTTTATAAAAATATTTTTTATTAAAAAGAATTAATATTCTAATGAGACAAAAATAAAGATTATCACAATATTATAAGTTATATAAAATATAAAAAGTATTAAAATTTTATTTGTTATACCTCTTACAAGCACAACTGTAAATATCTTATGTTTTATTAGGAAATTAACAAAAATTAAGACATTTTATTCACTTTCAACTATAAATATTAATCTCAAACTTACCATATATACATAAAAAATAAGTACTATTTAATTAAAGTAAAAAATGATAAATTTAAAACTAAAAAGTAAATGATCAAACCTAAAAAGTAAAAACTAAAGCTAAAAAGTTAAAAGTAAAATTATATAAGCAAGCAAGTTTATTCCTTGACCTTTTTCCCTTATTAATCTTGGCCCCTTCCAGGAGGGCTGTGGCAATAAGCTCAAGCTGCTGCTTAATCTCAGAGGCCTTGTAATTGTGTTTGGTCACATCCTGGATGGCCTTGGTGAAGAAGGTTGTCCTTGTGGTAGGCTTGGTTTGGGGGACACAGTTGGCAAAATCTCTGATCTTGGAGATAGAATTATCCTGCTCATGCTGAAGGAGGGAAAAGAACTTGTTAAACTTTTGGTGAAGCCAAAAGTAGGCCTTGAGATACTTGTAGTACGCCTCAATTGCCAAAGTTGTCTTCAGCTTGCCATTGATGGTAGCCCAGTACACTTCCGTGAGGACTTGGCTCTGGCCTTAGTTTGCCTCTGAGTAATGGCCTTCCCAATCCACAGGGTCACAAAGTACTTTAAGGAAAGGCTTGAGCTCCAAGTGCTTTACTATGTAAGGATCCTTTGAGAGAACCTCAAACCCCTGCGCAGTATGCTCTGGCTTTAAAAAATCCTTGGCTTTGAATTGTGCCAGCACAAATTTGCAGGTGTCCAAGGTATCCCTCTGGCTCAACCTCCTAAGCTTGGCATTTACCTGTGCATTGCAAGCAACTACTTGAAATTAGTGGAAGTAGCACCCCTGCACTTCCTCATCAAACAGCTGCACATATGCATTGAACTGAGCAGGCTCAAAGTTCATAATGCACATGTATGGGACAAGAGCTCTTAGCCTTACCTTTTCCTCCAAGTCCAAGGTGGCCTGGTCCATGTCAGCATCAGGAGGGTCAGCTTGGATATGAGGGGGACTTCTTGGCACTGTCAATGGGGGGAAGCTCTTGGTAGAAATGGAAAAGGCGCGGATGTAAATGGCCTTGGTGGCCCCAGGAAGAAGGAAGAAAGCAAGTGGAATCACCTGGATGTCTATCTGGGTATTATCATACAGAGCTGGTATAACATCCAGGGACAGGTGGAAAAGGTACTGTCAACTAGCCATGTTGTAGCCCTTTTCAACACCATCAGGTTCTGCTGAGTTGAGTAGCAGATGATACAATCCTTGACCCCTGGCCTGTTGTTGTGCAGGAGGAAGCGCTCTCCACTTAGGAGTTTCTTGAGCTCATGAGTGAGCATAAGCTCTGAGAAGATATCTGAAGCCTTGAAGTGGAGGGGAATTGGAAGAAATTTGCTTGTTGCTGATAAAATTAACCAGCTACACCTGGGCTGGCACCAACTTGAGATTATTAGGCTTGAGATGCTTCAGTGTCTTGATGTCCAGATTAGATGCTCAGAGGTGGGAAGAGGTGAGAATGAATTGAACAAGGTTCCACTTTAGTATCCTTGTGACAAGGCAATTGGGAGCTCACATGTGTTTCCCCCCTTCTCAGCAGTAACCCTTTCCCAGCCTTTGGTTTTCAGGCAGGCCCCACAAGACTTATCCTTACAAGCAAAGTGCATGCTATTGGTGGCGTTCTTTTGATTATTACAATTGAAAATGTAATTATCTGCAACATACCCAGGACTGCCCTTCACAGACATGATGGTGAAGTAGTGGGGGAAGCACTTGGGAACTTTGAGCTCCCCATTCATATTGCAGATGTTGTGGATGGCCAGCGGCTTTAAACTTCTTGGAATAGTTCTCTTGCTCATCCTGATAATCAGAAGAAGGAAGGGGAGAAGAAAACTTTGGGGTGAGAAAGGGAGGGTTCTTTGAGGCCTGCTTGGAGGCCTCCTTTTTTTCCAGAAGAAGAGGTAGACTCCTTGGCAGCCTTTCCTTTATTAGTGTGGCGCTGCTTTGTGGTCTCTGAGTCAGCCTCAAACTGATAAAAGGAATGATCAGTGAGATCATTGTTGGTTTTATTGTAAAGACCCAACAATTGGGGAATTATTCTAGCTAAGTATGGTCTCAAGCTTGCAACTTGGAACCCAGTGAACGCTGTTACAATTGGATAGACTGTCATACCCCATCACAACACTTTTGTGTGGATGTTAAATTGACCAAAGTTACCAGCAAAATATGTAAGTACATATTAAACCATGGTGTAGATTGCTATGGACTGAGTTGATTAGGGCAAAACCAGGGCAGTACAGGAGTACTGATTGGAGGAGTTTAGCTGTGCTGACTCCTTGTAAAAGTATTCATTGGAAGAATTATTGAAAGGCCCGTGTGGTTGTAATTGTTGCTGGTGGCCCCCAATCCCAAGGCAAGCTGTGAGTGCAGCCAAGATGATAAGGTGGTTCATTTCCTTAGTCCTGGGGAAG
Organism: Entomophthora muscae; assembly: GCA_014839935.2. Classification (NCBI taxonomy): domain Eukaryota; kingdom Fungi; phylum Entomophthoromycota; class Entomophthoromycetes; order Entomophthorales; family Entomophthoraceae; genus Entomophthora; species Entomophthora muscae. The sequence continues at coordinate 44,755 of QTSX02002255.1, forward strand.
GGCAAACAAAGCTTAGCGTCTTGGACTTTCTGTTGTTTAAAGTCTGGATGATTTATGTGATATTATTGAGGTGTAATTAACTCAATGATAGCACAAACTATCATCAATTGAATGAGCTTTATATATACTATCAGCATTGGTGAGGAATGAATAGTGAAAAACATTGTACATGGAACCCCAAACATTTGGTGCTGTTTGGAATTCCCTTTTGGAGGGGTATTGAAGGGGTTTCAAAGGCAATGAGTTGTTAATTCCTGATTTGCATTGGTTTGGTGAATCTTTGGATACTTTCATGCATTCAAATCAGCTTCTGCAGTGACTGAATTCATTGGTTTGCAGGGCAGTCTGCCAGCCCCATCTAAATTTGGTAGATTCCAAATTTGGGCAGTAGTTCCCCTGTGGTAATCCACATGTGTGCTGTTTTGCAGGCGAGGGTTGATTTGGCTTCAAATAAAGACAATATGCTGAAGAGTGATGATGTGTGGTTAGCTGGTGACACTGTAAACTAGTAGGTAGCATAGGGCTGCTAGGGGTAAGTAGGGGGAGCCTAGTAGATAACATGGTCTACTAGGGTAAGTAAGGCCTGGCTGGTAGGTAACAAAGGACTACCAGGGGCAAATGTTGCCTCCACCCAGAAGAAGATATTGGCTGCTTTGGGCTATAGTGCTTCACCTAGCAGGGAACTGTGGATGCGGGAGGGTGAAGACTGAAATAGCAAGCAGGGAACTTTGTCTGTCTGGGGCGGAGTAGGTTTTGGACCCCTGGCAGGTAGCGCAGGCTGCCAGGGAGGGGAAGAGCTTGGAGGGCTCAATGTACCCTAATACACTTACAGGAGGTTGATGAGCAAGCACCCTATCTAACGGACTGGTAGGTTGTCCTTGTTTATGCCCCTATGGGAGCTTTGGGGAAACCCAAGGTGAGCATTGGAGGGTATAGACTTGCTCAGAGGTATCACCAAGGCAGCTTGCTTGGGGAAGCACGCTGCAGAACTTGGTGTGATCAGGCCTCTGGGAAGTAGAGCTGATTACTCTGCAACTGAAAGCCCAGACTTAATCACCTGGGTGAGTAAAGACAACACATAGACATTGATCTATGGTTGAATGGCCTAAGTGGATTGCCACTTGCAAGGGCCCAGTCAAACGCCAGTTCAATGTAGACTCATGCCTGGGTCTACAAGTTCTGGTAATGGGGGCTGAGATAAAGAACCAAGGTGGTTCACAGAATTAACAGAGAAAACTAGCAAGAGGGACTGTTTAGTCACAGTGAAGGCTAGTTGATGGACTGTTAATTCATATTGAATGAAATGAACCAATATGGTTCAGTGTGTAGAAGGAACAAAGGAAGTTCCTAGTAAGGATTTGGTGAGGAACTGGTTAAGGATAAGCTGAAGGACAAGAAGATTATGATGCAGGACTAGCTGATCATAATGCAAGATGGCCAGAGGACCAGAAGTTGATGCTGAAGAACTGAAGAGCTGAGAGGATGAACTAGCTAGACTGGATGCAGAGGCTGGAAGAGCTGGTTTTAGTGACTTTTGAGAGGAAATTTAGATAAAAAAGAAGCAGTTAAAGAATAATTAAATACTGCCTGATTATGTTTAAAAAAATGATTGAAAATCATATAATAAAACAGAAAGAGAAGGAAAAATAACCTATAGTTTGTTAGAACTATATGTTACTTTTAGAAGAGGGATTGAAGAGGAAATAGGCCAGAAAGAAGCTGGAAGAAAAACCGAGAAACTGTAAGGGCAAAAGAGCAAATTTTGCCAAGAACAACTAGGAAAGACAAAAAGATGGATAGCAGGCAGGTTCAAAGTTGCAAAACGTTGGAAGAAACACAGAGAAACGTTGAAAAATTGAAGGGTCAAAATTTGCCTAAGTAAAACATATGTGGAAGCGCTCAAGATTTGCTGGGGAAACATGACGGGAATTACAGCAAAACCGTTTGAAACGCAGAGAAGTTGTTTACCCAGAGCAAGACAGCCTCAGGTTTGATCCAGGGTCAAGGACAGGTTATACGGGGAAACCTTTTTGGTGAAACTATTGAATTTGGGGCGTATGATTGGCTGTGAGCTGAGATTTATTTAATCAGTGTTTTAAGGGCTTTAACTTGAGAGTTAAAGCCTAAAAAATGAGGAGCAGAAGCATAAAATTCAGGGCTTTTATTGACTGAAGTAAGTTTAAAGGTTTAATATATTACAGAAGAAGAAAAAACAGGATATATTAAGCTTTGAAGAACCAGAGTTCTAAGAGAGGTTTTTGGTCTGAAACAAGGAGCTATAAAAGGGAGAGCTATCTGAGACTCTTCAGGGACTGGATCAAGTGGATTACAAAGGCCACAAAAGCTACAGAAGGAGCAGAAGACCAATGATAGGAAGCCAGAGCTGGGACAGACTGCAGGAGCATAAGATTAGAACCAGGAGCCCACAACTAAGGTGCAGGAGCCCAAGACCAAAGCGCAGGAGCCCAAGACCAAGGAGCAGGAGCCAAAGACCAAGTACAAGGAGTCCAAGAGATTGTTGAGGGACTCCAAGTATTGGCACAAACCCTTTATTACTCCCTATCCCAAGGCCATATATCAGAAGGTTTCTAAGGGGATCTTCCTTCTGACTGTGAATAAAGTGCCTATTACGACCCCTATCCAAATTTCCCATGTGAAGAGAAAGTATAAGTCCCATGAGTCAATTACCCCATATTTTCTATTCTAGCCCAGGGGATGAGGAATCCTATTGCCTAGGGTGCAGGAAGTTTGCCTCTAGTAAATCTGCCCAGGAGGAGTGGGAGAAGATGACAAGGTATTTGGAAATGACAAATAGGGGAAGAGAGTTCATTGGGGGAGAGTTTGCAAGACTATTACAGGATTGGTATTGGCCTACAGAAGGGCTGGCGCCTGCTGAAGTACAAGTTTACGGTGGAGATGCTTGCTTAGTAATTGGGAAGGTACTGGAGGAGTTTTCCCTTATGCAAGCCAAGTATAAGCTCCTCACCAACCATTCACCACTATTGGAGAATGACAACTCCTCCAAGCCGGTCCCTGGCTACAACCCAGGACACACTTTGGGGACTGGTGACCAAGAACCCCACATCCCCCCCAAATTGGGTGTTGGGGAAATTGCCCTTTTTGGTTTCTCATTTTGCCAATTTTCCTATTTGGTGGGGGTGGACGGCCCTGCTGTGAGGGGCGTGCTGCCCATTGCCAGCAGGCTGGCTGAGTGGCAGGATGGTAGTGGCTGGCTGACAGTGGGCACATCAGGTGAGCTGCCAGTCTGGGTGTGCAGCCTGCAGCCAGCTGTGTGGTCTGTGTGGTCTGCGGTTGGGCTATAAAAGCCACAATTCAAAGAATTAGAATTTTTAATTTATTTTTCTCAGAATCCTTATTCTGTGGCAGTTTCCCCAATCAGGGGAACTGCTGCAAATATTTCTAAGGAATACTAGGTGCAACAATGACCAAAATGTTGTCTTTTGACAAGTTGTTGTCAGGAATGTTCCTGATATTTATTAGGGGAGGAATTGTGGGGAAAAATGAGGGTGGGGGTGAGATGGAGTTAGAGGAGAGAGAGTCTTGGCCTTGGCAGGCTTCTTGGTACACTTGGCAGTGGTGGCAGAGACCTTGGAGCCCTTGGAGGCTTGGCACTTGAGCTGCTTGTTGGATTTAGATGATCTTGGCTAAAAAAGTTTAGTATTGTAAATAAATCAATAGGAAAGATATAAAAACACAAAGAGGTAAAGCAAAGCAAAATACAAGTAAAAATTAAATAAATAAAGTCTTATTTATCAAGAAAAGTACATAATAAAGTAAAGAAAAGCAAAATAGAAACACAAAGTATAGATTTAATGGGTAAAACATAGAAAATAAGTGATATTCAATGAAGCCTCAAAGATATTAGGTTTAGCATAACATATCAGGGATAAATCAATGAAAAAATTATTTAAAAATTATTTAAAATATAACAAGATTATATGAGGAGTAGTAGGGAGAGTAGTAGAACATAATTGAAAAAAATAAGTTATTATGTGGTAATTTTTTATTGGGGGGCAAACATCCAAAAACTAGCAAAGTGTCAAGTTTGGCACTGTCAACCAGCTGAAAACCCCCTAATTCTCACTGTCAAGTGAAAAAAATCTGAATTCTTACTGTTAAATTTCTTGGAGTCAACCAAAAAGATCAAAATTACTATGGTTTTTCATATAAAACTTTCTTAATTTAAAAATGGACTCAAAAGTTAACCCAAAAGCAAGGCAGTTTTGTATGCCCAAAAAGTTAAAAAATAAAACATAAGTTAAAAAAGTAAATGAGTGGGAATATGTTTATTAGTTGTAAGAGTATACCAGAAAACTGAGAGTGATTTATCATATTTTGTGTTAAAACATTAAGAAGCTCTCTTCAACAGTCACCCTGTTAAGGTGTTGACTTGGTGGATGTTAAGTGGCACTCATAGTGCAACTGTGGGGTTCCTGTTCACCGGTCCCCATTGTGTATCCTGGTTCAGAGCCAGGGACTAGCTGGAAGGGGTTGTCATTCCCTAGCAGTGGTAGGTGGCTTGCTAGAAGTTTATACTTAGCCTTTATGACTGAAAAATCTTTCAGTACTTTTTCAATTACTAGGTGAGCATCCCCACCATGCACCTGTACTTCAGCAGACGCTAGACCCTCTGGGGGCTGATACCAACTTTTTAAGAGTCTGATGAACTCAAACACAATTAATTATTTTCCTCTATCTGTCATTTCAAGGTGCCCAGTCAACTTTTCCCACTCTTACTGGGAAGTCTTACTAGTAGCAAACCTTCAAAAGCTTTGGCAATAGATATCCTCTTCCCCTTGGTTAGGGTAAAAGACATTAGGCAATTCATTAATAGGAACTAATGCACCATTTAGAAATATGTTTAGGGGTTAAAATGGGCGTTTGTTTGTTTCAGAAGGAAGATTCCCTTATAAAACTTCTGGTATATGGCCCAGGGGTATAGGAAACAATATGTTTTTGCCAATACTTGGAGTCCTCTAACAATCTCTTGGACTCCTTGTATTTGGCCCCTTCACCTTAGCATTGGGCTCTTTCTGCTTGTTTGAACTTCTTCCCCTTGCTCAACTTTGGCTTCTTTATCTTAAGCCACAGCTCCTTAATCTTGGACTCCTGCTCCTTATCTTGGGCTCATGTTCCTTTATATTGGGCTCCTGCTACTTTGGACTTGTTCCCATCTCTTAGCTCTGTCTTTGTGGCCTATGTAATCCACTGTTTCCAATCCCTGAAATGGTTCAGACTGTTCCCCTTTTTATAGCTCCTTGTTTCAGTACCTTTTCTTCTCAGATCTTTGGTTTTTTAAGGCTTAAACTATCCAGATTTTCTTGCTCTATAATATATTAAACTTTCTTATTTACCTAAGCCAATTAAAAACAGGCTTTTCCTTGTTCATTCCCTAATTTTTCAGGCTTAAACCCTTCTGTTTAATCAATGAAAATATTGATAAAATAGATTTTGCCCTTCAGCCAATCACACACCCAGATTGAATGGTTTTGCCAAAACGCTTCTCTGGATGACTTGCTCTTGACCCTGGTTCAAACTCAGTGTCCTCTTGCTCCAGATAAACACTAACTCCACATTTTGAATTGTATTACTGTAATTCCCATCATGTTTCTTTGGGCAAACTTGATTGCTTCTGGCTATGTTTTACTTAAGAGATTTCCACACCTCAATTTCTTCAATGTTTCTCTATGTTTCCCCACGTTTTTTCTTTCCTTGGAGAAGTTTTTAAACAATGCAATACACCATCTCAAAAGACGCCATCTCAAAATTTTTTGAGATGGCGCCAGGATTTATATTACCAAAATTAAAAAGAAAACTTAATAAAAATTATTAAATAGTTAATTTTTACATATATTTTTTCTAATAAAGGATCTCAAAAAACTGCATCACAAAAACACTATCTCAAATCAAAATAAAAAGAGTGCTATCCAAACAATGTTTTTTAATTATAAAAATACTTAATAAATACCCTAAAATACACCATCACAAAAGACTGCATCACAAAAATGCTATCTCAAATCAAAATTAAAAAAATGTTTTATCAAATTAAGGTTTTCAAAACTTGGTTAATTCAACTGCACAACTACCCATCTTTAAGTGCCACTGTGCCTCCTTGCAAATATTTTTTATGCCGCAGTGGCACCTTACTTTTAAGTTTAGCGCCGTAGCAGTGCCAGATTTGAATCCCCAACATAAAAACTCCACTTATCAATAATATTTCTGTACACACTAAATTTAGAAGATAACTACAATAATTAAAAACTTAATAAAATAAAAAATAAGAGCTAAAAAATAATATAAACAATAAAAAAGAGGATAAGCAAAAGCAAGCTTATTGCAAGAAAAGGCAGGCTAAGTGGGATTGGTCCCTTGTGTTGCGGGTGCCTTCACACTGCTGAGCAGAAGACATGGCGGAAGAGAGGCCTGATAGGTGGCAGGGAAGGAATGCTTGGCAGGGCGCTGAATGGTGATAACTGGGCACTTGTGGGTGGGCATCATGTAGCAGTTATTATCCAGGCGCTGGTGCACATGGGCCAAGATTATCAACATTTGGGCCCAGGGCAACTGGGAGTTGCAGGACATTGACAACCAGTTGCAGAGGGGAAGGCAGATCTGACTGACTGGCACCAAACAGCCCCAGCCACCACAAGCAGAGAACGCACACCTATGATGAAGCAGTCCATCAATGTATCTTCCATATAGGAATATGATAGAGGTAGGAGGACGCGGAGCTGGTAAGCCAAGGAGCGTTAATGCTCCAAGCAATGACCAGCTGTGACCGTACAACAGTCACTGTTGAGTATTTAGCTGAATAAATACTCCAAAATATAAAGTTGCTCTGTTTTTGCTGTTTATTATATGTAGATAGGTTTGGCTGGAATTCTTCATATAAAGATTCCTAGAAGCTTATTATCATGATTTAATAAAAGAAAAGAAGGTAGTTTTGTTATTTTGGGCCATACTAACTGACAAAATTAAGACAAGATTGGCCAAATCAATCTTGGAGACTAGGCGTCTCAAAAACAAGTTAATTGACCAGGAAGGTTAATTAATAAATACACTGCAATATAATTAATGAGGATTTAATTATATTGGTTAATTTCCTTGACAGTTTCAAGAAGTTTGGTTAAGGTTAACCATAGGTAAACCCCCAAATTTGGGTTTAGAAACACCGTGGTGGTGTCTCATTTGAGGATTGAAGCATTTTAACGGGTTTTTAAAACTCAAGAAAACTATTAAATGCAACAATAACTGAATAAAGTTAATGATGCCTAGGAATTCAGGTTTGATCATCTGGTTCCCAGTTGAAACATTGATAGCTAAGTTTTGGGATGTGTATTCCACAGGGTTTTGGCGCTGGGAGCTGGGGAAGCTCCATGCTGAATTAGTACAATGAGATGAATGGAGTCAGGTGAATTCTTCCCATTGTAAGTTGATTCTCATAGGTTGAGAATTATTGGTTATCTTTTAGGTAAAGATCTAGGTTTGGATGACTCAAATGTCATAGACCACGTGATATGAATCATAGTGTTGAAACCGCAGGCTTGACCTGCCAGCAAGATTCCAAACAAGCGGGTTTGTGACCCGTTCCAATTATCTGGTCACTTGAAGCCAGACTAGGAAGTCAACTTGAATTACCAAATCCAACATGAACAGATGATGATCCCCTATGGTGGATGCCTTGTTTTGGCGCTTGACTCATTACCAGGATCAAGCCACCCCCTTCTTCCATCCAACCATGTGATCAACAATCATGTTCCTGTTATCCTTGATTCACATTGACTATATAATCACTATCACTCAATAAAGATTATTATCTAGCTTCTAAATTTTCCCCCTTGTAACTCTGCTAAAACAGCACAGTTACAGCATTGTAGCACAGGTAGGTTCTCCATCCTACCTTATCTTGAAAAATTCTGCCTGTTGCCTGCACACGCCGCAGCCAACAAATCCTCAACAGAATTATGTCTGGCCTCCCTCCTGACTGGACCCCATACACTCCTGGTACTGAGATACCCAATGGTTTTGTCCTGTACCAGAATACAGTGATCCCACTACCTGCCTTCAACGTCATGTCTGCACAAGGTTTCTTCCAGGCTCCCTTCTCCATGCTGCAACCAACTGACAAAAGCGCCATGCCAGCCTACATAGCTCAAAGACTACAAAGCGCCGCCTTGGAGCCTTTTGCCAGGGCCAACAACAACACTTCTGCATGCATTCAGTCCGCCCAGAGCAAGCTGGCCCAGATGGAATGCCCACAGCAATTCTGGATTGCAGAGAATTCCATCTGCCTGACCCATGATGTTGGCACCTGGTGCAACAAGTAGCACAGGGAACACACCAACAAAAACTGGAACACCTTTAAGCAAGACTTCCTGGCAAGATTTTTGCTTAAAGATACAGCACTCATGATAATACGCCAAGTGAAGAACCTTACACAGACAGGCACCGTGAAGGAGCTCACCTGCGCCTACAAAGAACTCTGACTCCAATCACCATCTGACATGGCCTTTGACACCCCAGCCACACACCTCATGTACTACAATGCCCTTAAGCTGCATGTGATTAGACATGTGAACCTGGACCAGGTGACCAACCTACAAAGCCTTTATTGCAAAGCAGAGAAAGTGGAACAAACTTCCAATGCACTTCATAAGGCACAAACTGGGAAACAAGAGAGACCCAAGGATTCCCATCCTAGCAGGCGCTCCACTCAACAACCCCCTGGGGGAAACAGGAATAACATCAACCACAAACCTACGGGTTCAAATGGACATGGAAGTGGGAGCAATGGCCAGTCAAATTGTACCCATTTCTGTGTCACCACCACGCAAGGCAATCAAGATAAGAGAAAAGCCTGGGGAGAGCGCTAAGCAAGCCAAGCTCTCCCCACGCAACTCCTGACTTGCCCAATGATGAGTACCAACCCAAGGACATGGACCAATGCCCAATGATCCAAGTACCCTCAGAGGACCTGGTACTGTACACCATTGCCAGTCATCCCAATAAACTGATGTCCTATCCTTTCCGTTTTTGCAGTTACATAGGCTCAGCACTCCTGGATTTGGGTGCAGATTGAACCCTAGTCAACAGCAGCTTTGTGGACAAGTTCAAGCTGGCCCCTAATCCTTTGTGGATTAAAAATGTGGTCCTGGCTGATGAACACCACATTGCCGTGACAAGGGAAACTGCCTCCTTCTCTTTCATGCTTGAAAACTTACACTCCACCATCCAAGGTCCCGTCATCAACTTCCCAAAGTTTGATATTGTACTGTGGCTAGACTGGCTACAAAAAAACAATCCTCACATAGACTGAGCAACCTCATTGTTGACCATCAAGCGTGAGAGTGTCAACCACTAGATCTACCCTGACTCTGTAGACCAGCTCCTACGTGACCACGTCTTTATGCGCATCACAGAGACCCTGGATGAAAAAGAAAGCCTGAAGGCAATTGACTGGGACTCCTGCTAGTACAAGATAATACACTTCAAAGATCACCAGGATACCCCCACGCCTCAGGACCGCAAAATTGTGGCCCGTCATCCAGAAATCTTCAAGGAAGAGCTACCTGGGCTGCCCCCTGAGAAACACATCCAACACTTCATCCAACTCAAAGGGGCTGTACCCAAGGCGCGTCCTATCTACAAGTTGACCCTAAACAAAGACAGAGACCTATGTGCCTACCTCAAGGAAGCGTTGGAGAAAGGACTTATCTGCCCCTCAAAGTCTCCCTTTGGGGCTGCCGTACTCTTTGTGGCCAAGAAGGACGGTACCTTAAGTCTAGTCACAGACTACTGAGCCCTAAACAAAGTTACCATCAAGAATTTTCACCCATTGCCACTGATTTAAAATCTCTTTGACACCTTAGGAAGAGCCACAGTCTTCTCCAAGATCAATCTGACTGCAGGCTACAACCAGATTTGTATCAAGGAGGAAGATATCCCCAAACCAGCCTTCTGCACTAAATATGGCTCATACAAATGTGTGGTGCTCAACTTTGGCATGACAAACGCACCTTCCACCTTTGTGACCTTCATGAAAAAAGTATTTACACCACAAATAGGCAAGCATGCACTAGTCTATTTGGAAAACATCATCATCTACAGCCCCTTGGTAGAACAACACCACAAGGACCTTGAGGCAGTCTTTGCCACCTTGGCATGGCACAAACTGTTGGTCAAACCCTTCAAGTGCCAGTTCTTCTGCAAGCAATTACCCTTCCTGGAACACATAGTATCAAAGGACGGCATCAAACCCAACAGCCAAAAGATACAGGCCATCTGCAAGATGCCACCACCCAAGGATAAGTTGGAACTCTGCACCTTCTTGGGGATGGTGGCCTATGTACACCGCTACACACCTGACTGTGGTGTTTTGACTGCCCCCTTATTTGCCATAACAGGCGCTAAATCCAAGTTTGTATGGACCCACCAATGGGACCTCTGTTTTAGACGCCTCAAAGAGAAGCTCACAGCAGCTCCCATCATGTAATACCCCAAATTCAACAGAGAATACCAAATGGAAACTGACGCCTCAGACACATCCATTAGGGGAGTACTACAAATCAAAAATAATGACAGTGACTTCCTGTCTGTAGCTTATGAATCACAAAAATTGACAGATGGCAAGTGTTGATACCCTATCCACAACAAGGAACTGTTGGCTATAGTTCACTGTCTGGTCAAATGGCGCTTTTACCTAGAACGGCAGGAAGAATTCACTGCATTAACCGACCACAAGTTGCTCATATATTTCAAAACTCAAGCAAATCTGTCTCGCCACCAAGCCCGCTGGATGGAGCTCTTGCAGAGGTTCAACATGCTTATACAGTATAAACCTGGGGCCAAGCTTGCCATGGCAGATGCCCTCTCTTGCCTGTATGTCTGTGCCTCAAGGGGGAAATGGGCTTGACCCAGACTGGCCTCTCTTAGTATTACGGACAAAGGACAAAGGCTCCCCCCCTGGCACAACTGGCATAACAAAAGAAACAGTTATCAAAAACAAACACCTATTTGCTGATATATACGGGACCCTACACAGAAAAATGTCTGACGGCACAACCACTCCCTACATTCCCACGCACCAGCAGGTGGACACCATCCTACGCTATCACAGAGACCTCAGACATACCAAGAGCAAAACCTATATTAATTCCTTAAACACAAGGCCTGGTGGCCAACCTTATATTGTGACGTTCAAGAAGTTCTAGACCAATGTGAGGTATGCAAAAAGTTTGCCAAAAGCAAAACCCCTCCAAAGTCAGTACTTCCCATCTGCACACAACTACCCTTCAAGGTATGGGCTCTTGACATTGTTGGCCCCATGCCAGGGAAACACAATGATAAAAAATACATCATCACCACCATTGAATTTGCTACAAGATGGCCAGTAGCCCAAGCAGTAAAGGCACACACTGACAACAACGTACAACAATTCATTGGCAAGGAGATAATCAGCAAGTTTGGAAAGCCAGAACTCCTGATAACTGATGGAGGAAAAGAATTGACCTCCAAAACCACCCATGTATACCTTGCAAAAAATGGGGTCAAACACACCGTAACAACTCCATACCACCCACAGGCCAATGGACATGTAGAGCAGCTTAACGGCAGCCTTGTGCAAGCCTTAGCCAAGCTCACTGCCAAGAGACCTGAAGACTGATATAAGCAGCTACTGACTGCACTACTTGTGTGCCAAACCCAAGTGAACAGATCCACCAGAAAATGCCTGTTTGAGTTGGTATACAGCACACAGCCAAATATCATTCAAGCATTGACAGGACCCAAACTGGAAATCCCAAGTAAAGTCCCCCCTTGCTCAGACCCTCAAGTGATAGAGGCCAACAGCAAATAAACAGAAAAGGAAGGAAGAATGTCTGCAAAAAACCTTTGTCCCCATCCAAGATAGACATGAAGTTGGGGACAAAGTTTGGGTCATGAACGTTGATAAAAGCAAACTACAACCCAAGAAATTAGGGCCAGCAATCATTATAAAGGTAAACAATAATAACACCTACCTTGTGCAAGGACTCAGGAAACGCAAGCAAGACAATACCCTACACCACAATTTCTTGAGACCCTGCAAAGCAAAACAAAAACAACAAGAAACCGCCCTGCCCGCCACAGAACAACAATTAGTTCATCACAGCGCCCGGGATCCTGACAACCTCCCCCAACAACCTGCCCCCAGAGGAGGTTGACCTTCAGTCAGGGGGTGTCAAAATTGCAGGCTCAACCCGCCAGCAAGGTTCCAAACAAGTGGGTTTGTGACCCGCACCCAATTATCTGGTCACTTGAAGACAGACTAGGAAGTCAACTTGAATTACCAAATCCAACAACATGAACAGATGATGATCCCCTATGGTAGATGCCCTGTTTTGGCTCTTGGCTCATTACCAGGATCAAGCCATCCCCTTCTTCCATCCAACCATGTGATCAACAATCATGTTCCTGTTATCCTTGATTCACATTGACTATATAATCACTATCACTCAATAAAGATTATTATCTAGCTTGCAAATTACTTTCCCCCTTGTAACTCTGCTAAAACAGCACAGTTACAACAATAGGTTGATTCAGGAACCATAGGAGTTTTCAGCCAAATATGCCCCAAATGTTATATAAGCAAAAACAGCTAATTTTTAAATAAAGATATATTGTCAATTTTGACACTTTCCCCTCAACTACTTTTTAATTATCATGTCTTCTTTGCTATCATTTGAAAGAGCAAAATTTGGAGTACTTTGTGTAGAAACTGCTACTGCTAGAAAGGAAGTTTCCACCAGTTTGCTTGAGGAGGCTTGGGCAAGTTTGGAGGTCTCTAAGATAGCACCTGAAGAATCTTTGGTAGAAGTGAAAGCGGCCTTTGAAGAGCTGTATACCAATTATTTTGCAAAGAGGGAACCCCTGCACAAGGAAATAGAATTTATGCATGGGATTCCTGGAACTTGCTGTTAGGGTTTGACAAAATTTTACAACAAGTGAAGGACAGAGCCAATTGTAAAATTGAGGCATTAAGAAGTAGGGAAGAAAAGAGTGTTAAAATTATGGCCCGTTGGCAGGATGAAAATAAGGTATTGTCTCATAAAATTGCCTCCCTGGAGGCAAAGCTCCTTGAAGCTTTGTCACAGGAAGTTAACGGTAATAAGAGTCAAGGGCAAGATAATGGTAAGTTTGACTGGTTGGACCTGGATCCATTGCATCAGCATACCCAGGCTGTCCAGGCTAGCAACTCTCAGGAGGATACCAAATAAAGTGGTAAGTTGTAGCAGACAAAGGAAGGTACAGGGAAGCATTACCAGTGGTAACAGCTTGGAGAAACGCCTTAAATGTGGCAGAGAAGCAACAGTTGGTGTTGGCTTAGACCAGCAAGTCCAAGGTCTGGTGGAAGCTGGGATCTGCTGCAAGCTCTAGAGCCCAAACTGAGCTACCTTGTCAATATACTCATTGAAGATGGCAATGGTATGAGCATCCTGGGCAGAGATCTCACTTGGGGCTAAGGTAGATGACTAAAGCCCTAGACACACCTCAGCAGCCAAAAAAGAGGCATCATATTGGCTATGGTATAACTCACCTGCCTTAATTGGGGTCATTGCATCCTCATCAGAATGCAGCGCCTGTACAAAACTTTACATTGTCTCCTCATGGTAGTAGATGCTAAACTTGCTAAGAAGGTTGGGGTAGTCCACCACCACATTATTGGAGTTGCAGCGGGCATAAAGCATGATAGATGGGGTAGGGGGAGGCGCGCCAGTGGAAGGAAGGCGTTGAAGAAAGGGGTGATGAGAAACAGAAGGATTGCCACTGGGGAGCGCACTACTGACAGGAAGAGGCTCCTCAAACATGGAGTCCTCATCAGGTAAATCCCCAGTGCTGTAGTTTGTTGCAGTACTACACTCAGAGCCAGCCACAGTAGCTGTGCAGTCCTGTTTTCAAAACTGGGAGTCACTAGCCCAAAGTTGATTCAAGAAGCCAATACGTACTGAGTGCAGCATTTTTTGAATGGTGTTGTGCTCTACTTTGTTCATTGAAGCCATCATTGCATTGTAGGCTTGGCACATATTGTTTTTGCTGTTGTTGGAATTCATCTGATGAAGAAAGAAAGTAGTGTTTGGTCAAGTGGGGGATATGTTGTAAATTTTGACCAAGCAATAATACCAATTATGATGAAGCTCACAGTTTTAGGATTTCACCAGCCAACTTCATAAATCAGCAGTATAAAATCAATGATGCCAATCATGACAGAGCTCACAGAGTAGAATTACTGCAACCTCATTGTCATAAATTAATAATATAAAATTTATATATATTCAATTGGCAGTAGATTTTTGGATCATCACTGCAGAATACCTAATGACAGGCGCCGCCGTGCTATCCTAATTATACATAAAGCTCTGCTGCACCACACATAAAACTCCAGGCGCTGCAGTGCTGCCTTGCAAATATTTTAATGCCAAAGCGCTGCTTTACTTTTATATCAACTGCTGCTGCGGCGTAATGTTTGAATTCCCTAAATGTTAATCTAATAATTAATCATATTTCTAAGCATACATCTCAATAGAATAACCAAAAAAATATATTTTGGATCAGTAGTAGATTTATGATTGTAATGACAAAATCCAACCCAATAAAAAGCAGTGCTGCAGCAACTAAAATATTTTCAAGGCAGTGCTGCAGCGCCTGGATTTTCTCTTAGTTGGTGCTGTGGCGCCTAGGTTTTTACTAAAATGTTGCAACAGCTCTATCTTTGATTTTGTTTGGCTATAAAATCATACTTTTATGTGATAAATCCAAGCATTTCCCTTTTTAATTGGGAATAAAGTATGGTATTAATTTATGACCCTACATAATAAATTAACCCAAATTGGCGCCACTTTGATAGTACTACCCCCTATAATACAGACATTCAAAAAACCATGTTTCATATACTGGTTTTATTCCTTATCATAGAAGGATCTGCAATATTTGGGTTTCAACTTTAAAATGCTTCATTGATGATTTTATATATGCAAAGGTAGTGACTCCATTAACTGTAACTGCTATATCAGGTTAAGGACAGTGTACCTAAGACCACCTCATCACTTGAAGGTTGGCACAACCAATTTCCTGCCTGGTTAAGGTAAAAAAAAGCCCATGTTTAATGTGATTTTCAACAAGCTGAAGATTCAGCATGCTTGTGGAGACCATCTATACTCCCAGGCTATCAAAGGCAAAGCTGTTGTATCCAAGCATGCTGGCCAGCAGGTCAATTTTGCAAGTGTTACCAAGGAGGTTTTGGCCTATTACACCAGAGAAGGCCGCCTTACCCATCTCAAAGGCATTGCCACAGCCCTTGGGTCTAATGTATAATCCACTTTCTTTACCAATAAATTTCTTTCTTCCAAATATTTGATTTTAACTTTATTTTTGGTATATACATGTTTAATATAGAGTTAAAATTCAATATAAAAATAATCACTGTTTTGGGATATGTTGACTTTGGAGCTTTGTGTGCTATAGTTATTATTAGCTGACCCCATATTTTTATTGCAGATTTGGAATCCTTGGATGATTTTGAGTCTATCCATATACTTTTTATAGTTTTTAAAATAATTTGGGCTTTTATCAACATTTCAAATTATCTGGCACAGTTTAGCCAGAAATTCAAGATAGGGTATGAGATGGCGTCTTTCTAGATGGTGTATCCCACCTTTGAAACCACCTGTTGCTTGCTTCTTGCTCTTTCCTATGGTTTCAGTAAAACTTTTGCCTTTGTCCTCAGAGTTTTCCTGTACTATTTCTATCTGCTCTTGCTTCTCCTTACTCAAACAACCTCTAATAAATTCAGTCTATTTTCTTCTGATCTTTTCTTTCTTCTTTGTTCATTTTTTAATTAGTTTTTTAATTCTTCCTTTGATTGTTTCCTTCTTTTCTTTTACATTTTTAACTGTCCAAGTCTTTTCTACTCAACTCCCAGTTTGCTTCTGATGACCTTTACTCATTCCTTCTGCAACTCTTTCTCTGTCATCTTTCACTCCTTCTGAAATTCCTTCTCTGTCATCTTCCAGTTCTTCTGCAAGTCCTTCTGCAAGTCCTTCTCTATGAACCATCAAGGTTCTGTCCTTCTCTGTATTCTACACACTAACACCTCAGACTCAGGCAATAAGTCTACAAGTGAGTTAGTGTCTGACTAGGCCCCCATCAGTAATCACCACTTTAGGCAATCAACCACAGACAATCCTCATGTCTGTGAAGTTGGTTTTACTCACTCAATGTTAGAGAGGGGGCTAAACTAACTAAGTTTGGCTCCCATCCTGGAGGAAGGATCCACCAGGACACCATCCAGTGCAAGACTGGTATTGCTGCTCAAAGGGGCGTCCATAGAGAGGACACAGCGGATAGTCAGGGGAAATAGGAGTCCAACCCCATCAAAATTATTCCACTAAGCAACCAGAGAGCACACTTGGGAGCGGACTCTTGTATATACAAACCTTCTTCTAGGACCTGGACAATTGGGTCCTCAGAGTAAAGGGGCATTGGACGGCCCAAAACAGGGGGCGTTGAGAGGGCTGATTCAAGGGCAGGGAACTCAAGGTCATTGCAGGTAATACTTCACATGACATTCTCACTGGTGGCAGGGATACCCTGGGCCCGTCTGGGGATGTCTTCAAAAATGTGCACAAACTGATCAGGATTGTGCCAACATGATGAAAAAAATGGGAAATACAACCCCAAAGATCCGGGGAGGTACACCATATCATCACCAAGGCGGGTGCCAGGGTAAAAACAACAAACTTAACAAAGGGCACCAACATTTGGACTTGGGTCTAAAATTAGAACCCAGCAAACAGCAACTTAGTTTCCTTGGTTTGTGTTTCAATCAAACAACCAGAAGAAAAGAACAAGTTATAAAGTCTTATTGGGAGGCAGAGAGGGATTGGAGAACAGCAGCTGTGTGAATTTAACTTCAAAAGTGTATTCAAAAGCTCTGAAGTGTACATCAACCAACAGCAGGAGCAAAAGCAAAAGAGGAGCAAAATCAAACTTTAAATAGGTAATTATATTAATTAAATCACTAATTTTCAAGTTCTAGTTATTTCTTTCAAAGTGAAAGTAGTAAGCTTCAACAGTAGTGTTAACAATGCTTATAGGGGCTTCAAAAGAACACTGGGGAACCTGAAAGCAAGAAAAGTAGGTAAGGAAAAAAGAAAACCTTTATTAACACTTTAAAAAACCAAAAAGGGAAACAAACAAAGGACCCTAAAGAGAAACTAAAACTTTAAGTTTGGAGATCCAAAATTTATTTATAAGAATGAGCAAGCAGGGGACCAAAAGTCCCCTGTCTTGCTTTAAGGGAAACCCATTTGAATTTGAAAGGCCAGGTGACCTCAGCCAGTCATTTGATTGGGTGAGATAGAATTTTTGCCATTAATTTCAGGAATTTTAGATGGTTTATCATCAATTTCTGATCCAACCTCTGATTGGCTAGTTCCTAAAGGACACTTCTGAATGCCATTAATTCCAGTTGAAATGGATTTTGTTGAAGTAACCAAAGCGCGACCTGATTGTTTAGACTTAATCAATTTTAAATGCGGACAAGCCCAAGCCAAAAATAATCCAAATTAATCAGAGATTCCTCCCAATTTGGAACAGAGTTCAAAACATCAGTATTTGCCACCTGGGAAGGGTATACCAACACAAATCTCCCATTAATTGTGTGGGCTAAATCCTCAAGAGAATTAAGGGGCTTGGCTGGCTTCTGAGCAGATTTTTTTGTGTGACGCGGGAAGATTGTCCTATCCAAGGCTAAAGGGGGGAGTGACTTTACACTCACATGGTTAGTTTGAGCTTTCAGAGCAAAGTAACTAACTTTATTTCCCAGAAACCTATTCATTACCAAGTGCTTCAGCTGCTTCCCCAAGCAACTACCTTGATAACATTCCTGGGTATATCCATGCCTTTCTGGTGGCTTCAAGACCTCCTCAAAGCTACCAAAAAGATATAGACAGGGAAACCTTACCCCTAAACTAGGTAAAATTTGCCACCTGCAGACCTCCTGCAAGTGGAAAAGAGATCTCAGAGCTATCTCAGCTCATCCTTCCCTAGAAGCCATAAGTTACCTACTAGTTTGCAGCATCATCCTTCTCTAGCAGCCATATGCTACCTAATAGGTTGGAGAACCATCCTTTCCCAGTAGCCATAAGTTACCTAATAGGTTGGGACTTCATCCTTCCCTAGTAGCCATAAGTTACCTAATAGGTTGGGACTTCATCCTTCCCTAGTAGCCATAAGTTACCTACTAGGTTGGGACACCATCCAACCCTGTAGCCATCAGTTACCTACTAGACTGGAGTGACATCCTTTCCTACCAAACATTTACCTGTCTTAGGCCACTATCATTCTCTAACTTCAAGCGTTGAGTCTTTATTTTAGCCAAATCAGCCCTTTCCTGCAAACTTCCTCCATGTCAATCATCACAGCAACACTTATTAATTTAGGCTTAAATACAGGCCTTTGATTAGTTAAATGTAAAACCAGTTATGTGGTGAGTGGATAGTTTCAACCAGGGGAGTTGACTTTCTGTTTTTTTTATAAATTACATATGAAATCTACTAGTAAATCAGGCTTAATTTATGTGGCATCAATTGATCTAGCAACCCAGAATAGAAATAATGTAAAACAAGTGGGCTAGTTGACTAATGTATATACCACTAAATCCAGTATAGTGATGCTTGGGTGCTTAATTGACAACTATGGACACTAATTATAAATATATAATAGCAAATAATAAATTTTATATAAGTGCAGATGTGTTTTATTAATAAAATTAAGATTTGGCTTAAAAAGTGTTGACTTGGCCACTTTTACTTTTAGATTATTGATAACAGGTGATTTTTTTCAATAGTAAATTTAAATATAAATTATCCCTTAAATTGGTCTTTGAACTAACAGAATTATTAAAAAGAGTCAACCTCCAGTGTTTTTCATCTTGATTCTTGGTTTTGAATACCTGAATTACTATTAAAAATTAGCTTAAATTGTTTAAGCTCAAAATACTAAGAGATTCACATATGCAGTAGTCAACTTCACCATAGCTACCTTTGGCACTGAGGGCTGATAATGACTGAAGCCTATTAGAGGGTTTGATTTCAGGTTTAGTCTTGACCTTCTTTAGGTAAATGTCATGGCCAGGTGTAGTACCATACCAAGGCAACATGAGAAGATTTCACCCTTCAGGGTTTTGCAACACCAATGCCCAATACAGGAAGGGCAAAGAGCAGGATAGGTACAGCATACAAGCTGAAAGTGGACGGTAAGCACCAAGGTGAGGTACTACAACCTCAGCAAGACTAAGGATGGTTAGGATGACCATCCTGTATCTACTGCGGCCATAGGAGATAACCTCAGAAGAGGGTTGTAGGATTTGAGGGGGTGGAGTGGGAGGTATGAAGCTGCTGGTCCGTCCAGGACTAGGCCCTGGCTGGTAGTCCATGACTATAAGTTTGGCAGGTTCTACCAGGTGGAGTACTGGTGACTGAACTGGTTGATTTAGGATTTTCCAAGGTGATAAAAGAATATGGGGAAGAAAGGCAAAGACTACTCTGTGGACCATATACTTTATTAAACGTTGTCTGTGTCTGACTTGATTGTAGGGAGGTGGGTTTTATACCACTCATCTGGTCTTCCTTGGAAGTGACAACTGGTAGCTCCTTGGTGAACTCTAGTAATCCATCCTTTGGTCACAGGTACTTTGGGTGAGGAGGAGGAATTCTTGAGAACAGGAGATAGGGTCCCAAGGATCTTGGGCTGGGTTGGAGAAGGAAGGTCCATTGCATTTGAGTCATTAGATTGGCTGGCTGACTCATGGCTGGGGACAGCACTGGGAACTTGGTTTGGCTCCTCTGGTTTCACCTTGAGATCAGTTGGATTGCTGGAAGCTGATTGGTGACTATTTTTACCAGGTACAATCATTTGGGGCTGAGGCTGCTTTGCAGTTTGGACTTGCTTATGTGCAGAGGGATTGTCATCTGCAGGTGGATATCCTTGGCTGAGTAGCTTCTCTTCACCTTTTAGACCAATGAAATAATTGGAAACTTCAGGTGATGTGGGGGCTGCATTGGCTTGGGCATTCTCTTTTCCAGGTCTCATTTGATTGGGAGTAGATTCTGGGTCAATCTCCTGCAGGTGATGTTTCATTACATCAGTGGGGGTACTTTCAGGTGCATTGGGATTTGTCTGGGTACAGCCAATTGGGCTAGGACTGGAAAATGGGTGCAATATTGGAACAGGTATCATCAGTTCAGATGAACTGGAAATCTGGATGGGAACTGATTTACTTGCCAAGTTATCCAGCAAAACCAGTTGGTACTGGACTTGCTGAATAACCCAGCAAATCTTATCAACTTCAAGATGGGAGCCACCCGGCTCATATGTAGCATTGGAGCCGGTGGCTCTGCTACCGTTGGGGTCTGCCAGCCCCCCTGGGCCAGTTTGTTAACTGGCCCTGGTTGTTTGCTTACTTTTTGTTAGGTTTATTAAATTTAAACCAATCTCTCTTTTAAGAGTCAGTTCCCACCCGCCCTGGTGGTTCAAACGGGGTTTGATTTCCCCCAGTGGGTTTGTGCAGTTGACCATGTTTTTGCTTGGCAGGGGAGGGTGCAGGTTTGAATCGGGTTGTTGCAAATTGCAACTTGGCAGCCCTTATAGTAAACATCTACTTCTGTATAGGTCTGGGCCTTCTGTGGCATGCATCTGACTGTAGCTAATGCTCCATTAGGGAAATCTTCAGACTTGAGCAAAAAAACGCAGGCAGCCAGGCCCTTGGTCCTCTTGGCTAGCAGGCTGTATTTCTTGGGGATAGGGTTTGATTCTTGGATTTGAATTGTGCTCAATGTTAGGATTAAAATGTCATTCATGACACAATTGCTCTTAATATTCTGATGAGACCTGTGATTGGTTGGGATTTGTGATTGCAATCCATATTTCACCCTGTTTTGGTTAGAGCAGCTGGATTTGAATGCTTTATGTTTGATAGAGGGGCATGAATATATTCTATTACTCTTTTTCCCGCTGACTGATTCTCTGTCAAATTTAATCCAGCTATGATTTTCTTTATGTGTAAATTTTTTAACTTTGCAACAATAAAAAATCAACAATACATAATAAAGGAAGTTATTATATAAAAATTATTCTTCAAACCTTTTTATGTTCTTATTTTATTTTCTGGTAGTGAAACTTAATTCAATATGCTTTTAAAAAGATAAAGATTTAAAATTAAGCCTCTTAAATATATAAAATAAAATTAAAATAACTAAATCTGTAAAGTATAGCTTTTATTAGTAAATAGAATATATTTAAATTCTTGATTTTTTGTAAAGTTAAATAAAGTACTTATGAAGAAAATTATAGTTGGATCAAATTTGATGGAAAATCAGTTGGCAGAAAAATAATTGGTGAAATATCTTCCTGCCCCCTAAATTCACTTTTAATACACACTAAAAAAACTAAAATTGGTGTATCTCTGTGCATACTAAGCCAATCTATATGTTCAATAGCTTAATTAAAGCTACATATCAGCTCTACATTTAAAGGAATTTAGAATACCAAATAATAAAAGTTAAGTTATAGTTATAGTTTTAGCTTTACTAAACTTAATTGTAATACTTCACTTGTTTATATTTATATTTTTTATTTATACTTGGAATATAAAATTTCATTTTAAATAATAGAAGTTGAATTAAGATTTTAAGAAAGCCTGTTTAAATAAGATTTTTTAGATTGATTTTGTGTTAAATAACACCAACCTAAAGATCCAATAAAATATATTGAATTGTAATATTAGGTTCGATTTTATATCTGTCCTTGGACGGGCAATCACCTAGTTAATATTAATTATTGATTTGAGACATTTTATTTTAATTTGAAAGCCTTGATCTCCCTGACACTTCAAATATCTTTCATACCTATGAAGCAGGGGGGTTATGGTGTTCTCATCGAAATGCAGTTTAAACTTAATATTTATATTAACTAAGTTGCTTAAATCTGGCATACGAATCATTAACTTATTACCACAAAGCGAGTTAACGATAGTGAAATAGGATCAAGCAAACTCGACTTTTCTAATCAGGAAATGATGTTCTGTGATACTTGCTACTTTAGAGTACGTGGTACAATGAGAAAACAAATCACCAGTTCTGATCCGAGTCTATTAGTCAGAATCCTTTGAATTTTTCTAAAGATCAAAATAAGTTCCGTGTGTTTGGTTCCAAATTAAATTAATATTAAAATGCTATACCTATATACTATATATAATTAGAGTAGCTCAATTATTTTAGTTATAGAAATAAGTTATTAGGATAGACGTAAAATCCAAGCTTTAAATCATAGAAAAACAAAACTTTGTGTTATTCACACTTGTGCAGATAAACAAGATTGTTAAGAAATAAACATCATACAAGTAAAAGAACTTATATAAAATCAATGAAAAAATTCCCTTTTTGTCGATTAAAACTTTTCTCATCAGTGATTTTCTGTGTCTTAAATGAAGTTCAAATATAACTGTAACCTTATACCCAAAATTTCTAAAACTTGATAGTTTAGTGTTTTTATATTAATAATAGTAAATCCTAATGAACTACTTTCCGATTTCTGCCTTCTTACGATAGAAACCTTGCATCAATAAAAAAGCAAGAATTGTTCATCATTAAACTATTCATTCAATAAGAGTTGGAATGTTACAACAATTTGAAAAGTTTAATCTGAACCCCCGAATACCTCACTTCATTGGTGTACACTAGTCTCATGGTTTACCCTCAATCTACCTCATATTCTCCAATATTGTCAGTTGACCAATACAGTAGTTTTAAAAGCTATGGTGACAACTGAAAATACCTCAGATTTAAACAAAATCCAACTCTCAGGTTAAAATATACACGCTGTTAACAGGGGTTATTGGCGTTAATGGGCGAAATGAGCCAACACAGCAACAAAGGGCTCACATGTATCTCAAAACCATTCAAAATACAATCCGAAATACATTGATTCACAAACAAAATGGTGTGAGTTGACTTTCAGTGTACATATGTTTACTATGTGAATTGGTGACAAAATACACCCAAGCAAGGTGTATCAAAACATAAACCAAAAACAAAACACAATAGCAACTCACTACAAAAAATGAAATCACTCAATCAGTTTGTGCAATGGATTGTAATCATGAATGATACCAAGGTATCTAAAATAAGACACAAGATCTGAAATATAAATTTTAAAAATATTGTGTTGGGTGTTTGAATTTGGCAGTAAAATCTAGGAAAATGGGTGGATTTTTTTTGAGTATTCTAAAATGGGTGTTATAAAACCAAAAACAGCTAATTAAGAAATAAAAAATCTATAATTGGGATATTGGGTGGAGAAAAATACTAATTAAATATCCATATTCAGATAAAAGTAAAAAATAAAATTAGAGAGTAACTTAATTGAAATTTATTTAATATTTTATTAAATTTTAAAATGGAAGGAACACAACACCAGAGTACCAATACACCTGTTGTGTGCCGCGGTTGCGGTTGCCCCCGCGGGCAAAGAATAGAGTTAGTGCAACCCAAGTGCCTACTCAAGGAGGAGACGTGAGAGGAGAGTTCCATAGTGACGCTGCACTGACACAGCTGGTTCAAGGAGTACAAGCTGCTAGGATGCGGAGCATAAGCCCTCGGGTCCCCAAGCTGACCCGGAAGCCAACCAAGGTTACCTTCACCAAGAAAGTTAGAAACAAGGAGGTAGAACTTACTTTGTATGTGTTCAACATTGTGTACCGGCAAGAGTTGGTCCTGTCAACCATGCTGGAGAAGGTGAAGCCTGTACTTGATACTAGCTATAAGCCCTACGTCAGTGATGACAATCAGGAGGATGACAAGGAGCCTGAATTCTATCAAACTGATGAGGGACAACTGGTGTTAAAAAAGGTTGCAGCCTTCTATACCAAGGTACCTATGCCCTATGTTGTGCCCAATGCCAACAAGTCAATCCCCACTGCTAAAAAGCCTGCCCAGAAGCGCATCCCAGACATCAAACGCATCATCCTGCTTAAGCTAATGCGGGAATCTGGTGATTACAAGGTGGCCGCAGTCATTGTTGGAGTGGATCCCAAGTACGCCAGCAGGACTTTCCAAAAATTCATCAATACTGGTTGTGTCCTTGCCGCGGAGAAATCCTTGCGTGTTTCTACTATGCTCACCAAGGAGCACAAATGGGCAATCCACCAGTGGATAACCCGGGATTACCATCTTGAACTGGCAAATATTCAGGCCATGGTCAAATCTACTTTTGGGATTGAGGCCTCAATTTCCTTTTACTATCATCTGGTAAAGGGAATGCACTTTTCCTGGAAAAAGCTTGGGGTATCTCCCTATAATAGAAATAGCCCAACCAACATCAAGACCTGGAAAAAATACGCTGAGGTGTACACTGCCCTCAAAGACAAGAGGACAGTTAAATTCTACTACATTGACAAATCAGCCTTTGCCTTGTCAATGTACAATGGATATGGGTATGTCCCAAAAGGCTCCAATGACAGGATGGCTTGGCGTGCTGCAGTCCGCGCTACAGCCTACTCAATGGTGGCTCTCCTCAGTCCAAAGGGGGTCAAGCTCTACCAAATGATATTGGGTTTGCATAACAGCAGGACCTTTCTATCATTTCTCCAATTGGTCCAGGAGCACTTGAGGCGCACAAGCCCTGGCTTCACCAATGTCAAAATGTTGGACAACGTTGGTCTCCACAAAGTGGCTGACATTCTTGAAGAATTTCCATCAATTGACACCAGCATTGCTGTGGGCCCCCAGCAATTGGCCACAGCAAATTTGCGCCTTCTCTTCCTCTCAGCCTATTTGCCCTTCCTAAATCCCATCAAGGAAGTCTTTGGGTGGCTCAAGTGAGTTGTCAAGCAAGGAACCCCAACTGGGACCAAGGACCTGTTTAATTTGCTGCAGGCCGGAATCCACACCCCCCCAGCTGAGACCATGGCCAAATTCTATGACCATGCTGGTTTGTTCATCCCTGCGTGCCTTGCCAAACAGCCAATCAATTAAAGGCTTAGTGTGTCCAATTTTTTTATATTCTCTTATTTACTATTCAATATTTATTAATTATAATTTTATATTTAGATGTTTCCACGCCCACAATCACATTCAGAAGGACCATCAATAGATGTAAGTAATTTATTTATTTTATCATATTATTATTTTATTATGCCATCTGAGGTAATCCCAAACGCTTGATACTGGATTACACAAATAGATTTATACCACTTTGTCAAATAAGTATAAAAATAGTCTTATAAAAATTAAACGTAAAATGTGCAAGTTGGAATTTATTTTATCAACATATTATTTTATGCTTTTATGAAACCCATTTCTGTGATATATTTTTCAAAACTGGTTTGCTGAAATAAGAATTAGAAAGTTTTATTATAATAAAAATAATATGAATTGTAATAAATTTATTAGAAGAGAGAATTTATTGCAAACACCTGTAGTGAGTTCTTTGGTATGTACCCACCCTGCAATGGAGGTGGCGCACAACCTCCACCACCACACTGTGGACGGTGGATACACCCTCATTAAAAAAACCCCTCCTGCTGGTGAAGGGGAGTATGGTTAGGTGCAAACTGAGGAGCAGCTTTTTGGGCGGTGCTGCAAACCACCAAGTGAAGCCTTTGCCCAGCAAAGGCTTCCATGAACTCACATAATTTATTATAGACCACACTGATCTTCTTATTGTGCCTGATCTTTGCAAAGGTAAGATCCATTGCCAAGGGGAGCCCTGTCTCATCTGCACTCCAGGCTATCCCAAAGTCCGCAAGGAGGATCTTAGTTTTCTTGACGGCTGTTGCGTCTGCAACAGCCAATTTCCCCACCACATGCCCAAAGTTGTCCAGAAGGTAAGATAGGGTATGCTCCAACGGGAAGCAGAAGCAAGCAGCTGTATGAGCCTGACCCATCTCTGGTACATTCTTGAATGGGAGCGTTACCAGGACGTCCCAAACAAGCTCAATGGAGTTTACACAGTAAACTCCACTGAGGTTAACTGGGTCCAGAAAGAACAGTTGGGCATCCTTGTAGGCAGTAACTGCCCACTTGGATGCCCCCTCTCCATGCGTCAGCCCAGCCAATGCCTCCCTGGACATAGGAAAGGACCCGTGTATGCGGTCCTCCAGCTCCTGCACAACAGGGGGGACAGATACAACTGCTTGGCCACATGAGTGGCATAATTTGCATAAAAGATGGCCAGGACAAAGAGGACCAGGACTTGGCAGAGTTTGCTATCTACCTTTTCTAAGAAAAAAGGTAAGTATTTTGAAAATTTATTAATTTTGTTTTTTAGGCTACCTTCTTGTGTTTCTTCCTTGCCCGCAGCCTTGGCCAGCTTGGCCATTCTTGGCGCAATCAATTGCACTTGCAATTCAGTATCCTCTGCCCTGGCACGCTTGGCAGGTTTGAGATGTTCATACATCTCCAGGTTGTCAACCCAAACAGATGGCGTAGAAAGATTGTACGCCTTAAACTGGAGGCCCTTGACCACCATCTTCTGGATGTTGAGAAGACGCTCAATGGTCTTCTCTGGGGTGTCTGGCATTTTTGTCATTAGTGCCTTTGCGGACACCTTGTCAATTTTGTCCCCAGTGAGGACAGCAGACTTAACTTTGGCTTTGACCTTGCAGTTGATGTCCTTGATTTTGGCAATTGCCAAGTCAAGGTCTTTTAGTTCTCTCATTTGATTTTTTTACTAACATTTTCATATGTTTTTATAGCTTTTGCCCCAATTGATTCTGTATTATTTTGATACTGTTGCCTCTTTGTTTATTCCTTTTTGTTTTCCCATCTACTACATTATACCATCTTTTTACCCATGTTGTATATGTTTTACACTCATCTCAATATGTGTTGTTTTCTTTGTTTTGGCATTGTTTCCTTGATTACCATATTATTTTTGGCGCTTGACATAGCCCCTTGTGAAAATATTAACAACAATTTGGTGATCAACTAAATTTGAATTAGAAAATTATAGTGTTAACTGTTTTTAGATAAAGTTGTTACTGATCCAAATTCAAAACCTTAATGATAAACTTTAAGCCAATCAGGAGCCAAGTGATAAAGTGATTGTTGTGACATAAAGGGTCATTCAATAATTCTTTGGTGCATGTGTGCTAATTAATATGATTGGATGGATGTTTTGCCATTGTACGCCATTGCCGCTGTGGCAAGTTGTTGATGGACTAGTGCCCAATCAGCTGCTGGGTTAGCACTAGTTCATCAACAACTTGCCACAGCGGCAATGGCATGCAATGGCAAAACATCCAGCCAATCATATTAATTAGCACACATGCACCAAAGAATTATTGAATGACCCTTTATTTCATAACAATCACTTTATCACTTGGCTCCTGATTGGCTTAAAGTTTATCTTTAAGGTTTTGAATCCAGATCAGTAGCAACTTTATCTAAAAACAGTTAACACTATAATTTTCTAATTCAAATTTAGCTGATCATCAAATTATTGTTAATATTTTCACAAGGGGTATGTTTAAGTGCTAAAAATAACTGTTTTCTGGATCTAGATACACAACATAGTAAATATATGATTTTATAGAAATAAGCTGAACGTAAAGAATAAAACCAAATATAAACAAAGAGAACATGAACAATTGAAATTCAAAAAAGATAATATAGATAGCAAATGTTTGGTGACAGGGGTTTATTGGGGTGGGGGAGAGTGATGCCTAGGAGGCAGAATAACGCAGAAAGGAAGACATAGAGGATGTGCTGGCCTGGGGGATCTGGGATTGGGTGGGTTGGGCTTGTGGGTTAGGGGTTAGGGGTATTGGTGGTGGGGGTGGAGGCAGGAGGATTAGGCATGATAACTGCCATGTAACGCTTGTTGTATTCCTCATCAATCATTGGCTGGATGGGCTGGTAGGTGGCAGTGGCCTAAGGTGGAAGGCGCTTATCCTTATGTGATTGGTTGCCCATGTTCACATGGAAAACCATTTGCGCAAACAAGTCAGCCACCATCTGGCAGCCAAAGAGAAAATTGTGGTCAAGGACCCCAAGATAGAGGTTGTTGAAGTCCTGAGGGCAGCGCTCCTGTAATGTGGATCCCATGTTGAAGAAGACAACATCAGCCAGATGGACGTCTTCATGGCCGGCGGGGTAGACTGAGGCCTGGTGTCCACGTTCCTGGATGGCCTTGAGAGCGGTGGAGCTACCCTCCATCTGGTGGCTCAAGAAAACCCGGTACTTGGAATTTGAGCCATCTCAGGAGTCAAGTAATCCACCAAGGAAGTGCTTTGTATGAGTAGCCATTGATGAAATCTGGGTTTGTCTGATAGTAGACAAAACCCTTGGCTGAAACAGCCAGAAATGCATCAATAAACGTCCCCTTCTTGACCTTCTTCCTTCTATTCTTGGCAGCAGCTTTTCCTTGCTCACCAAAGTGTCAAAAGCTATTGATAGCTTGTAGTAGGTAATGAACATGACATCATCAGTTAGACTAGTCAGGCATTGGATCAGGGTTGATTTGATGACAGTGTCATACAGGGAATCCTCAGCGCCATCTCATTGGTTGCTGGCAAAATTGATAAGAATCCGTATGGAAGCCACCTTCCCATGCATCCAGAGCTGCACCATGCGCTCAGACACCCATATGTTATGTCGTGCAAGTTGCTTCCGGACCTGGGTCAATGGAAGCTTGGGATCCTGCTGGAGGAGGTCAACCATAATAGGGTATGCCTCATTGATTTAGGACTTGGGGGCCTTCTTGGGCTTCTTGGCTGTCCCAATCAGATTTCCCCTATTCATCAGGTTGTTGAATTCCCACATGACAGTAGCTTGGGTAAATTGCAACTGGATGGCAATCTTTTCCCAGGAAAGACCCTGTAGGTTCAGTGCCACAATTTCCTGAAGAATTTGGGCAGTGATGATTTTTTGCTTGGGGCGCTGGGCCGGGGGAGCTGAAGCCTGATTGGCTGTAGGGGGGCAGGTTGGCTAGCAGCAGGAAGTTGTTCCAAATCAAGGTTGCCATACTGATTGATTGGTTGGTGGGCAGCTTGTGCAGGGATGGGTACAGGAGCAGGGGCAGAGCTAGACACTATGTGACTGCTGAACAAGTCAAAGCCATAGGGGCCGGTAGTCAGGTACAGGTCAGCTTCCTTGTTACCCGCCTCAAAGGCTTGGGTGTAAACAGGTGCCTCCAAGTTTTGAGCCTTGCCTCTATTGAAGCTGGCTTGGCTGCTGCTGGCTTGGCTGCTGACGCCGTCAAAGATATTGCTTGTTTCAAGTTTATACTTCTGGGAAATATAATAAACAAGATAAAGGGGAAGATTAAGAAGAGAATGATACTTTATTTGATATGAATATTGAATATTATATAGTATCATGACAAGCCACATGCCATCCATGTACGTCATGGAGATCATTGGGCTTATCTGAGTAATGTTCCTCTTGAGTCACAGGGCCTAATAAAGTTGTGTTCCATTTAGGACCTGGCTTGAGTGATCCTTGTCATAGATAGTTAACTGATAATGGTGCCACCAGTTTATTGACTGGGCGGTGAACCACTTGGTGAGCCGCTCGGTGATTTACTTGGGGCGTTAGTTCCCTAAGAGGGAGTAATTAAATTTTTTTCAACATCTCCCCCTGGGGTGCTGGAAGGCAGAGCCTTGGGAATCTTTTTGAGAGTATCTGGTATATGGGCTTGATATTGATCCAGTTTGGTGTTAGGTATAGGGAGCTTTAAATTTTGTTGAGCTGCCCTTGCCTTACACAAACAAAGCTGGTCATGATGCATAAGTTTCAGTTTTGTTTGGGCTCTAATCCTTTTAATGAGGTAGGTGTTATTGGGCTTCACTTCCATGACAATGCCTGGTCTGTGTAACCCTGGGTCTAATTTGTGTTGGTCGTGATTGACGACCCAGATCTTGTCTCCAACTTGGAACCTTTATTGTTGCAATAGGATTGCTTCCCGCTGGACCCTTTGTTGTTTCATCACTTCTTGGTATTTTCTGGCTTGTAGTACTTTTGGCTCATCACTGTCTGGTATCTTCTTTGAAAGTGGCAGTTGTGGTCCTGTGGTTGTACTGAAAAGTGAGGGTTTCTGACCATAGACAAGTTCATAAGGGCTTTTGCCTGTATTGCGGTTGACTTGTGTTCTGCAGACCATAAGGGCGGTTGGTAGCATGTCAAACCAGGCTTTTGGATAGTTGGCAAACAACTTACTGAGGGCTTCCACTAAAGAGCCGGTTAGTTGTTCTACGCGTCCATTTGCTTGTGGGTGATATGGGCTGGCTGTGACGTGTTTTATTCCATTTTTGGCAAGATAAATATTAGTGTCAATAGCTTTAAGTTCAGTGCCTCCATCTGTGATTAAGAGGTCAGGCTTTTCAAACTTTGCAATGATCTCCTTGCCAATTAATTGTCTCACATCATTGCCTTTGTGCTCTTTTGTGGCTTGTGCTACGGGCCATCTGGTTGCATAGTCAATGGCTGTGATTATGTACTTCTTGCCTTTGCTTTCACCAGGCATAGGTCCCACAATATCTAATGATCATACCTTAAAGGGTTGTGTGATTGATACGGGTACTACTGACTTGGGTGGAGCTTTGGTTTGTGCGTACTTCTCACAGACCTCACATTGTTCCAGTACCTCTCTGATACCATCTAGCATGTTGGGCCACCAGTAGTGAGTCTTGAGATATTCATGAAAGTTTCTGCTACGGGTGTGTCCCAAGTCTCTGTGATAACAGAGGATTATGTCAATCTTTTGTGTTGACGGGATGTAGGGTACAGTGTCACCATTTGGAAGGATTTGATGAAGGGTACCATACACGTTTTTGAACAGATTTTTATTCTTAAGGACTTTCTCTTGGATGTCCATTGGTGTGCCAGGTGGGAATCCTTCCTGGAGATTCCCCATGATTAACATGGGCCAGTTGGGGTTGCCATCAGTGCAAAGGATGTGTTTATTGTATAGCCTTGATAGGGTGTCTGCAGTAAGCATCTCTCTGCCTGGCTTGTATTCAATTTGCATGGGGTATCTCTTTATGAGACTCATCCATTTGACTTGTCTTCTTGACAGGTGGTGTTGTGTTTTAAAGAATGTTAAAAACTTGTGGTCGGTGAGTACTTTGAATGTCTGGGCTCCTTACAGGTAACATTGTCATTTCATGAGGCAGTGTATGATGGCAACCAATTTCTTATTGTGTATAGGGTATCTTTGTTTGCTGTCTGATAGATTCATTGATTCATATGCCACAGGGAGGAAGTCCTTTTGGGCCGTTTGGATACAGAGAACTCCTCCTATGGCATAATCAGAGGCGTCGGTTTCTAGCTCATAGATACCCTCACGGTTTGGGTATTGTAGGATGGGGGCAGTAACCATGCGCTCTTTCAGTTGGCGGAAATGTTGATCTTGTAAGGGTATCCAGAAAAATTTGATTGTTTCCCTGTGATGGCCAATAAGGGGGCTCTCAGAGCGCCCCAGTCAGGGATGAACCTGCGTACATAGGCTACCATTCCAAGGAAAGTGCGGAGTTTGCTCTTGTTCCGTGGGGCTGGCATCTCTGTTATAGCGCATATTTTTTCTTAATCCGGCTTGATACAGTCCTTGCTGATGATATGGCCAAGGAATGGAAGTTCAGTTGAGAAGAACTCACATTTAGACGGTTTGGCAACTAGTTGGTTTTCCTGCAGGGTACAAAGGACTGCACGGACGTCTTCCCAGTGTTGTTGCCAGTTGGGACTGTAAATGATGATGTTGTCCAGGTAGATGATTGCTCTTTTCCCAATGTGTTCCTTGAATACTTCATTCATGAAGGTTACAAAGGTACTGGGAGCGTTTTTCATACCAAAATTGAGAGCAAAACATTCAAAGGATCCATATTTAGTTAGAAATGCGGTCTTTGGAATGTCTTCAGGTTTCACGCAAATTTGGTGATATCCTGCTGTCAAATTAATTTTTGTGAAGATTTGGGACCCCCCAGGGCATCAAAAAGGTCATCAATTAGGGGCAGGGGATACCTGTTCTTTATTGTGACCTTGTTGAGGGCCCTGTAGTCAGTGACTATGCGGAGGCCTCCATCTTTCTTTGCCACAAAGAAGACAGAAGCACCAAAGGGTGATTTTGAGGGTTTGATGAGACCTTTCTCAAGTTCTTTGTCAAGGTAAGCTTTTAGAGCGTTGTATTCTTGTGGTGTGAGGCAGTAGATGGGTCGTGCTTTAAGCACGTTACTTTTTAGGTCAATCTCATGTTGTATACCCCAATCAGGGGGTAACCTGGGTAGTGTTTCTTGGAATACAGAGGGAAATTCATTGACTAGCTGGTCTCTAATTGGGTTTTGTTTGTGCTGAGTTTCTGTGTTTTTGAAGTGGATGACTTCATATGAGCATGTGCTCCAATTGATTTTGCTGATGTCTGTTTCTTTCTCTGTTTCCATGATTTTTACAAATATGTGGTCCCTCATGAGGGTGTCAAGATGTGTTGGGTACACATGATGGTGGACTTCTCCTTGCTGGATAGTGAGGGTGGCACTGACCCAGTTGATGTGAGGCTTTGTCTTTTGCATCCAATCTAATCCAAGTATGATATTATATTTGGGGATTGAAATAATGGGGCCGCTAATTGTTGTTTGGAAGTCTCTAATTTGGGCCCAGAAAGGTTTTTTCTTGTGGGTAACTGATGTGCTGCAGTTGTCCGCCATGGTGACTTTCTTGATGCTACTTCAAATGGTAGGTAACTTCATGAGGTCTGAAAAACTCTTGTTAATGAGTGATTGATTGGCTCCAGTGTCAAATAGTGCTGTGCCCTGGTATCTGCAAAACAGAAAGGATAGGTAAGGAGTTTATTTCCAGATTGGGCAGCAAACAGTAGAGGATTGCTGGAGGGAACCTGGATCATGGTGATTGAGTCCATGTCCTGTTCTCTGTACAATTCTTGTGAAGAGGGGAAGAGCGGCTTGCCTAAGCACTCCCCTGAGCTTTTCCCTCCTTGTTGGTATCTTTGGTGCTGGCCTGGTTGGCTTGTGCAGTGCAATTACCATTTGAGGCTGGGTACTGTGGGCTCAGTTGTTTTGCTTATTAGGACAAGGCTCTCTCTTAGCTGCAGGGTTTTCCTTGCGCTTGTTGGTGGTGTGTAGATTGTCAGACTTCTGAGCTGCGTGTTTTCCTTCCAGGAATACATCATCAAGGTTGTTGAAGCAGGTCATGTCAAACTGATGTCTAATGTGTGTGGGAAGGCCATTGTAGAAGTCCAGGAGTGGTCCAGGTTCATCAAAGTTGATGGTGTTGGGCGCATAGTCACGTAGCCCTTCATATGCTGCAATGTATTCTTTGATGGTTCCTGTCATTTTGAAGGTTCAAAGCCTGGTCATAATCATCACGTCTGAGTCCTTCATGGAGAACTTTTTGAGGAATGTGGTCTTGAACACTTCCCAATTTTCCTTCTGGTCAGGATGTTGGGCTAGCCATTTGGTAACAAAGTGTGAAGCAGTATCTGTGACATGAAGGGCAATTTTGCTGACCCAAAGTCTTTAGGGGTACTCCACTTGTTTGAACTTGCTCTCAGTGCTGTTGATCCAAAGAGAAGCGTTCTCACGGCATAGTCCTGAAAAGGCGCCAATCTCAGTGGTACGTAAGCGTTGAAACACAATATTGGGTATCTCAGGTTGCGTAGGTGCTGTTGTGGTTGGCATGGTAGGGAACAGTCTGCGGGTTTTGAGAGTGTTTTACTGGTCAATAGGTACAAGGAGATTATTGTAGATGACAAGGCCTGGGGGGATGTCTTGTCCTACTTTGTAATCTCTCCAGCTGTTAGGAAGTGACATTGTCTGGGTTCTTTTCTTGGGAGGAATTTTTCCTTTGAGTTGGATAGGTATGGATAACCTACCTGTGCTACCACTGTCAAGTTTATACTTCTGAGAAGTATAATAAACAAAATAAAAGGGAAGATTAAGAAGAGAATGATACTTTATTTGATATGAATATAGAATATTATATAGTATCATGACAAGCCACATGCTGTCCTTGTACGTCATGGAGATCATGGGGCTTATCTGAGTAATATTCCTCTTGAATCACGAGGCCTAATCAAGTTGTGTTCCATTTAGGACCTTGATTGAGTGATCCTTGTCATAGATGATTAACTGATAATGGTGCCACCAGTTTATTGACTGGGCAGTGAATCACTTGGTGAGCTGCTCAGTGATTTACTCAGGGCATTAATTCCCTGAGAGGGAGTAATCAAAGATGTTGCAAAACTTGTAAAAACCATTGTAAAAAACCTAGGATAAAATCACTAAAAGTAGAAAATTTAAAAATTTAATGATTTATTTTTATTGTAATCTTGAGTCCATATTTGGAAGGTTCTCAAAACCATTCCATACAAATCTGGAGCCATGAAAATGGATAAAATGCCTCTGTTCCTAAATTAGATAGCTGATGATTGGCTGTTAAACTGTTATTTTTCTATTTTAGGCTGCTCATACTACACATCTTGTGTGAGTTCATTTTGTTTTGTGCTTGTGTAATCTTGCTTCTAGATTGCTCAAGTTTTTTTTCACTTTAGTCCTTCTGCCAGTGCCTCATATGAATCTGGATTGGATTATAATATACTTTGGAACAGCATCCATCCATTTCACTTGTTGCGTCAGTTCATTTTGTTTGTGGTTTGAACTACACTGCTTGATGTTTGATATAATTTTGTATAATGGGCTAGTGAAATTTTGTTTTTTGTTTGACAGTTCATTTATTAACTGAAATTTTATAAATTAATTGAATACTGAATCTTGCACTACTTGGATTTCATTCAAATCTGAAATTATTTGTTTATGTAAGGGCCACAAATTATAAAAATTTGAGCCCAGGAGTCAAACCCGCGACCTTTGCTAAAAAGCAAAAACACAGGCAACTGCGCAAACCTGCTGGGGGACTTGAACCTCCCACAAATCACCAGGGCAGGTGTAAACCGTCTCTTGAAAGAGAGATCAGTTTCAATTGGCTTTTGTTAACAAAAGCCAATGATATTACCAGGGCCAGTTCACAAACTGGCCCAGGGGGGCTAGCGGCCCCCAACAGTAGCAGAGCCACCAGCTCCTATACCATAAATGAGCTGGGTGGCTCCTAACCAACAATGAATGATTTTTGCTGAGTTGTTCAGCAGATCCAGTATCAACTGGGTCTGTTGAATAAGTTGGCAAGTAAATCAGTTCCAGTTCCAACCAGTTCCCCTGAAAATAAGGCACCTGTCCCCATCCAACCTTCCAGTTTGAAAATTAATACCACTTCACCCACTGATGTCATGAAGCATCATCTGCAGGAAGATGTTTCAGTTTCCTCTGCCAATCAAAGAAATTCTGCCAGAGAAGATTCCCAAGCCATTAAAAACCCCATAATGCCTGCAGCTTCAAGCTATTTTATTGGGTCAGGAATAGAAGAAAAGTCAATCAGTCAGGAGTATTCATCAACAAATAATAATCCCTCTTCCCAGAAGCAAGTCCAAACTGCCAAGAATTCCCAGCCTATAATGATTAAGCCAGATATAATTAGTCACCAATTAGCTCCCAGCAATCCAACCAATTCTTAAGATGAAACCAGATGAGCCAAACCTAGACCCCAGAACTCCCCCCAGCCATGAGTCAATCAACCAATCCAATGGCCAAAGCTCAGAGAACTTCCCTCCATCTACTCAGTCCAAAATTCTTGGGACCACATTCCCTGTTCTCAAGAATTCCTCCCCCTTTCCAAAGTACCTGTGACTAAAGGTTGGGCTACTAGAGCACTCCAAGGAGCTGCCAGTAGTTACTTCCAAGGAAGACCAGATGAGTGGTATAAAACCCACTTCCCTACAATCAAGACAGACACAGACAACGTTTAATAAAGTATATGGTCCAAAGAATAGTCTTTGCCTTCCTTCCTCATATTATTTTATCACCTTGGACAATCCCTTATCAATCAGCTCATTCACCAGCACTTCCATTAGTAGAAACTGTAGAACCTATTATCATGGACTATCAGCCAGGGCCCAGCCCTGGACGGACCAGCAACTACATCCCTCCCTCTCCTCCTCCAATCCCTCAACCCTCTGCTGAGGTTATCCCTTATGACCACAGCAGATATGGGATGATCATTCTGACCATTCTTAGTCTTGCTGAGGTTGTAGTACCTCACCTTAGTGCCTACCGTCCACTCACAGCAGGTATGCTGTATTTGTCTTGTTCCTTGCCCTTCCTGTATTAGGCTTTGGTATCACAATATCCTGAAGGGTGGACTCCTCCCATGTTGCCTTGGTATGATACTACACCCAGCCATGACAGTTTAAATCTGAGGTATTTTTGGTTGTTGCCATAGCTTTTAAAACCACTGTAGTGTATATTTTGGTCTATTTTCCAATAAATCAACTCAAGTATATTAAATAACTCATATTTTGGTCTGTATAGCCAATTTGAGGAATTTCAAGTTTTGCACTGTATTCCCATCCAGAGAAGACCAAACTAGAACATCTCTACCTCTGTTTTTACAAACCAACTGGGCTTGGAAAAGCCCACTTTTTAGTGGTATCTTACAGTAAAACATTTAATCATATTAAGCTTATTTTATTCTAAAATAAAAAATTGAGCTTGAAGATTATTTTAAGTTGAGGTTATGTGCATCAGAACCTACATCAAACAAAAAGTCAACATATATTTATGTTGTATAAATGAAAAAAATTGATTTTTTATAATAAGATAGATTGTTTAAAGTTTTTCTTATAAATTATTCCGTGATTTCTGTCAAGATTTTAAGATCTTGAATAATCTTTATTATTATGGTTTTATGTAATAGTAGTTATCAGGGAACCAACCTTGGGTAACCAGCCTATCATTGTCTGGTAACAGGCGGGTTGCAGGTGGAGTGGGCAGAGCCCACCAGAGGATTAGCATTAACTTATTTAGGTATGGTATAGATTTTCCCACCCAGGATCATGAGCTGGGATTAGAGTGTCAATCATTCTAGTGAGGATGATATACACTATCCCAAACAGCTTATTGGTGGGGTCCAGGGGGAGCTTGGTTGCAGACATGGGCATTGATTATAGGGTGATGGGCAATTCCATGTCTAGTTGGCAGGCAGAGAAGCTGTATTTATATTTGAGCAGGCAGGGCTCAGTAATGTGCCAAGGACCCTTCTGGTTGTATCTGGTTAACTCTTTAGTTTGGGCCAAGGGATTCTGTGCTAATACCTTGTCTGAGGTATAATGCTTATACTCAGGCTTCAAAGGGTGTTCTGTAAAATAGACAGGAACAAATGGAGCACTGGCAAATAATAGGTAGCTGGCAGGTTGGCAGGAGGATCAGGTGATTTTTGAGTTAACTGGCAGATGACAAGGATAAAATACAGCAACAATTGCAGGAACCAATATCTCAAACCTTTATTTAAAAATGATAATGTGAATTGATCATGGCCTGGCTGTCATGAATGACATTTCTCCCAAAATAAATGGGAAACTCCAACTAGGAGAATCAAACTCAGGACCTGAGTCTGATGGTTGTGGAAATCCTGTGGACCCTTGGGCTTTCCGCCCGTGTTTTTTTGTGGCTAGCTAATGAAAGAGCTGGATCAAGCTGTGATTCAACCTGGTTAATCAGGGAAATTTTCAGGCTTGTCAAGTCGCAAATTCACAAAGTATGGAGGAAGATCATAGGCCAGTGATTGATCCAGGCCAGTCTAGATGGCTAGAAGTGCTGAATCAGCACACTGTCACTCCTTTAATAACTGATGGGTCATCTGGAGAGGGATTTACTGCTCAGAATGATAAGTTGAAATCTCAGGGAAACTCAGATAATTGGCTAGAAGTCCAGGCCACTGGGCCACATGGTATCTGGGCATCTGGTGACCCTGAAATGACTCCCAGCAATGCTCAGACCATGGGACCAGGGTTGACCCGGCTTAGGGTTTCTGAAGGTCACTTAGTCCAGAATGGCAGAAACACCAGTGGAAGTGCTGAAGAAATGAAGACATTATCTTTGGACCATCAGATGGAAGTCATTCCAGCAGAGAAAATGGCAGGTCAGAAGATTCAAGATGGGGCCAGAGAGCTCAGGCCAGAAGAAACTGAGCAACTTAGCAATCAGGTGATGGGATAGATTCCAAACTTAGCATTTGAAATGGTATTTAAACCCCATGAAGTCTTGACAATTGGTATTGCCATTTTGAAATAAAAATAAGATTATGGGACCTTGGTTCTACCAATTTATTCCTTATTTTGTCTTGATTGTTTTCCATTTTACAACTGTTCCAACAGAAAATCTTGGGCTGATTGCCTGCATTCCTGAGGAAGCCCTCAAAACCCAGCCCATGTTTTATTGTTCTCCTGGAGCACCCTTTGGTCTGCTGCATTTTTATGACTATCCACTTAAGCCAGAGTATAGGGAGTTTACTGTGAAGGATACCCCCCACACCAACCACCTAGCCCAACAGATTACCCCACAAACAGCTTTCCACAAAGGTGCTTGGTGCAAACAACCAGCCCCCAAAATCTATGTGGAGTATAACTATTTGCCTGCCTACCAGACAGATATGGAAGCACCCCCAACACCCAAACCTGACTGCCTATACCCCACCCCAGGACTGACTCCTCCCACAGCCAACCAATATGCAGGCATTGCCTACATCACCTTGACTGGGTTAGTTGACACTATGGTTTTAGCCACTGGACCCTGGGCCTTAGTGGGCCAATCAGAATCTTATCTCATCAAGTTTTCACCCCTCCTATGGTGGACTCTACCCTCCTCCCAACAGAGAAAGTTGGCAGCCAAGGCTACAGACCTCCCCCTGGGATGCAGTATCCTGACACTGGCAGATACTTATACTGCGCTGCCAGGCTTCATTTTCTGATCAGTTTTCTTGAGCTCAGGTGGGTTGACATTGAGTGTCTTAGATGGCAGGGTGACATTCTACACTGACAGGCTGTCACTGGCTCTTTGAGATAAGAATACTTTGAATCCTTCTGTTTGGGAACTCAGGCGTTGGGAAGGCATTTTGGTTCAGTGCCACTTCCTGAGCTTTGGGGGAGTTTGGGGAAATTTTGTCAGGAATATTATTGACACTAGTAGTCATACAACCAGCTTAATTACAATATGGAAAGAACAGGTAAATATTCCACTATTCAGACCACAGGAGATTCAACAAACAGCTCAAACTAACAAGATAAAAAAATACACAAACTGAAAGTCCAAACAGAGCTAAAAATACACAATACAGTAGTTTTCAAACCTGTTGAGATAAATGTATAATGGTCAGTTTAGAATGCATAGGTTCAGTCATAAAATAAATTGTAACTGGAACTGGTTGAAGGTTAATTTACTCAATGAAAAATTCCGTTTATCTAGGGCCAAAAACAAAAACAGTCAATCATACAACAAAAAAGAGTCAAATACTGAATTCCAAAAATGAGATAGCAATTGTATGAAACTCAAATTCATAACACACACAATCCAGTCACTTGCTAAAGCATTCTACATCAAATTTGATTATGAGTGTATGGCAAATATTATACAAACTGTGAGAAAAGGGGGCTAAATTAACTAATTTTGGCTCCCATCCTGGGGAAGGATCCACCAGGACTCCATCAAGTGCAATACTGGTATGGCTGCTCAAAGAAGCCTCCACAAGGAGGACGCTGCAGATAGTTGGGGAAAGTAGGAATCTAAACCCATCAAGATCATGCCACCAAGCAGTTAGATGGCGTACTTGGGAGCGTGCTCTTGGGTGTCCAAACTTTTGTCTTGGAACAAAACAACCAGGTCCTCAGAGGGGAGAGGCACAGGGGGGGGGCCAAGCCTGAGGGTGTTGAGGGGACTGATTTGAGGGTGGAAAACTCAAGGTCATCACAGGTGAGACTTCTCACAACATTCTCACTAGTAACAAGAATCTCCTGGGCACTCCCAGGAATGTCCTCAAACATATAGGTCATTATTTTAGGGATTAGGCCATTTTCTAATGCACATGCTGCCTAAGTTGCAGCATAACATAGTTCAATTTTGAAAAAGTAACTAATTACACATTTTATATTTAAAACATTAATAACTCAATATAATATATATATTCATACTGTAAACTACCAAAATGAAGCTAAGGATTCTATCTCCTATTGGTTTAAAAGTTTTAATATGTATACTATATATAATATTAAAGCAAAAGTAATTTAAAAGATTATAATCCAGATTTTATTATATGATTCTATCTAATGATATAAAGTAGATCACTTCAAAGCTAATAAATACTCTTTTTTAATATACAAAAGATCTTATTTATTTGACAAAATTAAAGATAAGATTTAGAGCTTTATTTTTGCATTTTATTTTATTTAAAAAGCTCAATTATTTAAGATTTTATGGTAGTTTGAAAATAGGATGTTTTATTCACTGTTTAGATTAATTTTAAGGTTAAAATGAGCTTCAAACCTCAAATTAAGCATTCTTTAAATGGAGTTCTTTAATATTTTATCATTTTAAAAATATGCGGAAGAGTTACAGTTAGCTGAATACATTATTTTAATTGATTTGCATTGATTACAAAGAGGATATGATGTAATAATAATGCTTAGCTGCTTCACATATATCACTTGTGCATGAAAACTGGGTATTTAACTAATTCTGCAAACATAAATTCAA
The DNA here is from genome assembly GCA_014839935.2 of Entomophthora muscae. NCBI lineage: Eukaryota > Fungi > Entomophthoromycota > Entomophthoromycetes > Entomophthorales > Entomophthoraceae > Entomophthora > Entomophthora muscae. The sequence goes on from QTSX02002255.1 coordinate 85,454, forward strand.
GTTCAAACTATATTAAAAGCTATCACACCATTTCTTTCAGAATGGTGTCATTTAGCTTGGTATATAAGAGCTAAAGCACCACAAAGCTTCTAATCCAAAAGACCCCATTCAAAGACCACATTCTGATCGGAACTACTCCATCATTAAGGCATATTTCAGATATCTGACCTAATTACAGATTCAAAACACCACCATGTCCTTGGTTAAATTTACTTCTGCCATGCTACCCTTTTTTTCCTTGGGAGCTTCAACAAAAATAGAAAGAATTGGAATGTTAAAGGAGGCATTCCTCTTTATTGCTGGTGATGATCTTGATAATTTCATCAAGCACTTCCTTACTCAAACTGAATTTGGGAAAGCTCAGTTCCTGCCTACTATTCAAAATCAAAAAGCAATAAGTTCATTGAGAACTTAAAGGATCTCCTGAAATCTTATCCCCAAAAGCATCTCCCAGCCTTGCAATCTCTGGTTACTTCCAGTTACTCTTTAAAAGAGCTTAATGATATGGGGTTTAATATAACCAAAAGTGAGTTGGAATACTCAAGAAAAATAAATAAAAATATAAATGTAAGCTTAAACAAAAAAAGCCAAAAAATAATAAATATTCATTTAAAAAAGAAATGACTAAAAAATAATTAAATAATTGATGGAAAATTCTTTTGAAGCAAGCCAGTTTACAAAAAAAGTGCCTGAAAATTTTTATAAAGATATAGAAAAAGAGATGAGTAATTACTCAACTGAAATTAAATACTCTCTACTTAAAAGAAAAAAGAAATGTATGAAAATATGAAAATAAAAAATGAAATTTCAGTTTCAATTTCTACTTACTATACAGTAGTTTTAGAAGCTATGGCAACATCTGAAAATACTTCAGATTTGCACAAAATCATTTCAGATTTGAAAAAAATCCAAGTTGCGCAAGATTCAGGATTCAATTAATTCAAATATTTTTGGTTAATAAATGAACTGTCAAACAAAAAACAAAATTTCACTAGCCCATTATACAAAATTATATCAAACATCAAGCGGTGTAATGTAAACCACAAACAAAATGAACTGACACAACAAGTGAAATGGATGGATGCTGTTCCAGAGTATATTATAATCCAATCAGGATTCATATGAGGCACCAACAGAAGGACTAAAAAGAAACAAAATTAGAGCAATCTAGAAGCAAGATTCCATAAGCACAAAACAAAATGAACTCACACAAGATGTGTAGTATGAGCAGCCTAAAATAGAAATATAACAGTTTAACAGCCAATCAACAGCTATCTAATTTAGGAACAGAGGCATTTTATCCATTTTTGTGGCTCCAGATTTGTATGGAATGGTTTTGAGAACCTTCCAAATATGGACTCAAGATTACAATAAAAATAAATCATTAAATTTTAAAATTTCTACTTTTAGTGATTTTATCCTAGGTTTTTTACAATGGTTTTTATAAGCAATATCTTTGACAGCGCCAGCAGCCAAGCTAGCAGCAGCCAGCCCAGATTCAATGGAGGCAAGGCTCAGAATGTGGAGGCACCTGTTTACACTCAAGCCTTTGAGGCAGGTAATTAGAAGCTGACCTGTACCTGACCACCAACTCCTATGGCTTTGTCTTGTTTGAGAGTCACTTAGAGTCTAGCTCTGCCCCTGCTCCCGTACCCACCCCTGCACAAGCTGCCCACCAACCAAATAATCAGGATGGCAACCTTGATTTGGAACAACTTCCTGCCACCAGCCAACCTGCCCCCTACAACCAATCAGGCTTCAGCTCCCCAGGCCTAGTGCCCCAACTGACAAATCATCACTGCTTAAATTCTTCAGGAAATTGTGGCACTGAATCTACAGGGTCTGTCCTGGGAACAGATTGCCGCCCAGATGCAATTTACCCAAGCTACTGTCATGTGGGAATTCAACAACCTGATGAACAGGGGGAATCTGTTATGGACGGACAAGAAGCCCAAGAAGGCCCCCAAGTCACAAATATCTGAGGCATACCCAATCATGCTTGACCTCCTCCAGTGAGATCCCACGCTTCTCAAAAACCCAGGTCTGAAAACAGCTTGCGCACCATAAAATATGGGTCTCTGAGCGCATGGTGCAGCTCTGGATGTATGGGAAGGTGGCTTTATATACAGGTTCTTACCAATTTTGCCGGCAATCAATAGGATGGCGCTGAGGATTTCCCGTATGACACCACCATCAAATCAACACTGGTCTGATTCCTGACTAGTCTAACTGATGATGTCATGTTCATCTCCTATTACAAGCTATCAATAGCTTTTGATGATTTTGGCAAGCAAGGGAGAGCTGCCACTCAAAAAGGAAGGAAGAAGGTCAAGCAGGGGACATTCACTGGTGCATTTCTGGCTGTTTCTTCAAGGGTTTTGTCTACTATTGGGAAAACCCAGATTATATTGATGGCTACTCATACAGCCGCATCCTTGGTGGATTACTCAACTCCTGGGATGGCTCAAATTCCAAGTACCAGGTTTTCTTGAGCCACCAGATGGAGGGTAGCTCCACTGCCCTCAAGGCCATCCAGGGATGTGGGCACCAGGCCTCAGTCTACCCTGCTAGCCATGCAGACGTCCATCTGGCTGATGTTGTCTTCTTCAACATGGGATCCACATTACAGGAGCGCCGCCCTCAGGCTTTCAACGACCTCTATCTTGGGGTCCTTGACCACAATTTCCTCTTTGGCCGCCAAATGGTGGCTGACTTGTTTGCACAAATGATTTTACATGTGAACATGGGCAACCAATCACGTAAGGATAAGCGCCTTCCACCTCAAGCCACTGCCCTTTACCAGTCCATCCAGCCAATGACCAATGAGGAATACAACAAGCGTTATATGGCAGCCATCACGCAAAATCCTCCTTCCTCTACCCCAGGCACCAACACCCCTAACCCGCGAGCCCAACCCACCCAATCCCAGACCCCCCAGGCCAGCACTGCCTCTACGTCTTCCTTCCTGCGTTATTCTGCCTTCTAGGCATCACTCTCCCCTGCCCCAATAAACCCCTGTCACCAAACATTTTCTATTTATATTATCTTTTTTTTGAATTTCAATTGTTCATACTCTCTTTGTTTATAGTTGGTTTTATTCTTTATGTTCAGCTTATTTCTATAAAATCATATATTTACTATGTTGTGTATCTAGATCCAGAACTTGTTTATTTTTAGCACTTAAACACAGCCCCTTGTGAAAATATTAACAATAATTTGGTGATCAGCTAAATTTGAATTAAAAAATTATAGTGTTAACTGTTTTTAGATAAAGTTGTTCCTGATCTGAATTCAAAACCTTAATGATAAACTTTAATCCAATCAGGAGCTGAGTGATAAAGTGATTGTTGTGACATAAAGAGACATTTGATGATTCTTTGATGCATGTGTGCTAATTGATATGATTGGCTGGATGTTTTGCCATTGTACGCCATTGCCGCTGTGGCAAGTTGTTGATGGACTAGTGCTAACCCAGCAGCTGATTGGGCACTAGTCCATCAATAACTTGCCACAGCGGCAATGGCGTGCAATGGCAAAACATCCAGCCAATAATATTAATTAGTGCAAATGCATCAAAGAATTATTGAATGACCCTTTATGTCACAACAATCTCTTTATCACTTGGCTCCTGATTGGCTTAAAGTTTATCATTAAGGTTTTGAATTTGGATCAGTAACAATATTATCTAAAAACAGTTAACACTATAATTTTCTAATTCAAATTTAGTTGATCACCAAATTGTTGTTAATATTTTCACAAGGGGCTATGTCAAGCGCCAAAAATAATATGGTAATCAAGGAAACAATGCCAACACAAAGCAAACGACACATATTGAGATGAGCGTAAAACATATACAAAATGGGTAAAAAGATGGGATAATGTAGTAGATGGGAAAATAAAAAGGAATAAACAAAGAGGCAACAGTATCAAAATAATACAGAATTTATTGAGGCAAAAGCTATAAAAAATATGGAAAGGTTAGTAAAAAAATCAAATGAGAGAACTCAAAAAACTACTCAAAGACCTTGACTTGGCAATTGCCAAAATCAAGGACATCAACTGCAAGGTCAAAGCCAAAGTTAAGTCTGCCGTCCTCACTGGGGACAAAATTGAGAAGGTGTCCGCAAAGGCACTAATGTCAAAAATGCCAGACACCCCAGAGAAGACCATCAAGCATCTTCTCAGCATCCAGAAGACAGTGGTCAAGGGCCTCCAGTTTAAGGTGTACAATCTTTCTGTGCCTTTTGTTTGGGTTGACAACCTGGAGATGTATGAACATCTCAAACCTGCCAAGCGTGGCAGGGCAGAGAATACTGAATTGCAAGCGCAATTGATTGCACCAAGAATGACCAAGCTGGCCGAGGCTGCAGGCAAGGAAGAAACACAAGAAGGTAGCCTAAAAAACAAAATTAATAAATTATCAAAATACTTACCTTTTTTCTTAGAAAACGTAGACGGCAAACTCTGCCACTTCCTGGTCCCCTTTGTCCCAGCCATATTTTATGCAAATTATGCCACTCATGTGGCCAAGCAATTGTATCTGTCCCCCCCCTGTTGTGCAGGAGCTGGAATACTGTATCCATGGGTCCTTTCCTATGTCCAGGGAGGCATTGGCTGGGCTGACGCATGGAGAGGGGATATCCAAGTGGGCAGTTACTGCCTACAAGGATGCCCAACTGGTCCGCATGGACTCAGTTAACACTCAGTGGATTTTACTGTGTAAAATTCATTGAGCTTGTTTGGGACGTCCAGATAATGCTCCCATTTAAGAATGTACCAGATATGGTCCAGGCTCATGCGGCTGCCTGCTTCTGCTTCCCGTTGGAGCACACCCTGTCCTACCTATTGGAGAACTTTGGGTGCTCAGTGGGCAAATTAGCTGTTGCAGATGCAACAGCTGTCAAGAAAACTAAGATCCTCCTTGCGGAATTTGGGCTAACCTGGAGTGAAGATGAGACAGGGCTCCCCTTGGCAATGGATCTTACCTTTTTAAAGACCAGGCACAACAAGAAGATCAGTGTGGTCTATAATAAATTGTGTGAGTTCACGGAAGCCTTTGCTGGGCAAAGGCTTCACTTGGTGGTATACCTTAGCTATCTTTTCTTCTTTGAGATGAGCGCTAGCTTAGAGGATCTAGACGGGGTCCTTCTGGGAATCAACAAGGCCCGGCTTGCACTTGACAGAAAGAAGGTCCCCCCTGGATATGACTTGATGGACCATGTAATCTAAGACGCCCTGGTCCTGGCAGGAATTTACGGGTTTGCAGCCCCGTCCAAAAAGCTGGTTCTCAGTTTGCACCTTACCCTACTCCCCTTCACCAGCAGGAGGGAGTTTTTTTAATAAGGACGCATTCACTGTCCACAGTGTGGCAGTGGAGGTTGTGCGCCACCTTCATTGCGGGGTGGGTACATACCAAAGAACCTACTACAGGCGCACACAATAAAAATATGATTCCAATAAATTTTATTACAATTTATATTATTTTTATTATAATAAATTTTCATAATTTTTATTTCAGCAAACCAGTTTTGCAAAATATATTGCAGAACAGTTTTCATAAAAGCATATAATTATACGTTAATAAAATAAATTCTAACTTGTACATTTTACGGTTAATTTTTAAACTATTTTTATATTTATTTGACAAAAGTGACTTAAATATTTTTGCGTAATCCAGTATTGAGCATTTGGGATTACCTCAGATGGCATAATAAAATAATATATAATAAAATAAATAAGTTACTTACATCTATTGATGGTCCTGCTGAATGTGATTGTGGGCTTAGAAACATCTAAATATAAAATGATAATTAATAAATCTTGAATAGCAAATTAGAGAATATAAAAAGGTTGGACAAGCTAAGCCTTTAATTGATCAGCTGTTTGGCTAGGCATGCGGGGATGAACAAATCAGCGTGGCCATAGAATTTAGCCACAGTCTCAGCTGGGAGGGTGTGGATCCCAGCCTGCAGCAAATTAAAGAGGTCCTTGGTCCCAGTTGGGGTTCCTTGCTTGACAACACGCTTGAGCCACCCAAAGACTTCCTTGATGGGATTTAGATAGGGCAAATAGGCTGGGAGGAAGAGAAGGTGTAAATTTGCCGTGGCCAATTGCTGGGGGCCCACAACAATGCTGGTATCAATTGATGGAAATTCTTCAAGAATGTCAGTCACTTTGTGGAGACCAACATTATCCAACACAATGACATTGGTGAAGCCAGGGCTTGTGCGTCTTAGGTGCTCCTGGACCAATTGGAGAAATGATAGAAAGATCCTGCTGTTATGTGAACCCAATATCATTTGATAGAGCTCAACCCCCTTTGGACCAAGGAGAGCCACCATTGAGTAGGCTGTGGCGTGGACTGCAGCACTCCAAGCCATTCTGTCATTGGAGCCTTTTAGGACATACCCATATCCATTGTACATTGACAAGGCAAAGGCTGATTTGTCAATGTAGTAGAATTTAACTGTCCTCTTGTCTTTGAGGGCAGTGTACGCCTCAGCATATTTTTTTCAAGTCTCAATGTTGGCTGGGCTGTTTCTGTTGTAGGGGAATACCCTGAGCTTTTTCCAAGAAAATCACATTCCCTTCACCAGATGGTAGTAAAAGGAAATTGAGGCCTCAATCCCAAAAGTAGATTTAACTATGGCCTGTATTTTTGCCAGTTCAAGATGGCAGTCCCGGGTGATCCACTGGCAGATTGCCTATTTGTGCTCCTTGGTGAGCATGGTAGAAACATGCATGGATTTCTTTGTGGCAAGGACACAACTAGTATTGATGAATTTTTGGAGGGTCTTGCTGGCGTACTTGGGATCCACTCTAACAAGGGCCGCAGCCGCCTTGTAATCACCCAATTCCCGCATTAGCTTAAGCAGGATGATGCATTTGATGTCAGGGATGCACTTCTGGGTGGGCTTTTTAGCGGTGGGGATTGACTTGTTGGCATTGGGCACAACATAGGGCATAGGTACCTTGGTATAGAAGGCTGCAACCTATTTTTAACACCAGTTGTCCCTCATCAGTTTGATAGAACTCAGGCTCCTTGTCATCCTCCTGATTGTCATCACTGATGTAGGGCTTGTAGCTAGTATCAAGTACAGGCTTCACCTTCTCCAGCATGGCTGACGGGACCAACTCTTGACAGTACACAACGTCAAACACATATGAAGTAAGTTCTACCTCCTTGTTTCTAACTTTCTTTGTAGCGGTGACTTTGGTGGGCTTCCGGGTCAGCTTTGGGACCCAAGAATTTATGCTCTGCACCCTAGAAGCTTGTACTCCTTGAACCAGCTGTGTCAGTGCAGCGTCACTATGGAACTCTCCTCTCCCGTCTCCTCCTTGAGTAGGCACTTGGGTTGCACTAACTCTATTCTTTGACCCACGGGGGCAACTGCAACCGCGGCGCACATCAGGTGCATTGGTACTCAGTTGCTGTGTTCCTTCCATTTTAAAGTTTAATAAAAGATTAAATAAATTTCAATTAAGTTACTTCATAATTTTAATTTTTGCTTTTTCTGAATATGGATATTTAATTAGAGTTTTCCCACCCAATATCCCAATTATAGATTTTTTACTTCTTAATTAGTTGTTTCTGGTTTTACAACGCCCATTTTTGAATACCCGAAATAATTTCCACCCATTTTCCTAGATTTTACTGCCAAATTCAAACACCCAACACAATATTTTTAAAATTTATGTTTCAGATCTTGTGTCTTATTTTAGATACCTTGGTATCATTCATGATTACAATCCATTGCACACATTGCGTGAGTGATTTTGTTTACGTAGTGAGTTGCTATTGTGTTTTGTTTTTGGTTTGCGTCTTGACACACCTTGCTTGGGTGTATTTTGTCACTGATTCACATAGTAAACATATGTCCACCAAAAGTCAACTCACATCATTTTGTTTGTGAATCAATGTATTTCAGATTGTATTTTGAATAGTTTTGCTTTGCGCGTGAGCCCTTTGTTGCTGTGTTGACCCATTTCACCCATTAACGCCAATAACCCCTGTTAACAGAGTGTATGTTTTAACCTGATAGTTGGATTTTGCTTAAATCTGAAATCATTTCGTTTAAATCTGAGGTATTTTCAGTTGTCGCCATAGCTTTTAAAACTACTGTATATGTCTATAATCTGATAAAGTAATAAAGTATTTATTTATTATAAATAAATTTATGATAGATGTAACTTACTTTAAATCATTTTACATATCTATATATTTTTTAGCTGTATGCTATATATTAAGTTATCAATTTAAATATGTCAAATATTAAGTTTATTTATTTAAAAATTTTATCTTGTATTTTACTAAGATCTTATGACGTGTAAAACTACATTTAATTTATGTTGCATTGATTTTATATTTAATTATCCCACTATATATACGTATTATAAATGGATATAATTAATCAAGAGACTTCAATGCTAGATACAATTTAAGGCGTACATAACTTAATGGGAATTAAATCTTATATTTGATTTTAACTTTATAGCGCTGCGTATAGTTTTGTGTGCTATGGTTAAAAAGGTAACTAAAGCTATTTCTTTTGACTGCCAAATTCCTAAATTCGGTCTAAGCAGCTCCTGCAAAAGATAGAAAAGGTGTTTTCTGGGATTTTTCCGTATTTAATACCTATTTTAATTTTTACAATAAAATAATAATCATCTGTAACTTCGATCTGATTTTAGTAGCCATCTTTTGCAATAGTGAAGTTCAGATGCTTGTAGCACTGAGGTTCACCTCAGTGTGATTCACCCTTGCACTACTTTGTGAGAAAATTTTGACGTTGTGGCTCAAACTTTGACCGCTGGGAGTTTTTAAAGAGGTCTAGAACCTTTTAACGCCGATCTCTTCTTGAACCAACCACTTCCAAAACATATTTTATTAAATATTTTATATAGAAAGAAAAATATCTAGCCCTGGCTTTAAGTTTTTAAAAAAAGTTTTTTAAAAATTTAAGAAGGGTAATAGTTTATAAATGGTTTAAAATTGTCTAGGACATCAATTGCTTAAGTTGCTGCTGAGTAATGAACAGAGTTTGACGACTTGGAAATTGGATTTATTTAGTTTTTAACGCTAAAGGGTAAGCCGTGATTTGAGGATTGAGTAATTTTGCTGTCAGTTGTAATCTTATGGTTAATGGTCCAGATGGTGCCCTCATCAGTTCTTTTGAGGATCTCGCTACGGGTGGGTGAATCCCAGTCTGACAGCATGGTTCGTCTGGCCGGGGTCCACGGGTGGCTACGGATTCCAACCCAGGTTTCTGAATCGGCAGTTCGCGCACCCACATACGGAGTGGGGCTAGACAAGGTCTGGAGAGAACAGCAGAGGAGAACAGTGATTAAGTTCATGTTAAAGGAGTAAAATGATCTCTCTATTTTATAGTCACCACTCTTCGAATAATTTAGATATTATATCATTCATTCAGCAACTTTCCCTCTCATGACTTGCATCCAAAACACATGCCTCCTGGAAGCAGCCTTTATTTCATAACTCCGATGTTTAGAACATAACATTCATTGTTTATCTTCAAAACGTGAATAAATAGTCACAACTTGGAAAAGAGGCATTTCTAAATAATATTTCTAAATACTAGTTCACACTACTCAATCAAGTACAAACTAGGTACTGCATCTATCCCTTGTCTGATAAGAGTGCTTCATGATTTCAAACCTCAAATGTCATCCCAGTTTTGGAGCAAACTATCTCGAGATGAATAATTTCACAGATACCTCATTGTTTATCTGAGTCCAGGAAATGACTTGTAATAGAATAAGCTATTAGCAAATTTATTTCCCATGAAAACATAAAGTTGAAGCTGAAAAGCCACGATTGCTTGCAGTATTGACGAATAAAATAATACCATCAAGAGAAGTAGCACTACCTCCATTGAGAACCCAACAGTATTAGATGCCAAATGGGGATCAAGGCGTTGGAGGTTGATGTCACTTGCAGGTAGAAAAATCTTATAAGCCTGCTGATCAATTCACATCCAATGTCGGAGAGCTGGTGGACTGATCAAAGCTCTTGATTAATGCTTTGTCGTTCAATTTTCGCTTGTATGACACAAGCAAGGAGTCAAATGATCCTGGGTTCTTATACTTAGTTTAATAAACTTGACTTCTATATTCAATTAATCCATAAAATAAGATACTTTTCAGTTGATTTTTATTTATCTTGCTTTAATTAAGTTTACACGCAAAAATCAGTTTTGAAGCCATAATAGATCCTTGTTTGGGCTACTTTTCTGTTGTGGTGAAGCGCAAGACTTCAAATATATAATGTCTGACTCTACCAGAGGGAAGAGAAGCACAAATCAATGAGACATCACACCATATCTCTGTGGAAGCTCTCTGCAGCCAATCTACTTAAAACAGAAGTGAAGATTAGAAGAGAGTTTTTTTTATTGAAATCAAGAGAATGGGGAATTTAAACCAGGCTGTAAAACTCTTGCAAGCTTTTTAGCCAGCTGGAATGTATGAGATTTGATGCAGATTTAAAACTGGCACCAAAGTGGTACAGATCAATACGGGTTGTTTTTCTCATCAAATTAGATTTTAATTTAACTTAAGCATACATAAATTTATTCTGGCCCAGTTTCTGATATCAAAAATTAGATTTAAACTCAAAGATGCATGGATTGCAAAATATATACGTTTATGGCTAATCCTACACTACAGTGGTTTTCACCGCTATGGTGCCAAGCAAAAATAAAGCAGATTTATATAAAACTGACTCAGATTTACGCAAAAACCAATCATCAGTCTAAAATGTACACTTGGTGTTGTAAATTAGATTACATGTATATAATGGTCAAGGCTATCAGTGGAATTAATTCTGATGGTCAAGGATAATTTTGTTTGCACTCAAATCTGTCAGATCCAACAAATTTGCATTCCTTAATTAAATTTGGATGTTACAACATTCTGGCCAACCTTTTACATCCTAATGGAGCAGGTTTGGGAATTGCTAGCAACTTCTGTAATGGGTAGCTGCAACTGCATCCCACTACAGAGGAATGTGCACCTACTCTTCCCCATCAGATCATCCCTAAAAGGAAGGAATGCAGATGCAAGAGACTGGTGGATCCAAGAAGATGTTGTAATGTTCCAAACAATTGTGCAGGTGTTAATAACACTCCTGCAGCCATTGTGCAGCTTTTCCAGTATATAACTTCCTTTTTTTCTCTCCAATAAACATATACTTTTACACATTTACCTATTGCCTTTAGCTCTACTCAGTTGTTACTTTAGAACTAAAAGGCAAAGACTCCAGAGTCACTGGACTTTCATTAATTTGTGTTTAGGCCTACAACCATACTCTTAAAAGCTAGCACTTCAGATGTTAACCTCCAAGACGTCCATAAAGCCCAAAACACAACACTTGGTTAACAGAGATTTTGGGCATTAATAGGCAAAACAGCTCAGCGCACCAACAAACATCCCAAACTCCAAGCAAAAATATCAAAATACAGTGCAAAATACATGGAATCTCAAGCAAAACTGTTTGGTTTGCCCTTTGGTGCACATACGTTTAACATGTGAGTTGGTCACAGAATACATCCAGGTGTGGTGTGTCAAAACTCAATCCAGAAACAAAGCACTATAGCAACTCAACCAGAAAACAAAATTACCCAGTTGTTGTATGGAATGAGCTGTAAACAAGATTGATACCTAGCTATCTAAATTAAGACATGGGTTCTTAAAAATAGATCATAAAAACACTGCTCTGAGTGTTTAAGTATGGTATAAAATCTTGGGGGAAATGGGTGGAAATCAACTTGGTGATTATAAAATGGGTCACATAAACCCAAAAACAACTTATCAGTACACAAAAAATCTGTAAACATGCAGTTAGGTGGGGGATATTCTAATTAAATAGCCATATCCAGATAAAAAGCAGCTGTGAAATCAGACTGATAGCTTAATTCAGCTTGATTTGTGGTTTTATGTTAGGAATGACAATTTGGATGCTCCTAAATCTCAAAATACAAAACCAAAGTCAAACCCTGGACTAAATTCTTTGCAAACCTCCAGATCCATAGGTTGGGAACCCAATAACCCACTACTGATGAATAAAGCTGTTTCCAGCCTGCCAGGACCCAAACCCTTAGCTGTCCCGTAGGATTCCGCTAGTGAACCACCAGTGCAAGATGCCAGGAATTTCCCTGAGGTGCCAAGGCCTGACACCAGCGGTTTGCCCGGTAAAATGCACAAGTTTCTCAATGAGAGTTATTCAAAACTCCCCCAAAGTCCCAGAGGAGGCACTTAACCTGAAGAGGCACCCAATACCCAAATTGACAAACAGAAGGATTTGAAGTCTTCTTGTCCCAAAGTAGCCAGTGGCAACCACCAGTGCTGAGCACCACACTGCCATCTAAGACCCCCAATGCCAACCCGCCCAAGCCCAGAAAACCTGACCAGGAAGTGAAGCCTGGCAGTGTGGTATGAATGCCTGCCAGGCCAAGAGCAACCCACATCATCATTTTTAAATAAAGGTTATGCCATATTGGTTTCCCCAATTATTGCCATATTTTATTCTTGTCATCTGCCAGTTAACTCAAAGATCATCTGACCTTCCTGCCAGCCCGCCCGCTACATACCGCCTGTCAGGTGCTCCCTTTGGTCCTGTCCATTTCACAGAGTACCCCTTAAATCCTGAGTACAAGGACTACACCGCCGACAACATACTAGCCCGGGATCCCTTGGCCAGAACTACAGAGTTAACCAGATACAACCAAGAAGGCCCTTGGTACATTACCAAACCCTGCCTGTTCAGAGATAAATACAACTTTCTCCCTGCCTACCAAATGGACATGGAACCACCTGTCACCCCCAAACCCATGCCTGCTGCTGCCACTGAGCTCCCGTTGGACCATACCAACAAGCTTTTTGGAATTGTATATATTACTCTCACAGGAGTAATAGATACTATAGTACCTGCTGCTGGTCTGTGGCTGTGGGTAGGCAAGTCAATGTCCTGCCTCATTAAGTTAGCGCCAATCTTTTGGTGGGCCCTGCCCACCCAGTCTGCAACCTGCCAGTTCCCAAACGCTAGCAAGCCATCAGATCAGGTTGGTTCCCTGACATTTTATTTCTTAGTGGAACAGAAGAAACACACCAGCAAGACATTGATGCTGCTGGTGCGGGCTGCAGTTGGGGGGCAACATTCAGCATTTGAACTATCTACATGTAGCATCATCAATGTTGACAATTCCCAAAAAAACTGTAATCTTGTTGTGTGATTATTGATTTTTTACTTTATATAATTGTCACTGATGCTAAAAGTTAAGTTTGATTTTAATTTTCAAGCTTCAAGTTGGATTTTAAAAAATACGGCCAGCGTGAAATTTGGGATTGTTGACATGGAGGATGCTACATGCAGACAGCTTAAATTCTGACTGTTGCTGTTGGGGGCATTCCTGTGGGTCAAAAATTGTGTTAGTACAACACAAGTGCCAACCCAAGAAGAAAGTAAGAGAGAAATGGGTACTTCTGGGGTTGCATATATAGAACAACCAGTTCAATCTGCACATGGTGGGAGGATGCAGAGAATAAATCTAAGGGTGCCTAAGATATCTAGAAAGGCTACTGTCAGGAAATCCTGATCTATTAGAATTGAATGATCCATATTCCTATCACTAAAGCTATGGATTGAAAATAGATGGGACACAGCCAAATCAAAATGTCTATCCCAGAATATGGAGAAACTATATCAAGACTGATATGGTTTACAATCTAGAAGGCACCTGAGACATTCTGGGTCTCAGGTTATTGGTTAATCTGGAAGCCTATTCTATGAATTCTGGATCCCAAAATAGACACAAACCCAACCTAGAGAATAAAAGCAGGGAATCACAACATCCTGTTTCACCAAGAAATGAGACAGAAGACCGCCCGTGCAAATTTTGTACATTTCACCAAGTGCAAGGCGGGATTGGCCCTATGGATGTCAATTTAGTTGGCCTCAACTAAGTCAAGGGATATCTAGGATGAAGAGAAGAAATCAGCAGCCTAGAATATTAGCTCATTCTAAAACCTTATTCAGGTTTAGAATCCAGCTCTGGGGGTGAAACTAGTAGCTTGGGGATGATAGGCTAGCTAGTAAGAGTTGTCTGCAGCTAGACGCCAGTCTGGCCGCTTTGCACACTATAAAAAGTCCTTCCAAGAGCACTTGGAATGAAGACAAAAACAATAAACATCAACATTGCTACTAATCCAAATAGTAATAGTGTCAAGTACAATAAGAGTGTATTATTGTTACTTCAGAATCCTGCTAAATCACCACAGACGGTGTCACATCCCAAAGACTACAGGACTCTCATATCACTTGGTACAAGCAGCAACAGAACCCAGCCTGTTGCAGCAACCATCCACTCTAATTGGAAATACATATGTCCTCATACAGATCTCCTCATCCCAAAATTCATAATACACCTAATAAAAACTACATCTCTTCTTATTCAAGAACTAAAAATCTTGACAGCTACTAAGGCTGTCACGTCTAAAACAGTGAACAGCAAGGAAGCTGATCTCAATTATTTGGTATTTGAGCCTGTTTATTGTCACTTGTTGGTCCCAATAAATAAGATACAAAAAGTTCAGTCAGAGCTTAATACTACATACAAGCCCTATTTAAGTGATGGTAACCAAGATAATGATGAAGAGCCAGAATATTACTGAACTGTAGAGGAGCAATGGGCATTAAAGAAGGCCATAGTCTTCCTCAACAAGATGCTTATGCCTTGTGTGCCAGTCACTGTGCATGATCCTGATTCAACTGTACCTAAAAAAGCCACCTGGAAGGCAGTCCCCAACATAAAGAGCAATATTCTTCTCAAGCTGATGCAGGATACTTATGATCCCAGAAAGGTCGTAGCTATTGTTGGAATGGATCCCAGATATACCAATAATCCTTACAACTGGTATCTCAACACCAGTTAAATTCTCTAGATGAGAAACACAAGTGCATGTTAACCCTGCTCATCAAAGAGCAAAAACAGGAAGTCTGTCAGTGGATTAACCAGCCTTGCAATCTTAAAAGGGCAAATATACAGCATATGGTCAATTCTACTTTTTGTATTAAGGACTCAATTTTTTCTATTTTGTAGTTAAAGGGCTCTGGCTTCCCTGGAAAAACTTGGTATATATTCCTACAACCAAAAAGGCCCAGCAAATATGCAGGAGCGTACACTGCTCTCAAAGAAAAAGTGATGATCAAATTATATCATAACTACAAATCAGTTTAGCTTTGTCAATGCATAATTCATATGGCTATGCACTCAGAGGTTCCAAAGACAGAGTATCTTGGCTGTGGCACTACATGTTACAGCCTATTTCATAGTGTCTCTTCTTGGTCCAAAAGGGATCAAGCTGTACCAAATGATCAAGGGATCCCATAATAGCAGGGATTTCCTATCATTTCTCTAATTGGTTTAGGGTCATCTTAGGTGTGCTAGCCTGGGGTTAACTAACATTAATGTATTGGATAATGTTGGACTCCACAAAGTGGCAGATATTATTTAGGATATTTCAATTATTGAGACAGGCATGGCAATTATCCCACAGCAATTGACCATAGTGCCTATGTTGCACTTTTTTATAGCAAGGACACAATTATGTAGTAGTGTAGGGCACATGTTGTTTTCTTGAATACAGTCATATGTGAGGATATAATTAGTATCATATCAAAAGAGCTAGGATCAATGGAAACATGTTTATTGTCAAATGATGGCTCTTGCAAGCTGTCAAGCAAGACACCCCAACTGGGACCAGGGCTATGCTTGATTTGCTTCTGGTTAGAGCCTATATCCTTTCAGCAGAGACAGTGGCTAAGTTTTATGCACATTCTGAATCATATGCTCCTCTGTGCCTTGAAAACCAGCCAATCAATTAAAAGGCTTTTTCTATTCCTTGTATTAATATTATTTTATACAGCAGTTTTCAAACCTGTTGAGATAAACATATATTATTCAGTTTAAACACATGAACTCAGTCTAAAAACAAAATCAAAGTGGATCCAAATCCATTGTAATTTAATATAAATTCCTTGATTTTTGATTTTGCTTTTAGACTGAGTTCATGCATTCTAAACTGAATAATATACGTTTATCTCAACAGGTCTGAAAACTACTGTATATTTTATTTTACACATTTGCTTTTATTTTTAAAGTGGTTTTAAAAGCTATGGCGACAAGCAAAAATACTTTGGATTTAAATGAAAAAACTCAGATGTAATCAAAATTAAAAATAAATAAATCTATTGTAAATTAATATAAATTTATTAGTTTAAATTTTGTTTACATCTGAGTTATTTTTGTTTAAATTTGAAGTATTTTTGCTTGTTGCCATAGCTTCTAAAACTACTGTATTATGTTTAAATTTGTTAGTTTTTATTTTATATTTAAAAATTGCCAATCCCATAGCCAAAACTTTGCTTGTATTAGCCTAAAGGTTCAATTTCTTATTTCATTTTGAATTTGTTTATTGTTACTTGTTATCAATATACAAAAAATTGATAATGGAGTGTTTTATATTCATAAACTTTCTGTCAAAATATATATATAATTAAATTAATTAAGTATTGGTAAAATTCTCAAAGTATTTAATAAATATTTATTCAATCAATAAAATTACTTATAATATATAAATATTTGCATGTAGTTATATATTTCTTTGTTATAAAAGCCTTTTATTCAAATAAAAAGTTGAAGTAGGCTATAAAAAATAAATTATAAAAAACTAAATTATATAGGGAGAAGAGATTTATTGTTCTGTTGATAGTGGGTGCGCTTGTATGCCACCACTTGGCAATGGAGGTATCACACTAACTCCACTGCCACACTGTACATGGTGGATACATTGTGATTGAAGTATTCTCTGTGGATTTTAAAAGGTAGTAGAGTGAGATGGGAATGAAGCAGCAGCTTTTCAGGCATGGCTGTAAACTCATATATGCCCACCAGGATCAGGGAGTCCTGGATCATGTGATCTACTGAGTCTTAAACCAGGGCAACCTTTTTGTTGTCCAGGTAGAGCCTGGTCTTATCAATACCAAGTTCAATCCTGTCTAGGTCTACCACGCTCAACCAATTTAAAGTAGAACAAATATCCAAGATAAATAATAAGATGAAGACTTTGTCCAGCAAATGCATCTGTAAACTTGCACAGTTTGTTGTAAAATGCACTAATTTTTCTTATATTTTATTTTTGAGAGCTTTTTTTCATCATTGTTAGTACCCCAGTCTTGTCCTTGCTCCAGGCCAACTCAAAGTCTGTTAAAATTTTTTTCTTTGCAGCTTTTGTATTGATAACAGCCAATTTTGACACTGTACCCCAAAGTCCTCAAAAATTTAATACATGGTATATTCCAGAGGGAAACAGAAGCAAGAGCCCCATGAGCCCACTCTATCTCCAGTATGCTCTTGAATGAGAGAATCCCCAGAACGTCCCAACAAACTTGATAAGAGTTTACACAGTAAACTTGTAAGGTCTGAAGACTTGGGGTAAATTATTGTAAACTAAGGCCTTTAAACCAAGTATGTTTATATTTTTCAGGTATAAAAAGGTAGGCAATGCTTGAAATAATAACTGCACTAAGGCTCCTAAAAGATTATATGATGTGAAATAAGGACTGAGGCAGTTTATTAACCTTAAGAAAATAAATTAAAGACCAGTCTTAATGACTGACAATTTGATTAAAAAGTCAATTTCTAAGTCTTGGAAATGATCTGCACTAGCAGGGGGATTGAAGCTATCAACAATTAAATTGTGAGTACCACTATAAAATTTGCCTAACTGGTGAAGGAT
The DNA here is from genome assembly GCA_014839935.2 of Entomophthora muscae. Lineage (NCBI taxonomy): Eukaryota > Fungi > Entomophthoromycota > Entomophthoromycetes > Entomophthorales > Entomophthoraceae > Entomophthora > Entomophthora muscae. The sequence continues at coordinate 103,265 of QTSX02002255.1, forward strand.
ATAGTCAAAAGGAATCAAAAACAAAGATGGAGCTAAGAATAAAAATTAGAAAGGAAAACACAAGCCACAAAACCTAAAAAGTATCTTTTTGGGATGCAAGTCAAACAATCTCAACTTATTGTTGAGACTGGAGAACCAACCCTTTTTATTAAGCTTGGGAAAGTGAGGTGAAAATTTGGAATTTTGGAGTTAACCTAAGAAGGTTAATGGTACTTTGGTAAAGGAAAGGCACACATGGCTGAGTTTAACTTAAAGAAGTTAATTTTCCTTCAGGGGACACCAGGAGGAGAAAGACAACAAGTGTGGTGTGGCGGGCAGGATGCCAAAAGAACAAAGCTGAGCTATGCCCTCTTTACTCTTTTATGGCATCCCACATGGGTACGCGTCCAGGTATCCTAGCTGAATTTTTTTTTAGATTAGCTAACTTTTAAATCTTTATCTTATACTATATCTGGTAAAATGAAAGGTGTTTCAGGTAGGCTGCCAAAAGAGCAAAGCTGTGCTACTCTCAGCTTCACTCTTTTACAGCAGCCCACTGGTATATGTTTCCAGTTATAGCTGGCAAAAACTATTATCAAAGAAAGGTATGAAGTTATCTTTTTTGGATTTTAAATTTTTTGGCTTTTTAATGATCTTTATCATAAATCTCTTGAGTGAACCCCAGGGGTGATGTCAGCCTGCTATAATGCATTCCTGGTCTCATACCTAGTAAAAATCTGTTTAAAGATGCAGCCTCCTTATGGTTTGTTGGTAAAAATTATATAGATTTGTTAATGAAAAATATCAGAAACCTAATGAGTATATAAAGTTGAGCGGTGAGCAGGCTACCAAAAGGAAAAAGCTATTCTAACTCAGCTCTATTATTCACAACTTCACAATATTATCTTTTTCTTTTTCCCTAGCAGAAATACCTTTTTGGTAGTGCAGTATGTCTTTTTTAGATTTATTTACTATTCTGGTTGTTAAAAGATGATTTAATGATATCTAAAGTAATTTATAATATAAAAATGATAGCTTTATTATGATTGCTACTTTTAATTAGAGAAGTATGGATGTATGCTTTGTAAATGCTCTATTATACTATTATCAAGGCTTTATTAGAGCTTTCTACCTTTTATTATGCATTGTATTTTGACATTTAAGATACTGGAGATGGATTAAAGTACTTTAAGAGCTGTTGAGATACACAGACAAACCCAAACATATAACACCAAGTTTTCTCACATAAAAAATCAACAAATTATACATGTTGAAAATAAAATTAGCCCACTTAAGATTTGTTTTGTGCATAACTTCTGTGTGCTCAGCACTTGGTTTTGGTTGTCTATCTCAACAGCTCTTAAAAGTACTGAATTTTTATCCACAACGTGAAACTGCAGCTCTTTTAAATTCTTTATTTTCAGTATATATTTTGAACTCCAATGGACATTAAAATACCCATATTAATAAAGATCAAGTACATGTTATAAAAAGCTCTTTTGTTCCCAAACAATTATTTTGTAGTTTATAGGCTTAATATATTCTTTTTGCAGCACACTTTTTACTAAGATGCAGTCTTTATTTGTTGGTGACTGCATATTTTATTTATTAACATACTGATATCAATTTATTTTTACATATATGTAATTCTATGTGGTACTCTGATTTTTGATATCATTATTTCCTATTTTTGATAAGATACTGTTTGAATTTTTAGATCTTTTTAGTAATCTAATGTGTTGCTATTTCAGCTTCATAGCATTTGATTTGATTGCATTTTATTTTTGTATGTCCAGTACCCTCTGGTAAGTTATTGTTTTTGATTTTAGCAGAAAATATCATAAAATGAAGCCATTGTAGTATGGTCTAAAAATTGATTATTTATGAATTTCTAATATATTTTTGTTATCTCAAAATTTAATTAATTATGGTGGTTTTTTAAAAGAGGAACCCTCTAATTTTATGAGCAGATGAAAGTTAAAAGATCCATAGTAGCTACTACATATGATATTTAAAGTAGTTTATGTAGTGCTGGAGTTTTTCAGATAGGGGTGAAATAAAAATTATTATAAATGTTCTATTTGGGCAAAAAAGATTTTAAGTAGGATCAGGACACTCTTGTTTTTTTATAATAGGACAAAACTTGACTATAACACCTAAAATATGAAAATTAATTCAAATGTTTTTTAAGCAAATTATAATTTCTTGGTAGAGAACTTAAAGCTAAGTAACTTTGAAATATACATTTTAGTATTTATTAATCATATAAAAATAAAATAAAACTTAAATACAAATATATAGCTAATAAAAGTTTAAAGCAATAAAGTCAAATGAGACCTTAATAGTAAAAAGTTGAATTTGGGTAAAAAAGAGCTAGTTGGATCAAAAAACTAATTTAGACAAACAGTTTTTTAGTAAAATATCTGTTTAATCTAAAAAAATTACTCACCCCAGGATCTGCTGTAGGAAGAAATCTGGAGCTTGAAATTAAGGTTAGTAGTTTGGAAAAGATGACTTATCTAATCCATGAACTGCTGCAGGGGGGAATTTTGGCATTTTTATAAAAAGGTTATTAAGTTAGTAAAAAGCTTACCTAAACTTAATCTTCTTTGGGGTGGAGGTCCTTTTAAAAAGAAAGGAGGTTAGTAAATTGGGTGAAATGCTTACTTGAATTCAGCTTTGATTTCAATCTCCAATTGATTAGTTTTTTTAAAAAAACTTATTACCTTTTTAAATACCTTTTTAAATTAATGTTAGCTTCAAACTTTTAAAAACATTCTTACCTTCAAAATCCCTGATCTACTATGCTTAAAACAGTTAATATTATATGTATATTTTGAAGCTTACCTTTATTTTGAAGTAAATTTAAAGTGTTAAAATTTAAAAGTTAGTACTGTGTTTAGTGATGGCTCACCTTGGCTTAGTAAATCTAATCTTATCTGTTTGGCAGAGAAATAGATTGGATTGACCAATATTAGTTGATGAAAGCATTATAAGCTCCAATCATTATTACTAAAGTTTTATATCATTTTTGACTCTCTTACCTTTTAGGCAAACATGATTAAATTAAGTCCAGTTATGTATATATATTTACTTTTATTAACACTGCCACAGGAAGGGATGCTGTGAGACACTTCAAAGTGTTCAACAACCCCTTCAAGCAGCAGCATTATCCATTAAACCAAACTATTTTATAGGCTTTTTGTATTTGTTGTTGGCTTTTGTTGGACTTAAAAATTGGACTGATTTTCTAGACAAAAACATAGTAAAAAGCTTCCTTAGCAACTTGAGCAGTCAATAAAGACAAGTGTGGTGTGGCAGACGGGATGCCAAAAGAACAAAGCTGAGCTTTGCCTGCTTTGCCCTTTTATGGCATCCCACCTGGGTACGCGTCTAAGTATCCTAGATGCAATCATTTTTTTGTTTTTTAAATCAGTGGCCTTCTAAAATCTTTATCTTATGCTCTAGTTGGTAAAAGGAAAAATGTGTCAGGCTGGCTTCCAAAAGAGCAAAGCTGTGCTACACTCAGCTTCACTCTTTTACGGCAGCCCGCTGATATGTGTTCCAGTTATAGCCGGTAAAAAGCGTTTAATGATGGTTGCTGGTATGCATTTTTAGTCTATAGCTGGTAAAAGTAAAAGATGTTTCAGGATAGCTGCTGTAAAAGAGCAAAGCTGTGCTATGCTTGGCTTCACTATTTTACAGCATCCTGCTGGTATGTGTTTTGAGTTATAGCTGATAAAAAGCGTTTAACAATGACAGCCCGCTGGTATGTATTTCTAGTCTATAGCTGGTAAAAGGAAAGATGTGCAGGCAGGCTGCCAAAAGAGCAAAGCTGTGCTACGCTCAGCTTCACTCTTTTACGGCAGCCCACTGGTATGTGTTTTCAGTTTATAAATTATTCTGTGATATAGACTCTAATAGTTGCTTTTTAATAGCGTTTTAAATTTTTAGTGTTATAACTTTGTTATGATGAGAATTCTCAGCATCTATTGATATTGTGTGTAAATAAAATTTTATTGTGCTAAAAAGGTATTTAAAGGCTCATTCAGGCTGAGGAGCTTGGCGGAGAAGGACTTCTGGATAGACAACATTTTGGGTCTGACAGCAATTATGATCTGGATCAATTAAGGCTATGATGCCTCACACATCAGTAGTACAGGAAAGAGAAACATAGAGCTGACCATGAGAAAAGGGGTCATGTGTAAGATCAACACCTGCATGGCTCAAGGACTGACCTTGAGATTTGTTGAAAGTCATGGCAAATCCCAGGCAGATTAGAAATTGCCAGCGCTGTAGAGTAAAATGAAACTCTTCCTTCTCAACCATTGTTAGTTGGGGAATAAGACAGCGGCAGCCCTGATAGATCTCAGAGATAATTGTGACTTCAATTGTGTTTTGGAAAAGGGTTGTGACTATGGCCATTGTAGCATTGCATAGACCTTCAGTGGCATAAATATTCCAAAGAATCATCACTGGAACGCCAACCTTCAGGGTGGGGTGGGATAGAGGTAAGCTGCTGCAATTAAGAGTCTTCATGACCTCAGCAGTAACTAAATCAGCATCATCTCCTTCTCCTAGGTCAGCACAGTTCTCAGCATTGTAGAAATGAGAAGCTCCAGGGCAATTGTCAAGAATTCTAGAGTTAAACTCAACAACTTGGCAGTTGATGACAGTTAAGATGCCACAGCCTTTAAAGAATACAGCTGTAATATTGGGAGTTAGGGCTCAAAGCTGTTCAAGAGGATAGATGGCCTGGTTCAGCTGCTCAGATCTAGCAACTTGGGTAACAAAAGGAGGCAAGTGTATCAATCCATAAAGCCTAGCATTAAAGGATAGTGCTTCCAGGTACTGGGCATAAACCTCATTCTCTTCAGTCTGATGCAGCTGCATGTTTTGGTTCAGAAACAAAATCTGAAGCTGGGGCCAAATTCTTGACTGCTGGATGCAGGCTTCAACCTGTTGAGCATGGCCACCATGTCAGATCACTGGAAGTGTCTGTTTAAAATCACCTCTAAAAACCATAGGGATCCCACCAAATAGAGCTTTGTTGTTGCAAACATCCCAGAGGGTATGCTCAACAGCCTGCACAACATTCTTATGCTGCATGGGGGCCTCATCCCATATGAGTAAGGTTGTCTGACATAACTGGGTAGCCAGCTGAGATTGATACCCAATGTTGAAAACTGAGTTCTCATCCAGGTTAAGAGGCACCTTAAAAGTTGAATGGGCAGTCCGTCCCATTGGCAGAAGGCTGGCAGCTAAGCCAGTTGAGGCAAAACAGATGACATGCATACCCTGATTACAGTAATGAGCAGCCAGAGCTTGGTAGAGGAATGTTTTCCCAGTACCCCCAGAGTCTTGAAGGAAGAAATGAGTGTGGTCAGGGTCCTGGTAATCTGCTCAGTAATCTAGGTAAAGGCGGCCTGTTGGTCAGCATTAAGTTGGTCTGGGTGGGCTTGGTATAGTTCAACTGGGGGATTGAAATCCTGAACTGGGTTTCTGGGATCTTCTCATCCTTGATTGTAGTTAGGAAGATGGTAAGCTTCTAAGCTTTGGCCAAACTTTCAAAGATCACAGGCAATTAAAAAAGCCCATAATTACTATGGGGCTCTTGAAGACCCTCTGGGACAGTCAGAAACTGCAGCCAGTGTTCCAGGTCATTGCAAAAGCTTTCTCTAAACTCATTCCATATCCTCAAGCCATTGGTTATATCCACAGAGGTGAGGCCCTGTACACACAGAAGGCGCTGTCTGTGGCCAGAGTGGGTTTCAGTAGTCTCCTGAAAGGCAATTCTCCAGTACTCATCATTGCAAAGAAAACCTAAAGCCTCACATGCCAGGCAGTTGGTGATATAAGTTGCGCACTCAAGGCCTTCACCTACAGTCCTCAGGTCAGCAAAGCTTATATACCCACATTAAACAGTTAAAAAAAGACGTACAAAGAAACGCTCTCCTTGATTGGGGCTAACATTGTACATCTGCCCAAACTGCTCACGCTGTTGACGCCTTCTCCAGGTCCAAGCAGCAGCATGCCAAGTGTAATGTTGGGGGAAATCTGAATATAGTAGATGACAACCATTCTCATTTCTGGCATTATAAAGCATCCACCCCATGAGGGTTGTTCTGGGAGGATTTTCTACCTGGCAGAGGACATCATTGCCGGGAGAAAAGTAGACTATCTGTTGATTCTCAGCATGGACAGCCAAGCAAATAATAGAAGGGCTAATTGAGTGATGGGGGAACTCCATCAACTCCCAGACAGCCTTTGGCGGGGCAATATAACAATCATGCAGATGTTGGCGGACTTCATTATCAATAGCATCTGGATGTTGATGCACAATATCAGCCAAAGGTGCCTCACCCTCAACTGTTGCTGTGTACATATACTTACCTTTTGAGATGTACTTAAGAATATAATTGATTGTTTGGAGATTCATGCAGGCTTCTACGTTTATGTGTGCCTTGTACTTCCAGATAAAGGCAGGGGAGTACAGAACAACCCAGCTGTTGTTTACAGCAATGTTATCACATCCTGTCACAGTCTCCAATCCAACTGCATTCTATGAGCTGCGGCGTCTATAATTTGGATACCCATTAGCAGGTAGAACTGTTTCATCTTGAAACTGCTTTGGGAAGTATTTTGAGCAGCGGCAGTCTGTTGGGAAGTCATGCATACAGGATGCATCTTGATTCTGTAAGCACAGGATATGGATCATATAGCTCAATACCAAACGCCTGATCTTGTTGTGGTAAGAGTTAACAGCCATAGGAGGGATCTTGGCCCAAATCAGTTGGTCAATGTTCTGAGATTGGATGAAAAAGTTGTTTGCAGAGCGGAGAAACAGGACACAGTGCATATGTGGAAGCCCCCATTTCTGATACTCCATAACACAAAAGTGTCCCAGGTAAGGACCCAAAAATCCACTCTACATATCCTGGATCAGCGCCTTGAGCTTAATATGGAACACACAAGCAACAATATTGGGCCAGTCCATAGGGTTCTCACGGGGGCAAAGCTCACGCCTAATCTCATCCTAATTACCATTGACTGTAAATGTGATAAATAGGGTTGGTTTTCCAAGATGATAGACAATGCACATCACATCCTGATAGAGCTGCTGCATGTGGCAACAGGAACTAATGTGCAAAGAGGGAAGAATTGTTTGGTGCCCTACCATCTCATGTGGGTCATCAATATCAGTGCAAGCATAGTAATCTGTAAGATTGTTATAGAGCTCTGCTCTGAAAACACCTTGGTGGCTTTCAATATACTGCAGGCAGATCATATCACAGGAGGCCCAGGCATCAAAAACAAACTGCTGAAACAGGCAACGGGCAAGAAAAATTACCATTGGCTAGGTATTTCTCTGAAAGAGGCAATAGCAGTAATAGTTATGCATGCTGAGACAGCAAATAGTAGCCCTATCCTCTTCCATATGATACATACCAAATCTAAAGCCCACGTCACCCCGGGGAAAGAGGAGGACATAGTGAGTTGGCATATACTTGGCAACTTTGGGATCAATCTGTTCAGTACGCCCAGTGTGTAGACGCAATAGTACATGTTGGCAATTACACTCACTATCTTATACAGCAGCTAATGCAGCGGGCATCAAAGCATCAATTTGAGGCTGTTGAGGAAAACTATAGCTACAAAAATCATTACCTGCTTCAACTGTCAAGTTTAAGTTGGGATGGAGGTAGACTGCAGCCTCAGGATGAGTTTGAGTATACTACTGAACAATCTCTGTGGCAGTACAGTAGATTTGCACAAATGGATTCACTTGCCAAATTACACAGTCAAGCATTCTAAGCATCTCCTCATTCAGGCCAGGGTTTCTTTCCATACACTGCTGAAAGGCAAGCTCAGGGTCAATAAAGTACAGCTGATTTTACACATGATTGCGGCCCTCTGTAGGCAAAAGAGAATACTGAACATGGTATAGCTCACCATGAATAAAATAAGAGACATACTGAGGGTTTTTTCCCAAGCAGTGATCTTTTTCTAAAAGAGTTAAGATTTAAGTTATAAGTTATCAGCTAAATGGAATTTAAAAATAATTACCTGCAATTAGTGAATTCATTGCCAAGGCAGCATTGTACTGGCAAATATTTTCAAGGAAATTAGTTGCCTGGGGGGTGCATTGAGTATACAGGGCATGAATCTCTTCAGGAATAGGTTGAAGCGGGGGTAGCTGAATAGTTCCATCATTGCAGCAAAGGGTGAACCTAAGGTGAGTAGGTCTAGTAACCTGGGTACCCTCACAGGCCCAGTGTAAAGCTTGGCACCGCTCACACACTACATTCATCAAGCCTATATTTAGAGGAACCCAGGTATCTCTTCTATTAAAAAAAGCATCTGGATCATCCTCAGCAAGGTTTTCAGGAATATCACAGCCCTTTCTAGCAGGCTCCTGAGCGCAGATATCTCAACAGATCTTTCAGGTTCTAACCCAGCAACCATTGGGAAGATGGAACTGAGTGGTAGCATAATATAAAAGGCAATCTATACAGCGCTGAAGGTTTGGGTGATGTTGGCCATCCTGATCTGGGTTGGCTAGCAGATGCTGAAGATTTTGTGCATCAAGATTTTCTAGGTTTAAATTTCTTCTAGCCATTTTAAAAGCTTTTCTTAAAAGTAACAATGGGCGTAAATTTGTAAATACACAGTTAAGCCCCAAAGAAACCCAATAAGGGCTTCTTTGGGGCTGTTATCTCTTTATTATATAGGTAAAACTATAAGTCAAGCCATAAATGTCTGTTATTTAAAGCTTGGTAAATCATATGTGAACCTGTTTTTTAATAGATATAGTCAGAGGGAAAAATCTTTAAAGTTCTGCAAAACATTAAAATTTTGATAATTTTTTTATAAATTTATATTCTTGGTGTAAAGCCTTTATTATTATTATGCTTGAATTTTTCATATAAAAAAGGAAATATTTTTTTAAAAATAGTTTATCTTTATTTAGAAGTTTGTGTAAAACCTGGCTCAGGTTTTTAAGAATTTATAATAAAGCAATAGGCATATTAGATGTGTCTATTGTGTAGGTTAGTACTTTTATCTTTCAAAAATTACCTGGTACAGAAACTGTTTATTTGTTTCAGTGTAAATTTATTAATGAAGGTATCAGTTCAAAAATTGCCCTGCTCAGGAACTGCTGCAGCTAAAAAACAGTTTTTTTAAAAGTTTAGCAAATTTTGGATATAGTGACTTACCCAGCCCAAGATTGGCTCCAGGGAAAAAATCTGGATCTTTTAACATATGTTAGCAAGTTTAATAAAACAATCAAAAATTACTTGTCTAGAATCTGTTTGTTTAAATAAGTGTGATTTAGTGATAGAGTTAATAGTTCAAAAAATTGCCCTGCTCAGGATCTGCTGCAGGTAAAAAATTTAAAAGGCTAGCAAATTTTGAAATTAGTGACTTACCCAGCCCAAGATTGACTTCAGGGCAAAGTTTTGATTTCTTAATATAGTTTTAATCAAATTGACTTAAAACCTCAAAGTTTTTCTGCAGTGAAAACTGGGCTTCTTTTAAAAAAGTAATTAGCAAATCTACTTACCAAATCAAGATCTGCTTCAGGGCAAAAATCTGAACTTTTTAATCTATGTTAGTAAACTTGAAAAAAAAAATAACTTACCCACCCCAAGATCTGCTATGGACCAAGCCCATCTAAAAGGGAATGAAGGTTAGTATTTTTAAGGAAAAGCTTACCTGAAATGCAGAATCAAATTGAATCTTGAATTAGATTAGTTTTTTTAAATTATTACCTTTATAAAGCAAAGTTAGCTTTGAAATTTTTAAGACTAAGCTTACCTTGAATATTCTTGATCATATATGCTTAAAATATTTAGTATTGTATGTATATTTCAAAGCTTACCTTTAATTTGAAATGAATCTATTAAGTTTGAGTTGAAAAGTTAGTATTCTGTTTAGTGAAGGCTTACCTTGGCTTAGTAAATCTAATCTAGCCATCTAAGCTTTAAAGTAGCCAATCAGAGTGGATGATGACATCATGCTTTCCAATCATTACAGTAAGGGTTTATATGCATTTTTGACTGTCTTACCTCTTAGTTGAACCAAAGTAATTTACATCTGCCTCCTATGTTATTCACTTCTATTGACACTGCCGCAGGTAGGGATGCTGCAAGACACTTCAAAGTGTCCAACAACCCCTCCTGTGGCAGCATCAGCCATGCAAACTAGACTATTCAATAGGCACGCTCAATATTGTTGGCCTGCATTGGACTTAAAAATTGGACTAATTTTCCAGCTAAAAACATAGTAAATAGCTTCCTTAGCAACTTGAGCAGTTAATAAAGACAAGTGTGGTATGGTGGGCAGGATGCCAAAAGAACAAAGCTAAGCTTGCCCACTTTGCCCTTTTACAGCATCTCGCCTGGGTACGCGTCTAAGTATCCTAGATGCAATCCTTTTTTTGTTTTTTAAGTCAGTGGCCTTCTAAAATCTTTATTTTATACTCTAGTTGGTAAAAGGAAAGATGTGTCAGGCTGGCTGCCAAAAGAGCAAAGCTGTGCTATGCTCAGCTTTACTCTTTTACAGCAGCCCACTGGTATGTGTTCCAGTTATGGCTGGTAAAAAGCGTTTAGTGATGGTTGCTGGTATGCATTTTTAGTCTATAGCTGGTAAAAGTAAAAGATGTGTCAGGATAGCTGCCGTAAAAGAGCTGTGCTATGCTTGGCTTCACTCTTTTACAGCATTCTGCTGGTATGTGTTTTCAGTTATAGCTGGTAAAAAGCGTTCGATGATGGTTACTGGTATGAATTTCTAGTCTATAGCTGATAAAAGGAAAGGTGTTTCAGGTAGGCTGCCAAAAGAGCAAAGCTGTGCTACGCTCAGCTTCACTCTTTTACAGCAGCTCACTAGTATGTGTTCCAGTTATAGCTGGTAAAAACTATGATTATAAATAGGTGTGAAGTTATATTTTTTGGATTTAAATTTTAAATTTTTTGGCTTTTTAATGATCTTTATCATAAATCTTTTAATGAACCCCAGAGTTGCTGGCAGCCTGCTAATATGCGTTCCTGGCCTCATACATAGTAAAAACCTGTTTAAAGATGCAGCCTCCTTATGGTTTCTTGGTACCAATTATTTAGATTTGTCATTGAAATAATATCAGAAATCAATGAGTATAAAAAAGTTGAGTGGTGAGCAGGCTACCAAAAGAAAAAAGCTATGCTAACCCAGCCCTATTATGCATAGCTTCACACTGTTATCTTTTTCTTCTTCCCTAGCAGAAATACCTTTTTGATAGTTTAGTATGTCTTTTTTAAATTTATTTACTATTCTGGCTGTTAAAAGATAATTAATGATATCTAAAGTAATTTTTTAATATAAAAATGATAGCTTTATTAAGATTGCTACTTTTCATTAGAGAAGTATTGGTATATGCTTTTTAAATACTCTATTTTACTATTATCAAGGCTTTATCAGAGGTTTGTACCTTTTTTATACATTATATTTTGACATTTAAGAGACTGGAGATTAAAAAAAGTACTCTATAAGAGCTGTTAAAATACACCAACAAACCCAAACATAGACCACCAAGTTTTTTCACTTAAAAAATCAACAATTTATATATGTTAACAATAAAATTAGACCACTTAAGATTTGTTTTGTGCATGACTTCTGTGTGTCAGCACTTGTTTTTGGTTATCTATCTCAACAGCTCTGAAAAGTACTGAATTTTTATCCACATTCTGAAACTGCAGCCCTTTTAAATTCTTTTTTTCAGTATATATTTTGAAAGCCAAATAACATTACAATTCTCATATTAATAAAGAACAAGTACATTTTATAATAAATATCTTTGGTTCCTGAACATTATTTTGTAGTTTATAGCCTTAATATGTTCTTTTGCAGAACACTTTTTTACTAAGATACAGTCTTTATTTGTTAGTGACTGCATATTTCATTTATTAACATATTGATATCAATTTTTTTAAATATATGTTAATTCTGTATGGTACTCTGATTTGTAATATCATCACTTACTATTTTTGATAAGATACTGTTTGATTTTTAGATATTTTTAGTTATATAATGTGATGTTATTTCAGCTCCATAGCATTTGATTTGATTGCATTTCATTTCATTTTTGTGGGTTATTATCCTCTGGTAAGTTATATTGCTTTTGATTTTAGTAGAAAACAAATAAAATGAAACTACTATAATATGGTCTAAACTTGATTATTTATGATTTTCTAACAGATTTTTTTATCTCAGAAAATTAATTACTTATATTGGTCTTATAAAAGAGGAACCCTCTAATTTTATGAGCAGAAGAAATTTAAAAAATATATAGTGGCTATTATATATTAAATTTAGGTGGTGCTGGAGTTTTGCAGATGGGAGGGAAATAAAAATTATTATATTTTTCTATTTGGGTGAAAAATATTTTAAGGAGAGACAGGACACTTCTTTATCACAATTAGCCAAAACTTGACTATAACTATTAAACCATGAAGATCAACTAAAAGTTTTTAAGCAAATTATAATTTCTTGGTAGAGAACTTAAAACTAAGTAGCTTTAAAATATACTTTTTAACATTTATCAATCATGTGAAAAGAAGTATAAACTTAAACTTTAAAATAATAGCTAATAAAAGTTTAAAGCAATGAAGTCTAAGAGATTACCTTAATAGGAAAAAGATGAATTTGGGTAAAATAGAGCTAGTTGGATCAAAGAACTAAATTGGACAAACAATTTTTTTGATGAAAAACTGTGTCAGGAAATCCTGATCTATTAGGATTGACTAATCCATATCCCTATCACTGAAGCTGTGGGTTGACATTAGACGGGACACAGCCAAAGTGACACAGCTATTCCAGAATACAGAGAAACTATAACAAGAGTGATATAGTTTCCAAGTCAGAAGACACCTGAGACATTCTGGGTCTCAGGTCATGGGTCAATCCAGAAGCTTCTATAATTAGATGTTAAGGTTTCTGGATTCCAAATAGGGACGCAGACCCAACCCAGAGAATAAAACAGAGAATTACAACATACTGTTCCACTGAGAAGTGAGACGGCAAACTGCCCTTGCGCATTTTACATTATACCAAGAAAAAGGCAGGTCCAGCAAATGGATGTCAACTTAGTTGGCCTCAACTAAGTCAAGGTATATCTAGACTGAAGAAGGAGTACCATCAGTCAAGAATATTACCTCATCCCAAAACCTTATTCAGGTTTGGGATCCAACTCTGGGAGTGAAACTATTAGCTTGGGGATGATAGGCTAACTAGTAAGAGTTGTCCGCAGCTAGACGCCAGTTTGGCTGCTAGCTGTCAACTATAAAGGGTCCTTCCAAGATCACTTGGAAGGCAGACAATTTAATACCCTTCAACATCAATACTAGTCCAAATAGTAGCGGTTTCAAAGTACAATAAGAGCAACTTATTGATACTTCCAAATTCCTGCCAAACCACCACAGACAGTGTTGTGTCTCCAAAGGACCACAGGACTTCCACATCACTTGGATCAACCAACATTGGGACACAGCCTGTTGCGCACACCATCCACACCAATAGAAGCACATCTGTCTTCATACAGATATCCCATCCCAACATTATTAACTCACCTAATAAAAATAATCTCTCTTCTTCTTCAAGATCCAGACATCTTGACAGTGGTGCTCACTACAAAAACAAGCTTACATTGGTGTCAAGTCAAGACGCTGTCTTGCCAATGCTGATCCCCAGCTTTGTTGATAAGTACAGGGGGATACATGGAGACCAGCAATACTGAGCAAGACCAATCCTTCCGCTTAGAGCTGACTCCATACAAAGCACCCACGCTTCTGCTGGAAATGATCCAGCTCAATATTACAGGGACTGCTGTTGCTATGGACCAACAGCAATATATAATAGAGGAGGTATGCGCCGTTTTGCAGGCATTGCAACATGGTAGATGTAACCTTAATGATCCCCAGGGCAACACCAAGCTTAATTTGTTCCAGATTGATGGTACTACCAACAAGCTGAGTAACAATTTTCACAGATACCAGGATATCACTTGCACCCAGCTGGGTCAGCTTCTCCAATTGGATCAGAGCAGGGTCCAGGAAGTACTTGCATATTTTGTGCACCCAGCAATCAAACATCTCCAACAGCTGGTTGCCAGGCAGGAGCTGGAGTTGAACAAGCTCAACCTCTTTTGCTCTGAGCTACAGTTGGCCAACCATAATTTGGTCAGTTGACTGAACGTCAGCTTCACAACTGTACAGACTGTTGTGGCAGACCTATGTGACTCCACCGCCTTTGCCCATGGTAGGGTAGACAAGATAGTAAACCAATTCAATAACCAGATTGATCAGCTTGTGGGCAGTGTCCTGGATAATTGAGGCCTAAGAGCACAATGGGTTGCAGATGTAACAAACCATTGTGTAACACTGAGCTGCCATGTACAGACGTTGCCCAGCAACCAAGATCATGTAGATCTTGTTACCCAACAGGAAGACTTGCACCAGTCAATTAGAGACAACTGTAACAAGAAGGACGTGCATCACTCCAAGGTAGTCAACTATGTCAACAGGATTGCGGAAATGGTCAATAAAATGAAGACCACCAGCTGTAGCCAACACACTGTTTGCAATAAACAGGAGGACCATCAGTGCTGCCTGGATCACGCAGAATACGCTGAGGACCAGAAAAAGCTATGGGACGCAGTAAAAGATGCACAGAGTTTAGCGTCTGAGCTGTATGAAGACATAGCAGGGCTTCACCATAATCTTGCCGCCGCTGAGTTCCAGACCAAGGAGCTGTTAAACCGCCAGGATCTTTTAGCCAGTACAGTCTTGACAGCAGAGAACAACTACAGCTCTCTACTAGAGCAGGTACATAGAAACAAGACCTCACGTAAGGAATTTGAAGCTAACGTGCTAGCCAGACTGGCTAGATTGGAAAGTTTAGCCTCCTCAGAAAGTAGTACGTCTTCAGGCAGAAGAGCGTTGCCTGTACCAGCATCAAGCCCAGAACAGCAAAAAAACTCTTCTTCTCCTGACTTCTTTGACCTCTCTCCTGACAGCGTGAGCAATGGATCAGGTGACACCCACAGAGTTCCTAGAGGAGTAGCAGCCTTGCCACCCCTCACTCCCTTGTCAGTGCTGCATGCCAATAACACTCACACCATTAGAAAAGAAGATACAGAATTGACTGTCCCTGATCATAAGTTTAAACCGCTCAACCTGCCAAGGCTCAACAAAAATGGAAACATTTGAACTTTCATCTGCCTCTTTGAAATGTCCATGAGAGGCGCAAGTGATCACATGAAGGCAACCACCCTCATAAACACTCTGGATTCCACCTGCGTAGACGTCATCATGCCCTGCCTGCCACTAGACAGTTGGACTTATGAAGACGCACACCAGGCTGTTATTGAGGAATTTGGTAGTGAGACCAGATTGCAAGCTCAGAAGGCAGAGTTCAGTAACATCTTGTTCAAAAAGTATGAGTCTGTTCAAGACTTTTCCAACCGCTTCTATCATGAAGCACAGGTTCTTCTAGGTGCCAGGGTCCTTTCTGAGTTGGACTGCAGAATCACCATGGGCCGTGCACTGCAACCATACCGGGAATTAGCCAATGTCATGTTCCCTGTTTTGGATCAATCCAGCTCAACCCAACGGATCACCAGTTATTTGAGCTGCCTTGGGGCCAAATTTGGAGCCCCAAATAAAGGACAGAATAATTGCTTGTCTACCCCCACCAAGGACAAACCTTGCAGACCCAAGCCTGATAATGCCACTTCTGACTCCAATGATAAATCAGGAAGTGACTACAAGGCCAAGGATCCGCCAGGCCCTTGCCACAAGTGTGGTAAAAGAGGACACTGGGCCAGCGTCTGCAAAGGGAAAGGGCGTGAGTCCTCAGTAAATGTGGTGGTCAACCAAAAACAGGACAACCAGGGAAAAGGCAAGGTGGGCCAGTAGAGGAATATACTGAGTCTGCCACTTCCCCAATTCCAAAATAACCAGACTGCCAGTCTCCAGAGGTAGCTGAGTTCAATACAGCCCCTCCAGAGACAACGGCCCAAGAGGCATCAATATTTGATCCGCCTTTGGCCACTCAGCTGTCCCACTTTGCCCCCAAACAGGAGTTCAAAGAGGATCCTCTACACATGCTTGTGTCAGACAACCTTTACGCTATTCCTGCTAGAGGTAGGGGACGCCCAAGAAAGGTTGCACCAAATGCTGTAGAGACAGTTTCCAAACCGTACACAGCTCAAGTACAAGAAACTTGCCTTGCTTCAGAACCCAGCATAGCCAGTGACCTACCTTCCTTAAAGGGAGTCCAATTCTTCCTTCCCATTGAGACCATTGAGGCCAACTTCCCCAAGATTGGTCAAAGTCTCAAACAGTACTTTGATACTCTGGCACCCTTGGGTGTACACATATTAAATTTACACTCTGAACGCTACTCTGAATGTACATATGCAGATATCTCTGTTAATAAAGTCAAGGTGCACGCCAAAATAGATAGTGGTGACCCTATTAATATTGTGTCCACCTGCCTTGTCAGGAAGCTAGGTATTGCTCCTGACATTGCGCACACCAGAGTATATGGTACTGCCAGTAAATACACCACCACGTCAGAAGGAGCTTACAGCGCTCTACTAATGCGCTTTGGTTCCATTGCCGTGTCCTCTCCTGCTGTGGTCCTGACCAGCAAAAATTACAACGTGCTCATTGGTACTGCATTTCTACGTAAATACAAGGTCAGATTGGACATGAAGGACAATACTCTGACAATCCTTCTCCAGACCATCCCACTTTGTTACACGCGGGACGCAAAACCACCAGCTAAGATAAAACCTAGCATCAATCTGGCATACAAGGACAGCATGGTGGCAGTTCCCTACACCTGTACAGGAAAAAAAGGAAAGTGGCTGCCAACCCAGATCAAGGAGCACAAAGGAATTCCTCTCTGCTTGAGATCAACTCTTACACTTGGATCTAGCCAACAGCAGGTTGTCAACACAGGTTTAACCTTAGACATCCCTGCAGGATTATATGGTGAAGTTCATCAGCCCTGGGGACGTTCAAGATTTGAACCGTGTATTGCTCCTGGGATAATCATTCCTGACCATGGCAAAATTCATGTTCTACTGGCCAATCTTCAAGGGCATGACATCCACATCAAGAAGAACCAGATTGTAGGATTTGTTCATCTTTTACCAGTCAAAGAACTGGAAAGCTTTGAGTGTATTGGAGACCTGTCAGAAATGGGTCTCCCTGACCAAGTTGAAGCCGCCGCATATGTAACCACCCCATTGTCTGATCTATCTTCCCTCAATGACACTGAACGGGAACAATCCAGTGCACTTTTCAAAAAATATTGTTGCATATTTGCAGAAGACAACTTTGACCTTAGGTGCGCCAATGAGGTCACTCATCACATTGACACAGGGGATAAAAAACCTGTCTGCCTTTAACCAATTTAACACTCAAAGGCCAGTGAAGAAACTGTGAGCAAGGAAATCCAGCAACTTCTAGACAGAGGCATGTTGATCCCATCCAAGAGTCCCTGGGCGCCACCCATCCTGATAGTAAAAAAGAAGGATGGGAGTAATTGAGTAGTGATAGACTACAGACGCCTGAACTTGATAACCAAAAAGAACTTGTACCTGCTGCCTAGGATTGACAACACACTGGATCAACTTGGAGGGGCCAAGTACTTCTCAGCCATGGACCTCATATTGGGATACTGGCAAATTGAGCTTCCACCCAAGGAACAAGAGAAGTGTGCCATAATTACCTCCCAGGGCCTTTTCCAGCCAACCCAAATGCTTCAAGGGTTGTGCAATGCGCCTGCAACCTTTCAGCGGGCCATGGACACCATACTGGGTGATCTCAAGCTCTCCTGCGTCCTAGTCTACCTGGACAATATCAATGTGTTCTCAAAAACCTTCACTGAACACCTTGAGCATTTGGAAGCTGTATTCAAAAGATTGGCAGATGCCAATTTGAAGATCAAACCCCAAAAATGTCAATTCTTCAAGGATCAGTTAGAATACCTTGGATTTGTGGTGGATACTGCAGGACTCCGCCCTCAGCCAGCTAAAGTGGAGGCAATCACCAAGATGAAGCGGCCAGAAAGCAAACACAATATCCAGGTCTTCTTGGGGATGGTAGGCTACTACCGTTGCTTTATCCCCAACTTTGCCTGTACTGGCAAACCTCTGTTTCATCTACTGAAGAACAGGGTCCCCTTCCTATGGACAACAGCCTGCCAAGACGCTTTTGACGCCCTCTGCACTAGCCTGTCCTCCAGTCCAGTGTTGATGTATCCAGATTTCAGCAAACCTTTTGTCGTACATACAGATGCCTCTTTATCCGCCTTAGGAGCCGTCCTTTCCCAGTTGGACAACACAGGGGCAGAACACCCAGTGGCCTATGCTAGCTGCTCCCTGAATGTACATGAGCAAAACTACACAGTCACAGAAAGGGAATGCCTTGCTGTAATATACGCCTACAAGCAATTTAGAGTATACTTGCACAGGGTACACTTCACTGTGGTCACTGATCACGCCAGCCTCAGTTGGCTGCAAAATCTTTGGGAGCCAGAAGGACGCCTTGCCCAATGGGCATTAAAACTCCAGGCTTTCAATTACACTATAGTCCACTGTCCTGGCGCCAACCACCAGAACGTGGACTGTTTATCAAGACTTCCCACAGTTGCTATAGTAGCAACTCAGGCCGACCTGTTATACAAAAAGATGCTCACCAACAAGTTTGAGGACAAACCAGAAGAAGTACAGGCCATCCTCTGTGAGCTCTGCAAAGACTGTAAGGTGGAGAACCAAAAGCTGTATAAGTACCATGATGGTACCAAATACATCTTTCCCAGACCTTCAGAGCGCCCAGATCTAATAATGGCCGCCCACAAGGCAGTGGGTCATGGTGGCTTAAGAAAGACAGTCCACCAGCTTCAACAACATTACTACTGGGAGTCACTCCTCTTTAACGTGAAGGAAACCCTGACCTACTGTACAGAATGTCAGCACAAGAAACCCTTCACTGGTAAGCATCAATACAAAGCAGTAGAGTCCAAGTTTACTTGGCATACTGTTAGCATAGACGTGGTTGGGCCTCTGCCAATGTGTGTTGGTTGTTTGCGCTACATTATTGTGGCAATTGACCACCTCACAAAATGGGTGGAAGCCAGAGCGCTGCAGCACGTCAGCGCCAAATTGACAGCCAGGTTTGTATTGGAACAAATTATCCATCAACATGGCTGCCCCCAGTTTGTTCTTACCAACAACGGAACAAACTTCACTGCTCACGTAATTCCAAAATTAAATGAGCTCATGGGCGTGAGGGGAGTGCTCTCTACACCCTACCATCCAGAATCAAATGGGATGGTTGAGAGAGCTAATGGCACTTTAGTCAACATTCTGCAAAAGCTGGCAGACTCCCAAACTTTGGAGTGGTATCTTTTCCTGCCTGCCATTGTGTTTGCATACAACATCTTGATTCACAGTACAACTGGCTTCTCCCCGCTTCAATTGACATATAAACGTCATCCAGCACTCCCGCCAATTCTGTTTTCAGCAATGGGGGACCCAGGTAACATAACATATCAACAATATATGTCTAGGTTACCCAACACACTCATCAAGCTTCAAGCTGAAGCTTTCACTGAAACCTCCCTCATCAGGAACAAAGGATGCAAGACTGACAACAAGAATCAACACGCCTTAGCCGAATTTAAAATTGGCACTCAGGTTTCATACCACGACAGAGTTGTGGGACGGGCTCATAAGCTCAACAGCATCTGGAAAGGGCCTTTTGAAATCATTGAGAAAACCTCTCCAGATGCTTACACAATCAAGGATCTGGCCAATGGAAGACTCATCAACAGAGTCCACGCCAGGTTCCTCAAGCCATATTTTTCCATAACAAATATTGGCTCACAATAAAGTTTACTAAATAAATTCTAAAGAAAAAAATCATAATAGGAAGCAGGCTTTATTTCAAACAACTAAGGGTCATCCTCCTGATATTCAGGATCTTCTTCATCCCCTTCAGAACCAGCTACTTGGGTTCTTCCTCTCCAGGACCTTTGCACCACCTGCCTCAGACTCCAGAGGCTTACAAAAGGAAACTTCCTCCCCTCAGCAAACCAGAAAGTGGTGGCCTGCAGCCAGAGTCTACGCTCACTGGGGATTACCTGCAAGAAGCAAAAAAAAGGAATCAGGATCTCCCTGGAGACAACATTGACCCGCCAGAGTCCAGCGTCCAAAGGGAAAGCGCAGGATAAGACCACATAGTCCAACATGAAGTTGGATATATGCCAATAACAGCGCAGCAACAGCGCCTTAAGAGAGCCCAGCTTGTTACAAACCTTCTCCTATAGCGCTACCATATTGTCAGCGTTGGCCATTGACAGGCTAAGATCAGGGGTAAGTATTATTTCCCCACATAACACCATCCCACAAACCGCCTGCTGTTTGGCGCCACTGTCAATGTTAGCGTACACACTCTGGACCACACAACAGATACGGCTGTCCCGCGCATCTGAGTTGTCTACACCCAGTGAAAAGTACAACGTCAGAAACCCCTCCAAAGTGCCAAATCAAGAAGAAGAAACCCACAAGCCAAAGTCCAGCACATAACTTTGACAGGCCTCACTTGCCCCGCCTGCGTCACCAGTAGCCACCAGGAGCTCTGCTAACTGCTCGCCTAACTGCCCCGCCAAGTCCTTGTCCTCCACGCTATGGAAGCCCTCGCTAGAATGGTTGATGCGCTGCTTAAGGTCATGGCGCAGGCACTGAGCCATTACCACAAACAGGAATTGAGGAATTATATCCATTCCCACATAAAGCTGGGAAATTTAAAAACCCTTGTCACCCAATCAAAGCAAGGGCACGGAATTGAAGTCATGCATATTAGCGTCCATTGAGCAATAAGTAAAGGCGCCTGAGTGAGGGTCCATGACCAAAGGCTCCCTCTCCAAATT
Source organism: Entomophthora muscae (assembly GCA_014839935.2). NCBI lineage: Eukaryota > Fungi > Entomophthoromycota > Entomophthoromycetes > Entomophthorales > Entomophthoraceae > Entomophthora > Entomophthora muscae. The sequence continues at coordinate 124,223 of QTSX02002255.1, forward strand.
CTGAGGGAAGGTGCACGCTGAACTGGCCTGAGGCTCAGCAAGGCGCTTTTTGCCACCAACAGAAGACCACCCCGCAGAATCACCCTCCACTGGGATTTTGTTCCTATTCTTGCCCGGTACCAAACTCTCTAAACCAGACCATAGTGAACCAGTGTCTGTTTGCCGGAGCCCAGAAAGCAACACCACCTTGGTCTCCTTAGACAGCCCACAGAAATGGCGACAGTCCTCCTCTGATATCTGCGCCACCATTTGGCGGGCATTGGTCTTGTTGCTAATACCAGAGTAATTGGAGTTATTGCTCATATTCTGGGCTAAAGAAGTTCTTCAAAGGTTATATAGCTCAGTCAAGTGGGGGAAATGTCAGGAAATCCTGATCTATTAGGATTGACTGATCTATATCCCTATCACTGAAGCTGTGGGTTGACATTAGACGGGACACAGCCAAAGTGACACAGCTATTCCGGAATACAGAGAAACTATAATAAGATTGATATAGTTTCCAAGTCAGAAGACACCTGAGACATTCCAGGTCTGAGGTCATGGGTCAATCCAGAAGCTTCTATAATTAGATGTTAAGGTTTCTGGATTCCAAATAGGGACTCAGACCCAACCTAGAGAATAAAACAGAGAATTACAACATCCTGTTCCACTGAGAAGTGAGACGGTAAACTGCCCTTGCGCATTTTACATTATACCAAGAAAAAGGCAGGACTGGCTAAATGGATGTCAACTTAGTTGGCCTCAAATAAGTCAAGGTATATCTAGACTGAAGAAGGAGTACCATCAGTTAAGAATATTACCTCATCCCAAACCCTTATTCAGGTTTGGGATTCAACTCTGGGGATGAAACTATTAGCTTGGGGATGATAGGCTAACTAGTAAGAGTTGTCTGCAGATAGACGCCAGTTTAGCTGCTAGCTGTCAACTATAAAGGGTCCTTCCAAGATCACTTGGAAGGCAGACAATTTAATACCCTTCAACATCAATACTAGTTCAAATAGTAGCAGTTTCAAAGTACAATAAGAGCAACTTATTGATACTTCCAAATTCCTGCCAAACCACCACAGACGGTGTTGTGTCTCCAAAGGACCACAGGACTTCCACATCACTAGGATCAACCAACATTGGGACACAGCCCTTTACGCACACCATCCACACCAATAGAAGCACATCTGTCTTCATACAGATATCCCATCCCAACATGATTAACTCACCTAATAAAAATAATCTCTCTTCTTCAAGATCCAGAAATCTTGACAAACTGTTTACTCTGAAAAAACTTACCCAACCCAGGATCTGCTGTAGGCAGAAATCTGGGGCTTGAAATCAAGGTTAGTATTTTGGAAAAGATTACTTATCTAAAACATGATCTGCTACAGGTAAAAATTTGTTTTCTAAAAAAAGGTTGACAATCAGAAAAATGACTTACCCAGCCCAAGATTGACTTCAGGGAAAAATCTGGCTTTTTAAATCTAGGTTGGTAATTTAGTGAAAAAAACTTACCATCCCAAGATCTACTGTAGACTAAGTCTATCTAAAAGTATTGAAGGTTAGTTGTTTATTGGAAATGATTACCTGTTCAAATGCAGCTTTATTTTAGTAGGTTTTAAGAATCAAAACATTGCTTACCAAACCTTAATCTAATGCAGGGAAAAAACCTGGTTTTTAATTTATGTTAGTAAATTTGATTTGTTAAAATGACTTACCCACCCCAAGATCTGCTGTGGACCAAGTCCATCTAAATTTTTTGAAAATTAGTAAATTTAATGAAAAGCTTATCTGAAATTAAGTCTTGAATTGATTTTTAATTAGTTTTTTTAAAATTATTACCTTTATAAAACAAAGTTAGCTTCTTATTTTTAAAAAAAATGCTTACCTTGAATATTCTTTATCACATATTCTTAAAACAGTTAGTATCATATGTATATTTTGAAGCTTACCTTTGGGTTGAAGTGAATCTATTAAGTTTGAGTTGAGAAAGTTAGTATTGTGTTTAGTGAAGGCTTACCTTGGCTTAGTAAATCTAATCTAATCATCTAAGCTTTAAAGTAGCCAATCAGATCAGATGATGGCATCTTGCTTTCCAATTATTACACTAAATTTTTATGTTCATTTTTTAATGTCTTACCTTAATAGCATACCAAAATAGTTTACATCTATTTCCATAATAATCTACTTTATTTTGAACTGCTGCAGGTAGGGATGCCGTGAGACACTGCCAAGTGTCCCGCAACTATTCCTGCAGCAGCATCTACTACCAAAACTTTTCTATCATTTAGGAAAAACCAATACCATTGTTGGCCCAGTTTGGACTTTAAATTAGGAAAGATTTTCTAAGTAAAAACATAGTAAAAAGCTTCCTCCAGGATGCTAGCGGTCTATACTAGATTGTGGCAATGCTTAAACGTTGTTAAGGCAAGCAAAAGTAAAGGAAAAACCAGGTCTAAAGCTTGAAAAGCATAATTAAGCGTATAGTGAAAGGTAAAGAGTTTTGGAACCAAATGATTAACTTCTGCGTGTAGGTCCAGGGTTTGAATCCGGTGGCAGAAGGCAAGGGAAGTTTGAAAATGATGCTAACCAAAGTTTAGGTTGTAAATAGGCTTAAAACAGCCCAATTTTGAACCCAAAAGATGAAAATGAAGGGAATATAGAGGGGGTAATAGTGTGATAAAATAGACTGAACTAAGTAATCATGGGTGATCTTGAAACCCATAACCAAATAAGTGTGGATAAAAGAATAGCAGCTACAAGAAAAAGGTGAATCCTGACAAAACTCCACCAAAGGCCACTGGGTCTAGGAGGACCAGATGTGTGAATTTTACACTGCAGGCACCTGTTCTGATGCATTTTCCCCTGTTTTCAATTTGTTAAGGGCTTATTTTTTAATTGGGAGCAATATGTTGATTTTTACTCTAGCTAAAATATTACAGGAGGAGCTAAAGCTAGCTGCTGGCTCACATGTAAGTGTAGCTGATGTAGTCAATGTATAATGTTACTGGGAGATACAGAACAAGGATATTTTGAACCATGTTATCTATTATTTCTGAAAAGGGTAAATCTTTATGTTTTATTGATATTTTTATTTAAATTCTTTTGCCACTTCCTTTCCAGTTACTTCTGATGGCTGGGCCATCTTAGTTCAGCAATCTCCACAGGCTTATCTGAGTCCTCCTTGTAGTCCCTCTTTGAGGGCTTGAGCTGTGTGAGATTAGGCTGATTTATCACAAATGATCAGGCTAATTATTGCACATAGATTTTTATCATTTAAACACCATATTATCACTTGGTTATCATTTTATTAAGTTTAGTAATTGTACGCCATATAATCATTAGTTTATCATAATAGATATGACAGTTATACGTTGTGTAATTGTTAGTGTAAGGTCTTGCCCATAATGGTGCAAGGTTATAAACTAAAGCGTGCAAAGCATTGGGATTCAAATTTAAAAGATATGAGAATGTAGGTACTGTCTGTAAGATGATCTTACAGAAACCTTCTAAAAACCTATATTGTGTCACAAATGGAGTGATAGAGTGTAAAAACCCTAAGCAAAGAAGATAGAATAAAGTGTTCAATAGTGTTCAATTTGTAACTAAAGAAATATCAATATTAGGATATTCTACATCTGCAAATTGATACATATAACTATTGAAAGATTCCTTAAGGGAAAAAATGGATACAACAAGCCTAAGGCTTGTTTTTTTACAAGTTCCATTTGGATTAAAGGAAAAAGCTAAACTAAAAAGATGAATTTAAAAAACAAAATTCTAAAAATTACAAATTTGAAGTTAAAATTGTAAAAGTTGAAGGGGAAGAAATCACTTAGAATTTTGGCTTAAAGCCTACTCTTCAAAAGCTCTTTATTTATAGTAGAAAAAGTCTTTTCTGTTGACAATTAATCACCAGGAGGAAGCAGCCAAGAAGAGGAGCAACTGGAGAAGTTTGGGGCATCAGAGACAAGAAAAGGGGAAACAGAAGCCAGTACTCCATGCAGATCTGCAACATAAAACAGGAAGCAGCAACAACGCAAGCAGGAGCTTCAAAGGTAAAGATAGATGAAAATATTCTAACTTAAAGTAGAAATATATGTAAATAAGAGTCAAGCGGACAAAGCAAAAACAAAATTGACAATTAAAATGCAAATCACATAAAACAAAGGTAATAGTACTTTAAAATACTAAATTATTAACAATTTAACTTAACTTTTGAATATTAATAAATAGGACAAAAGATTAAGTAAAAACCAAAAAATAACTTAATATCTTTAAACAGCCTGCCCTTTGGGGCAGGGCATGACAGTTAGTCTATTATGGTGGATGCAACAATTATACGCCATATTATCACTTGATCATCATTCCAACTTGTAGTTATTATATTTTGTAAATTACTAGTTTATTATAGTTGATGTAGCTATTATGTGCCGTATAATTGTTAGCCAATATAATGATTATCACTGATTACACACCAAATAATCATAAGATCATCAATTGTGTATCTCCCATTCTACCCTACTGGACGTTGTATCAACTCAGTCCCACACAGTCTGATGGGCGTATAGAGTCATATCAAACAAGTGATATGCAAATGGCTAGGAAATACCAAGTTTGGATCAGCATTACACAGCGTATAATTGAGTTCCTTATTGGTTCAGGTCAGCATTACATGTGGATAATCCACGAGTTGATATTAGATCAAGTCTGCTATTATATGGCGTATAATCCTCAACTCAACCTGTTGCATGAATAAACAGAAGGCTTGTTTGCCAGAAAAGGATCACTGATTAAGCCCTGCAAATGGAATACCAGAATTCTATCTTCCAATGTTGGAGGACAGATTAGGGACCATTTATAAACGTCAACTAAATACAGAATAGTTTCCCAGTGCAATAATAGGCGTGCAAGATACAGCCAATCAATAAATGACAGTAGGATAGCTCAAGAAGAGTGTAGGCTGTAGCTGAAGTGCCATGTATGCCTGCTAAGGCCAGTAGCAATACACATGCCAAGGACAGCCAATCAGGATAGGCACAGCTAGCAAATATGGACCTATTGTGAAGGTAGCCACTGAGAACTGTCTGAAAGGACAAGAACAAGGGTTGTTGCAGTATATATTGATACAGACGCCTGAAAGGATAACAACAAGTTCTTAGTTACACCTGGATATATTGCAGCTGCTGGCTAGATTGTACTCCAGTTTCAATAAACGTAATTATTTTCAAGTTCTATTCTATTGTATTCTTTAGTGCTCTTACATAGAATTAGTTAGAGAACATTGGCAAGGCTAACATCTATCTGTAGCTTTTAACATACCAGCAATAACTCAAGTTGCTCAACAAGCTGTTTATGCATCTTGGGGTCATTGAACCAAACTGACATCACAGTGAGAGCCTGGGATTTAAGCTGTAGCCCCTCATCACCAGCCTTCTAAACATTGATAAGACATTTGATTTTCTTTTCAAATGTTCCAAGAATTTTAGCTTGTAAGGTTGTTATGTCAACCTTGTCAATTTTCTTTCCTGCAAGGACCAAAGTCTTCACTATGACTTTGATTTCTCAACAGATTTCCCTGGTCTTGGCAATTGAAGATTCAAGGTCCTTCAAAAGCTTTTCAAGCTCTCTAATTTCCTTTTCACTAGCCATTGCCCATGTTTTCAATCTTTCACTCAAATATAATAAGTATCAAATCCATTGTTTTTTGCTATAAGGGTTGATTCAAAAGTTAAAAATAACTGTTTTCTGGATCTAGATACACAGCATAGTAGATATATGATATTATACAGTAGTTTTTAAACCTGTTGAGATAAACAAAAATCTCAGTCTAAAAACAAAATAGAAAATCAAGGAGTTCATATTAAGTTACAATAGATTTGGATCCACTTCAATTTTGTTTTTGAATGAGTTGTATTTGTTTTTAGACTGAGATTTTTTGTTTATCTCAGCAGGTTTAAAAATTACTGTATAGAAATAAGCTAGACATATAAGACAATGAAATGAAAAGATAAATAGACAAATAAACAATTGAAATTCTGGATAGCACAATATATAAACAAAAAATATTTGGTAGTAGAGAGTTTATTTGGGGTGGGAAGAAGAATACCTGAAAGGCATTATAGCACAGGAAAAAAGGAGAATAGGCAGTGCTGGGTTGTGCTGGCAGGTCTGGGCCTGGAATTGGGTGGGAGGGGCTGACTGGTGAGGGTCAGTGGTGATGGGAGGTGAACTAGGTGAATTTTATGTGATGGCTGACAGATAAAGCACATTATATTCTTTATCTGTCATTGTTTCACTTAATTGGTAGGCAGCTGTGGCCCAGGATGGGAGGCACTTGTCCTTATATGATTGGCTTCCCTGATTCACATGGAAAATAAGCTGGACAAACAATTCAGCCACTATCTGCTGACCAAAGAGAGAAATGTGGTCTTGGATGCCAAGACATAGATCATTGAAGGATTGTGGGTGCTACTACCAGAAAATGTCCCCAATATTATAGAACATGTCATCACCTAGATGAATATCTATGTGTTAAGCTGTATAGATTGAGGCCTGGTGATCATGAACTTCAATTTTATTGATGGCCATGTAATTTTTTCCATCTGATGGCTCAAGAAACCCCAATAGGAGGAATTTGAGCTGTCCCAAGAGTCAAGTAGTCCACCAAGGATCTGGCTATCCTCATAACCATGAGTGTAGTCAGGGTTTTCTAATAACAGACAAAACCTTTGGTCAAAGCTTCCAGAAACACATTAATTAAAGCCCCCTTCTTGACATTCTTTCTTTTATTGGTCTTAGTGGCTTTCCCTTGCCTCAAATTTGTCAAAAGCAATTGATACTTTGTAGTACAAGACAAACTTGATGTTGTCCCACAAACTTGTCAAGCATCTGGTGGGGGTGGATTCTATGGCTAGCTTGTATGGGGAATCCTCAGCACCATTCCATTGGTTGCCAGCAACATTGGTCAATACCCTTATTGAAGCCAGTTTGCCATACATCCAGAGCTGCACCATGCGCTGGGAAAACCATATGCTGTTGTGCGCGAGTTGTTTCTGGACCTGAGTCAGGAGAAGTTTGGGGTCCCGCTGCAGGAGATCAAGCATAATTGGGTATGCCTTGTTGATCTAGGACTCGGGGTCTTCTTGGGCTTCTTGGCTGTCCCAATCAGGTTCCCCTTATTAATCAGGTTGTTGAATTCCCGCATGATGGTAGCTCAGGGGAATTGAATTGGTTGGCAATTTGGTCCCAGGTTAGGCCACACTGGCTCAGGGCCACAATTTCCTGTAGAATCTGGGCAGTAATGATTCTGTGTTTGGGGCGCTGGGCCGGGCAAGCTGAATCCTGATTGGCTGTAGGGGGGCAGGCTGGCTTGTGGTAGGCATTTTTTCCCAGCAGGGTTGCCATTCTGATTGGCTTGAATGTTGGCACCTTTTTTAGGGTTGGGAAAGGGGACAGAGGCAGAGCTGGACGCTAGGTGACTCTCAAGCAAGTCAAACCCATATGGGTTAGGAGTCAGGTACAGGTCAGCTTCCTTGTTATCCAAATCAAAGATCTGGATGTAAACAGGGGCCTTCACAACTGAGTCACACCTCCATTGAAGCTTTCTTGTCTGCTGCCTTGTTCACTGGCACTGTCAAAAATGTTGCTAGTGAAAACCATTATAAAAAATAGGATAAAATCACTAAAAGTAGAAGTTTAAATTTTTTAACTTTATTTTTACTGTAATCACAAGTCTATACTTGTAAAGCTCTCTAACCCATTATGCACAAATAAGGAGCCACAAAAATGAGTAAAATGCCTCTGTTCCCAAACTGAATATCCATTGATTGGCTGTTGAACTGAATTTTTTCTATTTTAAGCTGCATGTCAGGATTTTGGGATATTGACTAATTAACAAATTCAACCAATTATTGCATGCCAGCTGTCAATCACTCTTTGGATAGTTTTAACAGAACAATTCAGGCCGCGGGCTGCAGGATCAATGAATCAATGACCAAATCATATCCTGGCATTAACAAATTAATGCATTACAATTAATGAATGGAACATGCAATACTGCTCATTAATTAGTTCCCTTCATCAAGCACCTCAATATACACTTCACAATAATTACTATTCTAAACTTAAATTGTATCCTAGAATAAGAGGGCCATTATAAGAACCGTCATCTGCATTATGTCTAGCAGAATCCAACATGGACTGGGCCACCAGGCCAAACACTCTAAGATAAAAGGGCCTGAGCCTTTTGTATTAGAGTAGCTCTGATTAGTGTAACAATCATCTCATGAATTAGTAGCCAACCACTGGCTAGCTAGCCCTGGATAGTGGCCCAGGCAGGCAGCTGAAAAGAGATTCAGCTGTGTGGTGTGTCTAGAACAAACACAGTAAGCCAAGGATATTGTCAAGCGAGCTTGCACAAAATCCACCCTGAAAAGGCCGAGCCTCCTGCCATGTTGACCTAATGCTACTTCAGTCTCTTCCTGGCGTTGTGAGCTAACTCGGATAAAATGCAGGCAGGCGGGCCACCTTAAAGCCAGTCCATTAGAATAAAAGACTGATGATTCCGTATTGACTCAACAATTGATCCAAGTCATATTTCCTTAATATGATCCTCTATTAGGCTTTATTAGTAGAGCAAAAGATGATACTGTTGTCATACAGTATAATTATCTATAGTAAAATATAGGGACAACACATGAACCATATCCATAAGTAGGAAGAACTATCTCAAACCCTTTTGGCTTTGGGCCCAGTCAGACTTGCTACTTCTGCAGACAACAAAGTATTCTGGACCGCAGGTTATGCCAAAGTCACAGGTTCTCTGTACTTTCCTAATGTTAGAAGACTTAGGATATCATATGGTGGATGATAAAGTACCACATTTGGCAGATTTCTGACACTGCACATACTACACATTTGTGTGCTTTTTTTGTGTTTGAGAAATATTGCTTCTAGGTTGCTCTAACTTTGTTTCTGTTCAGCCTTTCTGTTGGTGCCTCATCTGAATCCTGATAGTATTATAGCATATTCTGTAGCAACTTTGATCTATTTCACTTGTTGTACCAAGACATTAAGTTTGTAGCTTGGGATGTGATGTTTGATGTTTTATACAGTTCCATATTTTGCGTGAGTATCACTGTATTTCTTGTTTGGCCTTTTGCCAGTTCACCAAAAGTATTCAAACTATTTGCAGTCTGGAACTTGTCCAGCCTGGATTTTGCTATAATATGAGTTAGTTTTTCTCAGTGCCATAGCTTTGGAAGCTACTGTAAAGAGATCCAATCCAAATTAGAGATATATAAGTTTAAGTAAGAGATGGTTGGCTTTTGAATTTCAAAATAATTTATCTTCAAGTGAAGTAATAGAATATTCCACGCAGGTGCATTACCTGATCCAGGTGACTGCAGAGTTATCAGATTTAACCTTGCTAAACATTGTATGATTCCAATAAGGATGTCAGTGGAGTAAACTGGCAACAATAATATTAAAACTCAATAAAAAGATTTTCATAAAATTTAGAGTATCTAGATAAATACTTTGATAATTCTGATCAAAATACTATTAAACATGTTAGCTCTAGCTGCTCTAGATGCTGAGATACAGAATGAAGGACTGAAATCAGGCTTGCATCATAATCTAAGGCCCAGACTTAATTTGATACATTTAAATTTACTATTAGTATACCAAAAACAGTGTATCTGTGTGAATACTAAGCCAATCTTAATGTTTAAGCTTGCTTTAAAGCTACAGATCAGCTCTACATTTTGAAGTAATTTATGAAATCGAATATTAAAGATTTAAAATCATTATTTTAGCTTTACTAAGCTTGATTGTAATACTCTACTTATTTATATTTTATTTTTATTTATACTTGTAATATGCATTTTTTAAATAAATAGAAGTTGAATTAGGATTTTAAGAAAGCTTGTTTAAATAAGACCTTTATTAAATTGTTGCTAAATAATCCCAACCTAAAAATCCAATAAATTATATCGATTTGATATATTAGATTCGATTTTATTTTGTTCTTGGATGGGCCATCCACCTAGTAAGTTAATAATTATTAGCAGCACATTGATTTAATTGCAATATATTTATGCTCTATTTAATGAATAGTTATTCCAGACTTTATTTTATAAAGAGATTCACTTTGGAGTTTTTGGAAAATGGAATTGTTTAAGCATTGGTTTATATTCCAGCTTGGCTCAAATGATGAAACTTGATTGGACTGGCAAAGATGTGAAGTGGAATACTGCTTCTCCCTATTCTACTTGATTTATCCGTCATATGGATGTAAAACGATTCACCTTTTCAAAGGTATCAATGATGCAATTCGAATAGTGCTACAAGTCGAAATTAACGAACTCTTGGATTTCCCGCCTTTGCTGGCACTTGAATTGTTTAAGAATGACTCCACATTAGCAGTCGTGCTATACCAAACGACTAGTATTTAACTGGCTTGACACTCCCCGAAGATTTATACTTCTCTTTCTTCAACATGTTTTACTTAGCTTTTGGAGCTCTCCTTTCTTTCCTCGCCAATAGTGCTCAGGCTGGGCCAATTTCTGCCAACGAGGCAGTCAGTAATACTCCTACTGATGTCAGCATTCCCAGTTATGCCCCTAAAAGCTTCTCCTATGAGATGAGTGAGGTTGCCTTGGACAATAACGTTGCCCCCGATGAGCGCCGCAGCAACATTGGCATCCCATACGAATAACTTGAGTCTGACAATATTGACGCTGCTTCCCAAAGCCGCGCCATTTATCTTAGATAACCCAAGAGGAGCGTACCTATTCTTTATGATTAAATGTTCTAAATAAAATTCACTTAAAGTCAACCATTATCCCTGAATCTAGTTAAAAAAATATTTTTGAAAAAGCTGCAGTGGATCCATGACCTCAACAAGCTTGACCTCTAAAATATGATAGAAATAAGCAAGTTAAAAATCGATATGAGGGATTCGCTTTTTGGTTTGTACATACAGGCCTATATTTCAATCGTTTAGCTAACCACTGTAGAAAGTTCTACGGATTGAGATAAATAAAAAGGTCAACTCATACTATATTCAACTCAGTCCAGATCTAAAAGACTGTCACGATATATACTTAAATATTAATTAGGCGGTTTAACTAAATAGCATGTCACCTTAACTTCCACACAAGGTAAACTCAGTTATTTTTCATAGTAAAAATGACAGAACTTACCTTGCATAGGAGACATGGGGATGCACTATAAAGTTGAACTATTAGGCTGGACATTATGACAATTAATTTCTTTCAGCCAAAAGTAAATATACCTTTAAGCTGTTGCAACACGCTCTCCTGCAGAGCTCTATAACTTTAATTTTAATTATTAAAAAGTGGGGTTTGGTTTAGAATTTAAATCTGATATGGTAAAAGCTGTGGAGCCCAAATATTCTGGCTACAGATTGCTTAAATCCTTGCTTGATCCATCACCCAAAATGACAACGGTCAGACTATAAGATTCTGCATGTTAACAGTATCCACTATTCTTTGTATTGTTCTTATTTGGTTTTTGCCTTAATACTATGTCTTCATGATAAAATAAATTTTATTTTCATTTTAAACCTTCAAGCAAATATTTAAGCGATAAAGCTAAAATATATTTCGGAACATCCAACATGGAAGATATTACGTTCTTCGAGTTCCTGTTTTAACTCCCAAAATGGTACTCATCTCATTATAATCCCCATATTTCCCGGGAACCTTTTTTATTATGATATCATTTAAATTATCTTATACTAAAATTATATTCTGAAATACCATATACGATGCCATAATGTTGAAAATCTATTCCTAGAAGTAAGGTATCAGAAATGTGGTGGGCACCCCCAAATAGCAATTTTAACACTTGCTTCAATGATGCTCAAGGTAGTTATCCCATGACAGATCTAACTTTAACCCTTGCTTGACCTGCAATTATAGTGGGATCACATACCCTTATATATGATGTGAGACCAATTTTATAAGAGATCCATCGGTTAGGCAGGTACTTACTTATGAAGTAAATGGAGGTGTCAAGATTAAATTCAATAAGCGATGTCACACCAGGAATTCTGGCCATAGGGAGGTTTACCAAGTGCTCCCAAAAATTAAAATCTCCTCAAAAAAGGAGAGAACTGGATGTAGGTATAGTATAATATCATGCAACCCAAGATGTACCATGGTGTATTTAGTCAAATTATGGAAGAGATTCTGGCAGGCTATACAAAAGAAGCATGTATGCAACAAGGCTGATACCTGTATCAGGCAGAAGAGTATATAGATTCCTGAGTTGTGGGCTCTGGACTTGAGATATCTATACTGGAATAAGTAAAGGAGAAGAAAAGGCTGAGAGCTATGAGAAACAATAAATTGGATAGTTTCATGCTAACTAATGATCCCAATGTTGTGTTCTGAGACACGGCACAGATACACAATGGGAAATCCTAACCTTAGGATTGGACGTGTACTAAGCCTTGTGTTAGTTGGTAGGGAAGGTGAAGCAATTACCCTGTGGCCCTGAATAATACATCTTTACTAATTGTGGCTAGAGGGAGGCATCAAAGTACTTGAAGACACAAAGATAAAAATGTGAATATAACTTAATTTTTATTAGAGATAGTGAAATAGACTATATATTGTTTGCTGTTACCACTAAACAATATAAAGACAGTGGGGTCACTTGCCACAGTAATATGTGGGGCAAGTGAGTTGCGCAGAGAGAGGAAGACAAACAGCAGCATTTCTGTCTATGGGAATCAACACATTTTTAGGGATGGGAGCAAAAGCAAGGGACTTGTCCTTGAAAGAACCCACCAAAGGCAAAATTGAAAGAGTGTGAATATGAGCATTCACAACATTGCCCGCATCTAGATTGGCCTTAGGGGGTGGTACCTGGGGAGAAACTTAGCATGCATTTGAGAAAACAGGCAAATGCTAGAGAGGAGCCTTATAGTGTACTCTGAACCACACTTTAAAAGTAACCTCTAGAGGCCCAATCCATAGGGTATCCAACTTTAGGCACATCCTCCCAGTCTGTGTTGGTAGTATAGGACATGGTCCACAACCTTGAACTCTGGCAGGGAAGTGTGAGAGAGGGGGACTAAACTAACTAAGTTTGGCTCCCATCCTGGTGGTAGGACCCACCAAGACACCATCCAGTACAGGACTGGTATGGCTGCTCAAAAGGGTGTCCATAGAGAGGACACAGCAGATAGCCAGGGAAAATATGAGTCCAAACCCATCAAAATCATTCCACTAAGTAACCAGGAAGCACGTTTGGGAGAGGACTCTGGGATACCCAAGCCTTCTTCTGGGACTGGGACAATTGGATCCCCAGATGGGAGAGGCATAGGACGAGCCAGGCCAGAGGGGGTAGCAGGAGCTGTCTCAACAACAGTAAACTCAAGATCATTGCAGGTTAGACTCCTCACAACGTTCTCACTGGTAGTGTATATCCCCTGAGGGCAAGCAGGGATATCCTCAAAAATGTGCAGAAACTGATTGGGGTTGGTATCAACACAGAGTAAGGAATTGGAAATACAACCCCAGAGATCTGGAGAGGTAGACCAAATCATTACTAAGGCTGGCGCCAAACTGAGAACCACAAACTTGGCCAGAGGCACTATCATCTTATTTTTGGGTCTTAGAAATGGAGCCCAGCAAACTGTAGTATTTTTCTTGGTTTTTTTCTTTATCTTAAGCGCAAGGCAAAAATTGGAATCAACACAAGCAAGCAGTTTTCTACGTTGCTGGAGGAAGACAGAAACAGCAGCCGCGGGCCAAAGGGTTGGAGAGCGTACAGGTGTGTAAAAGGGAAGTGCACATAAAACCCCAGTGAAAGCAAAAGCAAAGCAAGAACAAAATTGAACTTAAAATAGGTAAATATATAAAATTCACTACTAATATTAAAAGTTGAGTCAATCCTTTCAAAGCAAAAGAGGTAAAATTTAACTTTGACGTTAAACACGTCTACAAAGGCTTCAGAAAGCGGTAAGAAAGCCCAAAAAAGGGGAACAGGTAAGGATAAGGAAAACCAATACTAACACTTTAGATAATCAGAAGGGTCAAACAAGGGACCCAAGACTATCAAAAGTCCAAATGTTTTTTAAAAGGCTCAACTTTAATTGTAAGAATGAGCAAGCAGGGGACCAAAAGTCACCTGTCTTGCTTTAAGGGACAGGCTTCAAATTTGACAGGTCACCTGACCCAGGAAATGGGTCTGATTGGGCAGAAGAGAAATTTTGCAAAGACTTATCCATTGAGTTGGAGGGTTTTAAAATAATTTCTGGCTTCAGCTCTGATTGACTGGCGTCACTGGAGTGATTTAAATCAACATTTAATACAGTTGGATTGGAATTTGATGGTTTAGCAGTAGCGCGACCTGGTTGTTGGGACTTAATTAATTTTAAATGTGGTTGAGTCCAAGCCAGAAGATAGTCCAAATTAATCAGGTATTCCTCCCAAGTGGGAACAGAATCCAAAGCACCATTATTTACCACTTGAGAAGGGTATGCCAACACAAATCTCTCATTGATTGTGTGGGCTAAATCTTCAAGGGAATTGAGGGGCTTGGCCGGCTTCTGAGCAAATTTTTTTGTGCGGCGCGGGAAGATTGTCATATCCAGGGCTAAAGGGGGAAGTGGCTTTACATTATTCTTTTTTCCCCTGTGAGTGGACGCCTCCTTGGGGGGAGTGGCTACTGAAAAGTTCTTGTGAGCCTTGAGGATCTTAAGAGCCAGGAGAGACTTGGGAGGGACCAATGCCTTGGGGTTGTTATGGTGGAAATCCTGGACCAGGTCCCAACAGTTGCCGCAATTGGAAGAGCTTAGCTAGCTATTGTTGTAGGAGGGATAGCCCTTCCATTTGACACAGTACTGTAGGGATTTCCTGATCTGGTGGGATGCCACTATTGTCTCCTCCTTGTATTCTGGGGAGCCGTTGACCACAATGGGCTCTGGAGTGCCGGGAGCTGGGCCCTCAAAAGGGGAGAGTTGGCAAGCATTGAAGGTGTTGTGGATGCGGTAAGAGGGTGGGAGGTCCAACACATAAGCTCTGTTACCTTTGCTTTCTAACACCTTGAACAGACCCAGGCATTTTGGGGCAAACTTGCGTGAAGGTACTTTCATGCAAATGTTGGAGGAGTCCAGTATGACAAGGGAACCTACCAGGTAGTCTGGGGCCGGACAGCAGTTCTTATCAGCTGCCTTCTTGTAGGACTCTATGGATTTAGCTAGTGTCTTTTGTACTTTGGCGTGGGTGGCTTTTAGGTGGGCTGCCATGTCTGCCGCAGCTGGGACGTGGGATTGTAGAGACATACCAATGGAGAATGTGGGGGAGAGGCCTAAAGTTGCTTGGAAGGGGGACACACCAGTAGAGGAATGCACTGTGTTATTGTAAGCAAACCGTGTCAAGGGAAGATCTTCTGACCAGGAGTCCATGGTGGCATTAGTGTAGCAGCGCAAGTGCTGTTCCATAGTCTGATTCACCCTCTCAGTCTGGCCATCTGACTGAGGGTGGTAAGATGTGGAGCAGCAGGGCTTGATGTTGAGGATGGCTAACAAGGATTCCCAGAACACCCAGGTGAACTGGGGTCCTCAATTGCTCACAATCTCCTGAGGCAAGCCAAAGTTAGTGAAGATGTGTTTCACAAACAACTTGGCCATTCCTACTGAGTTCAATGAGGTTAAGCATGGGATGAACACCAAATACTTAGTGAATCTGTCAACTACCACCATGATGGAGTCAAAGCCACCGGATAAGGGGAGTTCCACTACAAAGTCTACCAAGATGGAAGACCAAGGGCCCTGTGCCTGCTGGAGGGGATGAAGGAGGCCATTGTTGCTTGAGAAATCTGGTTTTGAACGCGCACAGGTGACACACTGCTTATCCCAAGGGCCAATGGTCTTAGTGATCCCAACCCAACTGTAGGTACACCTGATGAGCTCCAGGAGTTTCTTTGTGCTTGGGTGCCCAAACAAGGGGGGATCATGATGCTCTGTCATGACACGCACACACAAGCTCTTAGGGACCCAAATTAGCTCATTTTGGTAAACTATACTCTCCTTTAGGGTGTATGCGCCTTCCTTTGGGTGCTCAGGAGTGAGCTTGGAGAGGAGGACCATGCCGTCTGAAGAAGAGTGTTAGGCCAAAAGCACATCATGGAGAAGAGTTCCTGAGAGCGCAAGCGGGATGTCCTATTAGGGGGCGCCAGGGAGCAGAGACCAACAACCTGAGTGGGGGAAGGGTGACCCAGGGTTGGTGGCGGTTGGGGGGAAAGAATCACCTGGGATGCAGGAATGAGAGTCACAAGGGGGTCCTCATCACCATGCACTGGGTACATGACTGGGTCTCAACTGAGGAGGTCCGGAAGAATGTTCAGTTCATCTTTTACAAACTCATATCACAACTTGTACCCTGACAGAGTCTACATGACCTGGGCCTGACAGGGGAGAAGCTTCTGAGGCTTACAGAAGTAGCAGAGGGCTTTGTGATCTGTGCAGACCACAAACTTGTGCTGAGCACCCTGGAGGTAGTGGCTCCAGTGAGCAATGGTGTCCACCACCACCTGCAACTCCTTGTCAAACACGGCCCAAGGCGCCTCATTAGGGGCAAACTTACAAGAGAAATATGCAACAGGGAGCTCCTGACCATTAAGCTCCTGTAGAAGGACGGCCCCACAGCAACTTTGGAGGCATCACAGGCCATAATGAAGGGCTTGCTGGTATCCGCATGGCAGAGGACCAGGGTAGAGACAAAGACCTTCTTGATAGCCTCAAAAGCGCGCTGGCACTTGGGGGTCCAATTGAAGGTGGCGTTCTTACCCACAAGGGGGTGCAGTGGGGCCGCAAGCTCTGAGATGGCTGGGGAGAACTTCTTGAGAAAGATCACTGTGCCCAGGAAACAGAACAACTCCTTCTGGTTCTGGGGAGTAGCCCAGTCCTGGAGAGCTTTGGTTTTGTCTGGTGACACAGCGTGACCATCCTTCAGGACTAGGTTGCCCAAGAACGTGACCTCAGACTTGAAGAACTCACACTTGCTAGACTTGCTGAAGAGGCAGGCTTTGTGAAGAGCGGCCACCACAGACACCAGGTCTTTAGCATGTTGCTCAGGAGTAGATGAGTGGATCAAGATATCATCAATGTAGGCCACTGCGCAGGAGAAGCGCAGGTTGCCCAGAGCCTCTTCAATGACTCTCTGAAAGATGGCAGGAGCGTTCTTGAGGCCAAAAGGCATCACCTTAAACTGGAAGCATCCACACCTGGTCTTGATGACTTTCAGCCACTCATCACCTTCTGCAACACAAACCTGGTTGAAGATGTTAACCAGGTCCAGCTTGGAGAACACACAGGACTTAGCAATGGACTGGGCAATTGATGCCTCTAAAGGGAGAAGGTAACAATACAGAACCGTCACATTGTTAAGCAGGGTGTAGTCCACACAGGGGCGGAGGGAGATGTCAGACTTCTTAGCAAAGACCACTGGGGAGCTGACCAAGGAGGCCTTCTTCACAATCCAACTCTTGGCAAGCATGTTGTCCAATCACGCGCCCAATGCCTTGTCCTCCAGCTCACTGAGGGGATACATGGGGGCGTCAATTTTGACAAGGTCCACAGTGAGTTTAAATGTGAGGTCATGGCGGGTATGGGGAGGGAGGGCATTTGACAGGGTAACGTCAAAGGCATCCTTGTAGGGGGCCAGCGTGCCAGGTAGAGCAAAAGGAGGAGGAGTCTTTGGCAAAAGCATGAGAGATAGGCATGACTTGGGAGGATCCTTCCCCAACAGGAGCAGCAAAAAGGACCCAGGAGAACCATCAAGCAAGAAATGCAACTCATTGGAGGGAACATCAATCTGGACAAGATGGCGCCTCCACCACCCCACTCCTACTATCACAGGGTAAAGCAAATCCTCAACAGTGGAAAACTTGCTGACAAAGACGTGGTTTCCTGTGCAGTAGCTAAGGGGTTTAGAAAGGGGTAACAGAGTACTGGTACCTTGCTAGCGGCCACAAGAGACTGGGGGGAGGAGCAACAGACCCAGGGACTAGGCCAAGCAAAGATCCATGAAGTTCCCACCTGCGCCCGTGTCTACTAGGACAGTTGCCTTTGCCTTCTTCAACTTTGTATAAAAGCTTGCATTGAAAAGAAAGCAAGACAAATACTCTTTATTCTGGAGAGCCAGGATGGTACCAGATGGGTTGGCAGAAGACACGTCAGGGATAGCAGCTGAGGCCACAAACTTAGGAAAAGACCCAGAGTTTGTGGACCAGTTAGGTACCTGGGCTGGACAACACATCACATTGATGGAGGCCGTCTTGGGGGGCTTAGCTGACTTGGCAGGCGGAGCAGACTTGGCAACCGGTAAGGTGGCAAGGACTCCCTGCTTAGGAAGGTAGGCCAGTTTAGCACCCAACTTATGCGCCAAGGCAAACACTTTCTTGAGGGAGGGGGGTGATGGTTCCCACATGCCCTTGTCTGCCAAGGCAGGGTCAAGTGAATGACAGAACATTGCCACTACAACCTTGGCAAGAAGAGCTAAGGAGGCAGCCTTCACTGCAAAGCATTCCACGTGGGTGGCAAGGTCTGGGGCCAGTCCCTAAAACACAGGATTTCAAAGATAACAGAGGCTTTAGACCCGGGGGCAGCCACCATGGAGGAGACTAGAGTGAAGAGGGAAGTGATGTTGCCAAGCTCCTGACTCTGGCAAAGGAGGGTGCAAACCCAGAGGCGCGCGTCTCCATTGAGGGCGTCTAGGAGGGTAACAGAGCATTGGGCATCAAAATAGGAGCATCAGTAGACGCCAAGTTGGCTGCAAGGCGGAGCTGCAACTTGCCCAAGGCATCCAAGACTTTCTCACGGACCTCTATTGTGGGGGGAGTGCAAGGGGATACCAAGGTGATGTTAGCCTCTGAGGCTACAGATAAAGCTGTGGACGTAGAGGAGGTCTTTCTAACAATATACTTCTTGAGGGAAGACAGAAGCAACCAGAGAGCCCATACAGACAGGAATCCCAAGAGAAGAGACTCAATGCTGGCACGGATCAGGGAAAGAACCAGTGACCACACCCAGTGGCAAAAGGCTTCAAAGACTGAAGACATGGGCTTGCTCATTATGTGAGAGAGGGGGACTAAACTAACTAAGTTTGGCTCCCATCCTGGTGGTAGGACCCACCAAGACACCATCCAGTACAGGACTGGTATGGCCGCTCAAAAGGGTGTCCATAGAGAGGACACAGCAGATAGCCAGGGAAAATAGGAGTCAAAACCCATCAAAATCATTCCACTAAGTAACCAGGAAGCACATTTGGGAGCAGACTCTGGGATACACAAGACTTCTTCTGGGACCAGGACAATTAGATCCCCAGATGGGAGAGGCATAGGACAAGCCAGGCCAGAGGGGGTAGCAGAAGCTGTCTCAACAACAGGAAACTCAAGATCATTGCAGGTTAGACTCCTCACAACGTTTAGCTCAGAAGGGGGTGCATCATCAGTATCAATCTGGTGGATGACTCCCTTAGCTAAGCCATAGTTAGTATTATCATTAGCAAAGATGTCAGCAAACTGATATAGCAAGTCAAGCACTTCACTCTACCAAACTGGCAACAGCTGTGGAAAGTCTTGCGCGGTGAACAAGGATAGAACATGTGGTTTGTCTGAAGGTAGATTGAAGTCCTGGAATGTGCCAAAGGGGTGTAGAGAGAGGAAATCAGGTGCGTTCAATAGCTTGTCATACCCAATAACTTGGCCTCTAGACATAGATATGGGAATAGCTGTTAGATTAGCTATCAGCAGTTGGACAGGGTCTTTATGAGAGACATCCAAAATCCCAGGGCACAGATAAGGTTCATTGCACCCTAACAAGGGAGAAGAGTATAGTTTTAGAAAAATGTGTGCAGGTAACTTTTAGGAGATTTGGGAGTCCATAATTACTTGCAAGCCAGGAGGGGGAATCCCTTATATGCAGGGCAAGCCGTGGGCAGACACTTTAAGTTGGACAAGTGGGTGTGATACTTCAGTGTGAAGACACCAGTTGGGTACTTGTGACAGTCCACATGTTGGGTGATTTTACAGGCGGGGCTAATGTTGGCCAAGAGAGAGTCTAGTGGCTTTTAACAGGTAGAGGCCTAGTAGGGAACATTGGCTACTAGGGGAAATAAGGCCTGCATAGTAGGTAACAAAGGACTACTAGAGGCAAACTGTGGACCAGACCAGCAGGGAACGTTGGCTGCAAGGGGCTGGTTAGTTGTCTTCACCCAGCAGGGAATGTTGACTGCTAGGGGTGAGTAGTGGATCAGCCTGGTGGGTAACACAGGCTACCTGGGCTGGTTGATGATGTGATCCTGGCGGGTGACATGGGCTGCCAGGGAAGGGAGGAGCTACAATAGCTCTACATGCCCTTGCGCACTTACAGGAGGTCTGTGAGCAAGCACCTTACCTAAAAGACTGGTAGGGTGTCCTCATCTGTGTTTCCTTGGGGGCTTAAGGAGGCCCTAAAGCTACCATTAGGGGGCATTAATATGCTCAGAGGTGTTATTAAGGTAGCTGCTCAGGGAAGCAGTTAAAGAACTTGGTATGATCAGGCCTCTGGGAAGTAAAGTTGGTTACTTTGCGCCTGAAAGCTCAGACTTAACCACCTGAGTGAGTAAAGATAACTGCACAGACATGAGAATTGTCTGTGGTTGAATGGCCCAAATGAAAAAGACTTGCAAGGGCCCAGTCAAATGCCAGTAGCCTTGTAGACTTATTTCCTGATTCTGAGGTATTGGTAACAGGGACTGACAATGAAACCACAGCAGTTCAGTGTAAGATCAACAGTAAAGACTAGTAAGAAGGACTGGATGATCACAGTGAAGACTAGAGAAGTACTGAATGATCATAGTGAAGTATGGAACCAAGATGGCTCATGGTGCAGATGAAACCTAGGTGATTCACAGTGAGAAATGCTTGATGGACTGAAAAAGACTGGCTGATGAACTAGGAAAGACTAGCTGATGGATGAGCTGATAAACTGGAAAGGACTAGTTGATTAATGAGGAAGAACTAGTTGAAGGACTAGAAGATCATGGTAAAAGACTGGCTAAAGAACTTGAAGGTCAAAGAGCAGGTCTAGCTGAAGAACTGAAAGGTGGCTGAGAAGGACTAGCATGAATGAATGCAGGAGCTAGTATTCTTGATTTGGACTATTGGAAGTAGATGTGTTGATAAGAAAGAAGCAGTAAAAGAATTAATTAATACTGCCAAAAAGATATGATAAAAAGGTTAGAATGCTTATCATATAGTGGAAAGAAAGAGAGAAAAAATTAGTTTGCAGTGTTTATACTGTGAATTTATTAAGAAACAGTTGAGAGAACCAGAGAGGCCAGAAACAGGATGGAGAAACTTTTGGGGCAAAGGCTGGAGTTTTGCCAAAAAGGTTGTGAGAGGCAAAAAGCAAGCAACAGGCAAGTTTAAAGTGTGAAAATGTGAAGAAAATGCGGTGAAACTTGGGGAAATGTTGAAGAATTAAGGTTTCAAAAAATCCCCTAAGTAAAACATATGTGAAAGCGCTCAAGTTTTGCCAGAGAAACGTGACAGGAAACACGGCAAAATTGTTTGAAACACAGAGCAGTTGTTTATCCAGAGCAAGATAGCGCTGGGTTTGAACCATGATCAAGAGCAATTCATTTGGGTGAACAGTTTGTCAAAACATTTAAATCCAAGCGTCTGATTGGCTGCAGGTCAAAGCCTGTTTGATTGGTGTTTTGAGGGCTTTAACTGAAGAGTTTAAGCCTAAAAAATGAGGAGCAGAAGCAGAAAATCCAGGGCTTTCATTGGCTGAAGTAAGTTATAAGTTTTATATATTGCATAGAAAAAAACTGGATAGTTTAAGCTTTAGAAAACAAGAGTTCTGAGAGGAAATCAGGACTGAAACAAGGAGCTATAAAAAGGGAAGCTATCTGAGGCTTTTCAGGGACTCACACAGTGGTTTTTAAGGCCACAAGGACTGATAACTATAGATTACAAAGACCAAAAGGACTGGATTAAGAAGAAAAAGGTCATTAGAGCTACACAGTGAGCTGAAGCCCAAGATAAAGGATCTGGAGCCTAATATGAGGAAGCTGAAGCTCAGGATAAGGAGCTGGAACTTAAGACTGAGGAGCAGGTCTAAGAATGAGAATCAGGAGTCAAAGACTAAGGAGTTGAAGTCTAATACTGAGGAGCAGTGGTCCAAGATATTGTTGGAGAACTCCCAGTGTTAGCATATATCAATGGTTACCTTGGAGCCTGGGCTATACAACATAAGTTTTCTAAGGGTATATTCCTTTTGAGAGTGAATAAAAGCCCATTTTAAACCCTATAAATATTTCTGAGATACATTTTCATATACTAGAGAATGACAATTCCTTCCAGCCAGTCCCTGGCTATGACTCAGGTCACAATTTGGGGACTGGTGAACAGGAACCCCACAGTACTCTAATACACACATCTTGAGGCGTTTTCCAGGGACTTTGATAGGTTCTTCAAAGATCAGAGGAACTTCATACCCCAGAATAGAAAGGTAGACATCTTTTATGTTGATGATTCAATTGTATTCCCCAAGGAATTGAGTACCAACTAGAAGATCATAGCTCTCATTCTCTAGAACTACAGCAGGTACAGATATAAGTAGTTTTCCAAAACACATAGGAAGAGCTGAATACACTCCTATTGTATAAGTCATGGACAGGCTAGCAGTACCAGATGACTGATGATAGTTGAGATTGGGGGCCAGTTTAAGCTTCTTCATAAGCTTGGAAGATACAACATTAACTGGCAACCCAGTGTCCAAAACAGCCTTGATCTTTATCTTTTGGATGGATATCTCTACTCAAGTAGTGGTACTCCCAAAGGGTGGGAAGACGGCCAGGATATCTTGTGCTTCAGCTAGTTTCTTGTCCTGGTTTTTGATCTATATCTCAAACCAGGGAACTATGTGTAGAAATTCTGAAGAGGGAGAGATACTGAAACATTTTTAAAGACAGTTTCAGCTACTTCAGCTGCTTCTTCAGACAACTCTACTAACACAGGCAATCTCTTAGCCTGTGTGAGGTAAGGGCAAGAGAAAAACTCCTTGGCTTTGGTCAGAGGTTTGGCAGTGGTTTTAGGCTTCCCAGAGAGTAGTTTTTAAGGAACAGCAATGGTTTTGGGTACTTCTAGAACTGAATATCCATAGGTTTCAGAGTCTTCAGTATCTGAATTGTCCATGTATGAATCATCAGAGATGTCATGGAGGCAACTGCCAGAATTAACTCATTCTGCAAGTTGACTTACTATATGTTGACAATCAGAATTAAAAATACTTTAATGTCAACAGCATTGAAAAGTCAGAATTAAGTTTTAACTCATGCAGACTACTAAATGTCAACACTTTTTTAATAAGAAGAAACCTGTTTCCTGAACATTTTACTTAATAAAAATTAAGCTTCAAGATACTTTTTAGGGCAATGTGACAACATAGATTTTAAAAAGTCCATAAAAGTTTATACATGACAATTAAAAAAATCATAAAAATACACTTTTATTTTATTTTACTATGAAATTAGCTATCTTTACTATAATAAGTTTTCCCCACTTATGAAAACAAAAAATCCAATACACAAAAAGATACTACATAAAATTTCACGTATTTATAGGAAAATATAACAATAAGAAACAGTAATATAAAGGTTTTTCTATATTGAAAACTACAAAAAACATATAATTTACCAGTAAAATACCAATATAGGCCATGTAATACAGTCTAAGACATAAAACTATCAATAGAAAATCAATGATTTTTATAAAAACAGTATCAAAAATATTAATGTGTTAATTAGAATAACTATTTATTTAAAAATATTATATTTAACATATAAGATCTATATACAAAATTAGGCGATACTCAATAAATTTAATTAAAAGCTAGACTGTGATCACCTGGTTGCCATTAAGAACTGTGGTAATCTTCTTGATGTATTCCCCAATCTCTGAAAGCTTATACTTGGCCTTGACAACGTCCTTGATCTTCTCTTGATACTGTTTCTCTTTGGTGGTTTTCTTCTTCTTGGATAGGCGGTTCTCAATACCTCTGATGGATGCAGTAGTCTTCCACTGTTGGACTTTGAGTTGCTTGTAGAAGGTGTTGTATCTGGGCTTGATTCCAAAGGAGGACTTGATATGCTTTCTGCCAGCCCTCCAAAGATGAAGTTTTTTTCATCTCATCCTTAAGAACTGCCTGGTAGCAGTTCCAGTTGGCTTTGGCTCTGGGCTTGCTTCAGCGCTTAGTGACCTTATGTTCAATCCACTGTGGTTCATAATATTCAATGAAAACGTAGAAGGCACCATCATGTTTCTTGGCATATGGGTCCTGGCATAGGAGCTCAAAGGCTTTTCCAGCATACTATGGCTTTACAAAGGCTAGTGCTACAAACTGCTTAATTAAGAACTTGCACTTTCCTGATGTATCTAAACAGTGGAGCTTGCTGAGCTCAGGTAGACCCTTTAGTTGCCTGTTGACAGCCTGTCAATAATGAAAACACCCCTAGACCTCTCCATCAAAGGTGTTTACAAAAGCGTTATACTGGGAAGTTTCATAGTCCATGATTATAGTTGAGGGTCCAAGTGATTTATCTTGAACTTCTTGTTCTGCAGCAAGGGTGGCTTCATCCTTTTCATCATCATCTTGATTGGCTCTAGTGCTATGGCCAGGGGGACTCTATTTATTATTGGATAGGGCTTTGATGCCCTCCTGAAAAATTTTAAAGGCCTTTGTGTAGATCTCTTCTGTTGTCCCAGGAAGCATAAAGTAGGCAAATGGGAGCACCTTGCCTTCAATAAGGGAATGTACAACCCATAGTTGGTAAAAAAGGCAGGTGTATACTGAAAAGGTACCATCACATAACCAGGTCAGAATCTCTTAACTGCTCCAGGTTCTGTTGTGTAACATAGCAAATAATTATTGCCTCTGTTTTAGGCTCATCATAATGTAAAAGGAACACCTCATCACCATTGAACATGTTTAACTCCTCTGTCAAGACTAACTCTCCTTGGACCATGGCAGATTTCTTATGGGGGAATAGATCACAGCATTTGTCACATGTTTACTTCACTAACTGATCACAATCAGGGATGAGCTTCAGGCTCTCATTACTTAGGTGTGTGGTGGCCTTAACTGCCAGATCATAAGCCTTGACATCTTTGGAGACTGGGACCATTTGGTAGAGGTACCACTTTAGAAGCTTTTCAATAAGATTGATTAGAGCATTGCATGTGTGCTCTCCTTTTTCACTAGTGACTTTATCCCATCCTACTGTGTTGATCCTGGCAGCGCAGCTTCTATCTTCACACACATAATGATTGCTTCTTACTGCTCTCTTTTGATTGCTTCAATTAAAAACATAGCTATCACAGACTAAACTTGCACCTCCTTTGACAGACATTAGAGGGAAAAACTGAGGGAACTTCTTTGGGAGCTTAAACTCTCCTTTGACATTACATATATTGTGAACCTTTAGGGGATCCCATGGGCCAATTAGTGCTTGATGATAGTCAGACAGGTAATCATAAGGATCTTCTTTATTGATACTTGATGAGGAGGATGGAGGTGCAGAGTTGTTGGGCAGTGGAGGGGAATTATCTGGAGATGAATTCTTGCGCTTCTTGGACTGGGATGAGCTTGATTCCTTTGAGCTTGATTCATCTTGGCTTGACTGGGGTTCTGGACTCTTGGGTGTCTTTTTTCTTCCTTGCTTTTTTAGTGGAACCTCATCTCCTTCTGATTGGTACCAGCTTGGAGAAGAGGAGAGGGCAGGGGAGGGCTCTTTGCTTTCAGGGTCTGGGGTCTTCTACTTTGTCTTCTCTTTATTTGAGGGATCTTTGGCTGTTTTTTTGTTGGGGTAGGGACTTTGGGCCTTTCCAGAGGCTTTGGGTACTTTCTTGGTTGACTTGGGGCTCTTTTGTGGCTTCTTGAAAGATTTTTCCTACAATAATTAGAGTAGAGTTCATAAAGTAAGAATAATCATGTGAAACATGAATAAAATTAAATAACAATAACTTGTTTTATTTTTTATTATTAAGTAAATAGTTTATAGAAGTATGGAAAGTGATTTTAGAGCTAGTTTATTAGTAAAGAATAGAAAAAAACCATGTTTAAATAAAAAGTTGACATTCTGGTGGTCACAATAGTCAAAAATATTTAATTTAGTTTGTCAGCATAAAAAAATGCTTTAATTTTGACGTCAACATACTGACAGTAAGCATTAAAGTAGAAAAACACTATGTAAATCACTTCTAAATCTTGGTTAATATTTTCTGGAGTTGGGTTTTTAAGGCCAAATTTGATTATTTTTAAATTTAAAAAATTTAAAGATTTTCATATGTAACTTATAAAAACTAAATAATAGAGATTGCAGAGAAGACTTTAAAGTGCAGCCCTGGGTACTTTGGCCTGAATTACCATACCATTATATGTGTGCTTTTTGTTAAGCAGCAGTGTTTTACTAATAAACCAGTGAAAGTGTTGACATTCAGGCAGTCAGTGTTCTTTTATAGTAACTCTCCTATTAAAGCTTGCTTAAAATATACCACTTTGCTTGCTTAGCTGAACCCCTTTGTTGCAATTTAGTTGACGTGTCAATTTGACACAAAGTCAACATTATGAATACATATATAATTTCTAGTTTTAACATATGTGTTTTGGCTTAAGGGACTTCCAGAAATAAGCTATAGTTTATCCAGTGAGTTTAAAATAACAGTAAATATCTGAATAATACAAAGAGCACTATGAAAGTTGGCATATGTCTTTGTTCAATACTTATCTTAATATATATTTAATAAAAACAGTAGTATAAAATATAAAAAATAGTTATTTTTAGAATATTGCGTATTTTATTAAGAAATTTATGGATTCTTATTTGGGGTTGACATCCAGATATTACTTACTGTAGTTGACCTTAATGTAAAAGTACAAAGAAACTTACAGTTTCATAGTAAATTATATTAGTTTTTTGACTTAAAATTAAGTCTTTGTTTAAATGGTGTCAACATGATGCCTTTTCCTTTTTAATTTTGCAATTCTGACTTAATAATTCACTATGAAAAATTAGCTTAGTTTTGGAAATGCCCAATTCCAGCGGATAAATACTAAAATAATGTTGACTTACTGAATGTTGACAAATTATTGACATTCAGTAAATTGAATTGTGGAATGAGTTAATTCTGGTGGTTGCTGTCATGGAATAATAACAGAATTGGGGGAGCTTGGGTATTGGAATTTTCAGGATCTGAGATGAGCAGAGGAATTTGAGGAGACTGGGAGTAATCATCAACCAAGAGTGTCTCTGCCTCTAGGTTGACTGTTCTTTTCCCACCTGCTCTTTAGGGTCAGCACCTTTGACCCGCAGATTGGTACAGACTCAGGAGTGGTGGCATACTTGCCCACAGTTATGATATCCTTGGGGTCTATGAGGATTCTGCAAGTTCATGATGAGGATATGAGGGCCACAGGAAGAAGAACCAGAATTGGAGGCTGATCAATTATCTTGCAGGACCAATCCAGAGTGATTAAGGTGCATGTCCTGTAATAACGTCTTTATACTCTTCATAGACAAGAGCATAGCCTTGTAAGATTTAAAGTGGAGACACAGAAGTTGATTAACTTTGAGGGCTTAATCACAAGACATATAGGCTTCATGTGCTGTAAGCTATCTGCTTGTTATCAACTGTTGTCCTTCCATATAAACCTATCTTAAAACTCAACCAAGGTCTCTTTTGGTTTGAATGCAATGTGCATAAATGAGTCTTTTTTCACCTCTAGACTGAGGTTGCTACCAAACTCATCAATTAGAAGCTGTTTCATCTCCTCCCAAGTTTCAATGGAGGGAAGTTCAAGAACAGCCACTTCTTGGCAGGTAGGGTGCAAACAGATTTATATGTGCTCCCTATTAACCTCATCTGAGGCCCTTTGCATGGCTGTTTTGTAGATAGTCAAGAAGGCTGCAATGGTGGAAGTCTTAGGATTGAATACTTGTTTTAATATAAGTTTTAAGTGAGTCTCAGGGGTAGGTCCACCATTATTGCTATCTAACAAATTGATGCCTGGGAAAAATTCAGCTTCAGATTCAGAGGGGGGTTATTGAATCTATAGTTAGCAAGCACTCTCCTCAAGAGCGACCAATGCAGTTGTGTTTCAAGAGCTCATGTTGTTAGCTTGATCAACATGCTGCATGGAAACGTCCAGTTAACAACCATGTGTGGTCACCACGGTAGAAAGTTCAGCTAAACAAGAGGTTAAAGAAGGCCCCATGGAGAGGCAAAGAGAGAATCTTTCATTCACATAGTCAATCAGATTGCTCCTTTCTTGAGCATTTCTGTCCAGGCTGGTGTGATCCCGCTTGAGGTGGTCAACCTCACTGACTAGGGCAATCAACTCCCTAGCGCAATGAATCTGAGTATTTCCAGGCAACCCAGGGCAGCAGGTGTTGTTATCAGCAAGCCCAGCAGCACCAATGGAATCAGTCACTGCAGCATAGAGAGCAGTAACTTCTTGATGAAAACAGTGGCCTTAGCAGTCAAGATGGTCACCTGCAGGCCATGTCAGGATTGACAATTCTTCCTCTCTAGAAACCTGATCCCAGGAGCAGGAATCAAACCCCAAACCTGGATTCCTTTGGAATGCCAGGCCTGTGGACTGCAGGACCACCCACATGTGTTTTTTCTGGGATCAAGCCCCCACAAGCTGATACCAAGCATATTGACCCATGCGGTAAAAAGAGACAAACCAAAGAAATCATCACACCAAATGGAGGATTAATCACAGCGCCTAATGGAGGTACAGATTTGGCAAAATTAGCTTCATAAACTTGAAGTCTACACCAGCAACCAATCAAGAGCCAACTCAGGAAAGAGGCACGGGCCCGCAAACTGGTCCCATGACCTCAACACTAAAGCAAGATAATCAGGCAGCCAAATTGAGATTCTTGACCAATGAAAGAACTCCCATACCAAGTGCATTTTGCCGTCTTTGGACCCAAGCACCCAGTTCCCCCAGCCCTGGCCTTCCCAATGCCCTGATGAACCCCCCATGGAAAATGTTAAGTTTGGAGGGGGGTACTATATAGACCCAAGGACCTCGTTCTCCAAGCTTATTGCCATTTTTGAATAAAGGTATGTTAATTTGGCTCATACAGCTATTGCCATATTTTGTATTTGCTGTCTACCAATTCAGTTCAAGATCTCCTGGCCCGCCTGCCCCACCGCCTGCTGTTTTCTGTCCTCCTGGTGTACCCTTTGGACCTGTCCACTTTACTGACTACCCTCTGAAGTCTGAATACAAAGAATACACCCCGGGAAAGATACTTGAACTCAATCCCCTGGCCCGCATACAATCTGCAGTTAGATACAACCAACAAGGCCTGTGGATATTTTCAACACCCAAGTTGTTCAGAGGGAAATTCAACTATCTCCCTGCTTACGACTTGTCCATGAAACCGCCTGTGACCCCAAAACTTATGCCTGCTTCCTTGCCCAGCCTCCCAATCAACTATTTTGGCAAGCTGTTTGGGATTGTGTACATCACCTTCACAGGGGTGATTAACACTATAATCCTGGCTGCTGGCCTGTGGTCTTGGGTGGGGAAGCCTGCCTCCTACCTTTTAAAGTTAGCTCCTCTCTTGTGGTGGGCATTGCCCGTAAAAAACCTGGTCTGAGTTACCCCTGAAAATGACAGTTGGCTGCCCAAGACTGGATCCCTGACTGGTCAGGTCAGGGAGTTTCCTTGGGTCATCCTTGGCTGCAAGTAGATGTACATAATTCTCAGATGGCATCTCATAACTTCTGCTCTCTATCAAACATGTAATCAGATGGGGGGGGAAATAGGAGCATCCACCTTAGGCACATATAAATTGTCTACTTGGGCTTGGAGCTTTGCAGCAGAAGCAGCAGAAGTAGCTCTTTCCTGAGCAACTTCCTCTTTAAACTCAAGGAGACCTTGAGAAGCGTTCACTGCCACCTGCTGTATCTGGTCAAAAAAGTAAGCAATGAACTTATTGAGTTGTTCCACAAGTTGTTCAAAATCAGAGAGGTAGGTGTTCAAAGTGGAGTCTACCTGAGTTTGCCAGGGCTGCTGTAACTGATGTAATTTGTACAGACGTTCTCTGACATATTCATGGATAGACAAATGTACTTGCTTAATGGAGGTACCTATACAAGATTAGTAAGCAATTGAATTTTATTGGTTATCAGACACCAGAAAGAACAGGGAGTGAACCCACTGCTGATAAGCGGCAAACTGGTCCCAATGATTGGTTACCACAGCTTGAAGAGACAAGATTTCCTGGATGTGGAGCCCCAGCACCATCTGGTGGTAGGCCAAATTGGGCCAGAAAAAGGACAAGAGCAGATGGTTAGCAGAACTAGCCACTGAGAGGAGATGTTGCAGAAACTATGGGGCAACAATTAACTTGTAATATTCTTCTTGATTAAACTGTAGTTGTGGGCTGGGGATAACCTGTTGTGAGCTATCCCTAGGACAACTGCTATGACTTGTTCCAAGTCAAGGATTACCCTTAGGTTAAGCTACTAGGTGCAGGACATTTCCTAGGGTTAAGACAGTGGGGACAATAGGTGGGTCCAAGATATCCTCTTCAATAGAAGGACAGGTAATTTCAGGCAAAGGGAACTCTTGTAGCGGGAGAGAAGACCTGAAAACGTAGTAACAAAAGAAGTAACTAAGGGGCTGTAAGCCCCTTTATTGGGTATCATTTTTGTTGTGTTCTGAGGCACGGCACAGACACACAACAGGAAATCCTAACCTTAGTATTGGATTTTTACTAAGCCTTGGGTTAGTTGGCAGGGAAGGTCAAGCAATCACCTTGTGGCCCTGAATGATAAATCTCTACTAGTTGTGGATAGAGAGAGGCGTCAAAGTACTTGAAGACACAAAGACAAAAAAGTGAATAGAGCTTAATTTTTATTAGAATATAGTGAAATAGAATATATATTGTTTGCTGTTACCACAGAACAATATAAAGACAGTGTGACCACTTGCCACAGTCATTAGTGGTGCAAGTGAGTTGTGCAGAGAGAGGAAGACAAACAGCAGCATTTCCATCTATGAGAATCAACTCATTTTGAGAGGCAAAAGCAAAAGTAAGGGATTTTTCCTCAAAAGAACCCACCAAAGGCGAAATCAAAAGAGCATGAATATGAGTATTCACAATGCCTAATCCATCATAATGTACTGTTCAGAGCTGTTGAGATAAACAAACCAAATTCAGATCAGAGCAAGCTAAAGTTGCACATTGAAAAACATAGAAATTGTTATTTTTCAGTAATACCAGGGAACAAAGAGCTGTTAATTAATTTAATTTGATACATTAGTTACCAGGAAAAAATAGCCACACTTGGATCCAATGGTACACAACTTAACAAGAGAACAAATAAAACTAACATATGGATGTTCCAGATTTCAAACAGCCTTGAATGTAAAATATCTGTACATAAAAGTCTTACCTAGGACACATAATCCCTGAGTAGAGAGTACATAAACTTGTTTACACAGGGAACACACCCAAACAAACAGCATTTATTTTCCACTCTGGGTTGAATAGAGGCTAATTACATAAAGGGAAGATAAATGCCCCCAGATAATCCAGTAAACTCTATTTAGGAAATTGGGTTATCAAAGCTTAAGGTCCCAATTCCTAATTAAATCAACTGGATATCTGCTAGTAATCTTTTGAAAAATTTGACCAATATCAAAACTATGAATAAAAATACATTTATCCTTTTTAGGGTAAATTGATCCATGATCTCATCATAGAAAATCAGGTTAGGAAGGCATACCCAGATGAATAGTACATTAATCACTAAAATAAGACAATGAGCTAATATTAAGAAGGTACACTTTGCAAAGAAAGAATAATGAGTGGTGCCAATGAATATAATTAAAAAGTATGTGGATAGTGTGAGAAGTTTCTTGGATGAGATTGAGTCAGCTGAGTACAATGGTTTGCATTCTAGGTTCAAACTTTAAAGAAAGATTCAACACAATTAAATGTGCAGTACATGAGTACTAGAGTCAAAAGCAGCATCAAGAAGTCTGGTTAACATAAATTAGATAGGAAAACAGTGAAAATAAACAAACATTTCCATTATTTAAGCAATATTTCTGTAGATTGGATCATATAAAAATGGTCATAAGAAGTCAATGGATAATTCTGATGATAATGTAAAATACTGCTCCACTTGCAATTCTGTTGGATCAGGTGGATTAGTTAGATTGATTGACTACTAATGTAAAAGTACTCCAGCTGAGCTAATAAATTGACTATGGATTGGGTTCAGGAACTTCTAGCTACCACCAAAACAAGTAGCTGCACTGTAATTGTCTTGCATAAACATGTCAAAACAGCAGACTCAACCTATCAGCAAGGTTCTAATTAAGCAGGTTTGTGACCCGCAACCTGACTTCCCAGTGACCTGTAGCCAAACTAGGAAGCTAACTCAAATTTCCAGATCCAACAAAATGAAAAAATGATGATCCCTTACAGTGGATACATCAATTTGGTGCTTGACTCATTACCAAGATCAGGCCACCCCCTTCACTATCCCACTGTGTGATCAACACAATCATGTTCCTGTTATCCATGACTCACATAAACTATATAATAGTTACCTCTCAATAAATAATATTATCTAATTTCCAAATATTTTACCCTTGTAACTCTGCTAAAATAGCACAGTTATGACAAATATTATCCATCTTCCTTTGGTGTTGAATTGTATGGATCACTAAATATGGGAAGAAAGTAAATACAAGTACCACTCTGATTCACAGAACACAACAATATAATCCTAACAATGGTACAGGTGTTAAAAACACCTCTGTATCTGTTGTGCAGCCAAATGCATATATAACTTCCCTGCTAATCATCAAATAAACATATAATTTTACACTTAATACTTAATATATATTTGACTACTGTTAGTTGTTACCTCCACTGGATAGATAAAGACCTAAAATCATCTTATCAGTGGTAAGCCATTGTAAATACAGCCTTTTCTGTTCTTGTTAAGCAACCAACTCATCAAGAAGTGCCCAGAAAGACTATAAGAACTAAATTTACAACAAATATGATTAAATGATATTATCTAAATACTGAGGAAGTTAAAAAGTATGACTGATATACAAGTATTTCTTCTGGGCCTAGTGCTGAAGCATCTCTTCTCTTACCTCATTAGGGATCAATTTAAAAATATTTCTCTTGTAAATTAATTATTTGATGATATTATAAGATTATGCTGGTGCTTTGTATACCCAAATAAGGTTTGTTGCACTTTTTTGGCTTCAGTCTTGAATCATCATAATGTGTCTTTTTTACCCACCTACAATATATTGCATTATTGTTGCAGCTGAAGTTGACGTCCCACCTGACAATATACCTTAAAATATACAGGGGCTTTTAATGAGTTGATCCATACTATATCTAACAACATCACACTTCCTGCATCAACTATCAGATTAAAAAAAGTAATTCCTTATAAGAAGAAGATACAGTTCCAGAAAATTACATTGGTAAGTTATTTGAAGGTCAAACCATATTTTAATTGTGTCACTAAGCCAATCACTTGTGGCTCTGTAGCTTTCCTTTACAGTATAATATCTTCCATGTTCCCAATAAAGATAGCATCATATTCCAAATATACTTCACTTTATGGAATTTTGTCTTCCCCAATCTATATGCTGAACTATAAATAGTTCAGGACAACAAAATCATGCTAGAAGCAGCTACAAATAAACAATTGCTGTCTTACTGTAACCAACATTTGTGAGAATGAAGCTAGTGCAAAGTTTGGCTGCTGTGTAGTTGAGCTAGTTAAAGATATTTTACTTATTTTTATCAAAGAGTTTTTCTATTTCATATATTTAGAAAAGTAAGTTTACCTGTGAGAGGTGCAGCAGTAGAGTCAGAGTATGACTGTTTTGCGTGATCTTGGCATAGACCTTAGTGATGATACA
Source organism: Entomophthora muscae (assembly GCA_014839935.2). Taxonomy (NCBI): domain Eukaryota; kingdom Fungi; phylum Entomophthoromycota; class Entomophthoromycetes; order Entomophthorales; family Entomophthoraceae; genus Entomophthora; species Entomophthora muscae. The sequence continues at coordinate 158,229 of QTSX02002255.1, forward strand.
TACTTCAAGCTAAGTGTATCTTGTGAGAATTTCATCACCATTATTGAAGGGGCAGAATGTGTCCTTATAGATCCTGCAGATGTGGATTAGTTAAGGACATGAATATTGGTGATAACTTCAGTTTTATTTATAATTCTATTCATTTTTAGTAAAAAGAAGTTGCTAACTGTGACAACAATGTAGCTTATAAAGGGGAAGCAGTAGAGTAAATGAGAGAATAATATTTTTTGTTGAATAGTGGATTTGGATTGAAGCTAAAGATATTGTGGCTTGATCCTAATAATATCAAATATCAAGTATTAGCTATAATGATAGTATGGCTGATTTTCATGTGAATTTACTATCTTTACAGAGAGAAAAAGAAGTGAATCATCAAATATAGAAGGTTGGAGGGTTTGAATCCACTCCCTTGACAATAATAAAGACATTTAATTATATAGGAAACTATTCTCAAAGTAATTTTTATTGATTTTTGATAAAAAAATAACACTTTTATTTTATTATTTAATTCTAAATAACCAGATTACCCTAAAAAACCTTGGGGCTTGACTTTTATCAATTGTAATGTTCATCATTTGCTTTTTTCTTGTGAAAAAATTATCAGTATCCAGAAGAATACCTAGGAATAAACTCAAGACAAACTTTTCTAAAGGCTCAGAATGAGAGCCAATTAATTTGACAGATGAATTAAAGAAAGCTGGTATACAAGTATTTTAAACCATTACATTTATCATTTTTAGGGTAGGAGTCATTTTGACAGCACAAGCAGGGCTATGGGGTTAAAAGCTGGATTATAATGAATTATATACTTAAGGATTTCATACCATGCTTTGGTAATTTATCTTGTTTTTAAAAAGAAAATTAGTATTATTCATGAGTTGCAATTTAAACATAACACATACTTTTAATAACATAAGAAGTCAATTTATAAATAACAAATAATTTTAGGATAGTTGCTACTAGTTAACACAAGATTTTGTCTTACCCTGATGTCAGAAAATTTGGATCAGGGTATTAATTTAACTATCATAATTAAATACTATGTATTCCAACATTAGGAACACACAGTGTCAGGATTTTTGGATATTGATAATTAACAGATTCAATTAATTAAGCAGGCCAGCTGTCAATCACTCTTAGGAATAGTTTCAACAGAATGACACAGGCTGCAGGTTGCAGGATCAATGAATCAATGACCAAATAATATCCTGGCATCAACAAACTTGTTCATTGTAATCAATGAATGTAACATGTAATTACTGCTCATTAATTAGTTCCCATCTTCCAGCACCTCAATATGCCCCTCATAATAATTACTATTCTAAACTTTAGTTGTATCCTAGAACAAGAGAGCCATCATAAGGACCAACATCTGCATTATGTCTAGCAGAGTCCAACATGGACTGGGCTGTGAGTCCAAACACTCTGATATGAAAGGCTCTGAGCCTATTGTATTAGAGTAGCTCTTATTAGATACAGTATAGTTTAACAATCATCTCAGTTAACTAGTAGCCAGTCAGGCTAGCTAGCCCTAGAACGTGGCCCAGGCAGACAATTACTCTGCTTGGACTGAGGGATAGTTGTACAGCATCAGAAAGGATACTGAGCTGTGGAAGTTGTCAAGCAAGCTTCCTTCACAAACTGCACACACCCAAGGTTGGGACCAGCCAGAACAACCTCAATATCAGTTATCTAATAAAGAGTTGATATTCCAAATCCTTTCCCTAGTTCAATTCTAATTATGTGGAGAGCAAAAGATCATAATGTTGTCATACAGTATTAATTCAGATACTAAAATATAGAGATAACAAACTATGAACTGTATCCAGAAGGAGGACAAGTTGTCCCAAATCCTTTGGCCTTGGGCCCAGTCAGACATGTTACTTCTGTAGACAACAAAGTATTCTGGGCCGCAGGTTATGCCAAAGTCACAGGTTCTCTGTACTTTCCTAATGTTAGAAGACTTAGAATATCATCTGGAGGATGATAAAATACCACAGTCTGCAGATTTTCTGATGCATAGGAATATCTTATGACTTGGATATTGGCCCTTCATTGTCTATAGATGCAAGAAGTTTGACTGGGCCCATATCTGAGAAGTGGGGTATTTTTTTGAATATGGATGAATAGGATCAGTTTACCTGTATGCCTATATAATTAATGTGCTTTATAAAAAAGCACATATTTTTCTCTAAATTCTAATATACTGAATAGTGAAAAAGAATACAGAAGAAGGACAATAGTTATTGTTAATTTCAAGAGAGGAATTTATCATTAATGATAGGTTTTATTTATATTGTACATGATCACATGATAAGTTCTATATGCCCACATTAATTCAGGAAGCCTGTATGCTTTGATAAGAAAAATAACAAAGAAGAAAAAGGGTAGTATATCAGATGATCAAGTCTAAGATGACTTGAACAAGATAATATAATGTGGCATAATATACTAAAGGCAGTTGACCCAATGTGATTCCCAAGAGCTTTAAGACAGGAAAAGCAGTGAAAAGCATCAAGTAAAGGTTTATAAATAAGACCAGATTTTTTAACCAACATAACTCTTTTTCAAGTCTGAAAGTAATCTAAGTGTAAGATCAAGCTGATTTATCATAAATAATAGGTATAATTATTACAATCAGATCTTGATATAACACAACATTTTATCACTAATTTGATGTAGTCAAATTATTGATTATACATCATATAATTGCCATTTATTAGTATGAATAAAGGATTACACACCATGCAATTTTTGATTTGATATTGAATTGAATTGGCTATTATATGAAGTATAATCTCAAACTTGAATTAACTTCTAACGGTCAAAGGAACACCATCTGGTTAATAGACACTAATTAGGACCCAATATTTGAAAGAAGATATCAATATTACACCTTCTATATATATGAGGATGAGCTTGGAATATTTTTAAAAACCCTCTAAAATACAGTATAACTCTTTAGCGCCACCTAGGTGTGTAAATAAGTAGATAACCAACAATTGTCAGTAGGCCCATTCAAGAAGAGTGTAAGCTACAGCTAGGAAACTACATACGTCCCAGAAATACCAGTGGTGATAAAAGAATCAAGGCCATTCAATTGGGTTAGAAAGAACCAGCAAGAACAGGATCACTTGTGTAGGTGGTCACTGGGATTTTTCTGAAAGTTCAGGGTAGAGGCTGTTACAGTGTAACAATATACAGACACCTTGAAGCCAAAAAAGTTTCTAATTATACTCCTAGAAATATTTCTGCTGTTGGCTAGATTGGATCCAGTTTGATTAATAACAATTTAATGGTTCTCTTCTACTGCTTTTTCTGTAGTGTCCTGCTACATAGGAAAGTTACATTATATGACATTGACTAGGCTAACTAATTTGGTAAGACATCTAATAGCTTTAAACTTCCATTTAAACTCCAAGATTGTTTACATTAAGAAAGTAAGTCAAATGTCTTGTGTATAAATTAAAATCTTTATTATAGCTCAAAAGGAAGCTTAATAGTATTTTATGGCACAGTAAAAGAAAGTACAAGTCATAGTGACTAGGGGAGTGTCAGAAACTGCGCCATTAATTCTATTTCAATATGGCCTTTGAATAGTGATATGTGCAAATATTTTATTGGGTTTGCTTTTGACTTTGGATACTCCTCACCTTCCTTAAATAGATCAACTCCAATGTCCATCCATTCTGGATTGCCATACCATCCCTCAACTAATCCTGGTATGATTTTAACCCAATGTGACCCCATCTGCCACTCTGTCTACCTATTGAGTGATCATTGACCCTTGTCCACTATTTAAGTAGAATTAATTCTCCTAATAAAAATAAGTTTATCCACATTTGTGTTGGCTTTAATATTCTTCAAACTTTTTCCTTTCTTTTTTGCCAAAATGAATTCCTCAGCTTGTATTCCAGGAAATTAAGATACATGCCCTTAATTTTGCCCTGGAGACTAACTCAAGGCTAGCTTCAAACCTCAAATATTTTTTTATAAAGATTTCTCGCTGTGTCCTTCTGGATGTTGTCCCCAGGAGCCACACACAACAAAATGGTGCTCACTAAAGGGGCTGCAAGCCCCTTGGTTACTCTGTTTCCCCACACATTCTCTGGTACTTCCCCTTTTGTTTCTGAAGTACCTGAACAACATAAAGTCTCTAGTCCTCTTCTAGAGGGAGATATTGCAGACTCCACCTCTACTCCCATGGTAATGGTGTTGTCTCCTGGGTATGCCTCCAAAGATCTGTATTCCTTCCTCTTGGACTTTGGGCTCCCCTGCGTTAATGGAGTCTATGGAGACTATTGGCGTGTTGGTTAACCAATTCATCCAACCTGCTTTGGTTCATCATCAGTTAGTGCTAGGATCCCAGAAGCAGCTTTTGACTGCTGTAGCCAATGCTGTCTCCAACAATCATGCACAAAACATGGCATATCAAGAATGGTCTCATAGCCTCTTTACTTGCATTTCAGATAACCAGCGTAACTCGCTGGCTTCACAGAAGTACTTAACCTTGTCCCTGAACTCTCTTTGCTCCTTGCTTCCTGGGTATATCACAGATCAACTGTGCAAACTGGATGATCACCAAGCTACGTGGCATGGGAAGATAGAAGCAACTCTGCTAAAGTATTGCCAAGATTTTGAGACCTTAGTTAACAAGCTCAACTAGTTTTGAGAGAATTTCAACTCACAATTCAAGTTGTTTGGGACCCATGTCAATAATTGGGGCCAACATCTGCATCTAAAATATAGTTTGCATAAGGCCGCGCTAGGGAACACTCTGTATCAGGTTCAAAACTATGTTGACAATAGATTAGCTTCAATTGAAGTGGCTTCTCCTGCTCCTTTGGTTAAGGTCCCATCTGCCTTTGAAGCTAAGGTATGGGAAGCCATAGCTGAACTCAAAGCCACTACCCAACTTCAAGCTTCTGCTCCTAACTCTCCACCCATAGAGCCTACACCCAACCCTTGCATTGCCTTGCTAACAGACCAAGTAGCTACCTTACAAGGTGAGATTGAGTATTTGAGACAATGTCACTCTGACCCTGATGATTTGTCCTCTGACTCTGACGGCAAAGGAAAGGCAGAGGTCACTGATACTCCCACCCATATTGATCATGGGTGTTGCCCTGGCTTAGATGGCCAACCCTGTGACAATTGTGCTCTTGCCTTGTATCATTTGGCGGCAGTGACAAATAACAATGCAGATAAGCAGGATGTTCTAGAATGCAAGGTGCAGAACCTCTCTTGCTTAACAGAAACAATAAATGGACAGGTTACCCCTTTGACTGCTCAGGCAACCTCCCTGGCCACTTGTATCAATTGTATTGCTGGTACACTGGAAGTACAACAGATCAAGATTGATGAATTTAGAGCTGCTTCCCCTACCACCTGGGATATCAGTGAACAAAACAGCTCTACGCTAGACACCCTGGAAGAGAGCCTTTGACTTCTCTGGGCTAGACAACCTGCTGCAGAATCTGAGTTTGAGGGCAATCCCCACATTAATGATCTCAGCCCAGGTGACAACAGCCAATCCACCTCATTGTCCATTGACCCCAACTATAAGCCTTCATTCAAACAGATATTTGACCCTAAAACCTCTACCATTGCTGTCTTTCTGAAAATTCACAAGACTGCAATGCGTAGGAGCCACCAATAAACTTAAGAAAGAGCATATTCTTACCTGTCTGCGTCTCACGTGCCAAGAAGCTATGGTCCCCAAACTCCCATCCATTGTCACTTGGGAGGACATGAAACACCTCCTTATTGAGAAATTTGGAGGTTATCTAAGCTTGGAGGTCAAGAAAGATGATTTTATGAACATTGTCTTTAAACCCAAAGAAACTCTGGCTGAGTTTGCTAACTGCTTCTATATTGAAGGGCAACAGTTAATCACCAGTTGTCAGTTAACTCCCCAAGAAGCTTACACAGCATGTTCAAACGCTTTGAAGGTGAACCAGCTCCTATGCCTGCACTTTAAGGCACACAAAGCTTCTCTTACTTCCATGAGGAGTATTAAGACCCTCTTGCAGTACATGCATTTGACCCATGGGGGTACTGTGGTTTGTGAGAATAAAGACAAAAACACTGGGACCACCTCCTGTATCCACATATTATGAATCTTGGCTCAAATGGACAGCCTAAGAGACAAGAATGTCATAACTGTGGCCAAATAGGGCACTACTTGTGTACCTGTACCAATCCTTGGGTGAAGGTTACAACCCAAAGGAGCAGGCGGGAAAAGAGAGGTCAGCTTAGAGGCAGAGACACTCTCTGCTGATCAATCTCCCCCGTCTCATCTTGATCCTCCTTCCAAAAAGGGATCTCCCTCTTTATCTGGACCAACTATTTTTCACCTGTTTCACAATCTTTCTATTGATTTTGAACCTGAAGATTTTGACTGCAATGACTCAGATAGTTATGGCTACTCTGTTTTGGCTGTCCCAGAAACTGTGTCTTTCCCTTACAAGCTTTGCTCAGGGAAAACCACAGCTACAACCTGCTCACCTTCAGCTGAAGACAAGGTTATGGTGGCTTGTCCTTACCTGGCCCAGGCACATCAACCTCCTGCTCTGATAGACTCATCTGAAGAAGCTGCTGAGCTAGCTGAAGCTCTCTTCCAGAATGTGATTGTATCTCTCCCATTTCAAACTGTGTATAAGAAAATTCCTGCCTTAAGATGCATGTTAGCCAAGTGGGAGAAAGATTTAGAGGCCACACAGGACATTTTGGCTGTCTTTCCTCCCTTTGGGAAAGATACTACCTGTGTAGAAGTGTCAATTCAAAAGGTTAAAATCAAGGTAATTCTGGACACAGGTTCCCCAGTCAATGTGATCATCCAAGTTAATGAAGAAGCTTAAGCTGGCTACTGACCTCAATTACACTCAATCATATGGTACTGCTGGCATGGCTCAGACTTGAGCTATTGGTGTCTACTCTGCCCTGCCCATGAGGGTTGAAAAATTGCTCATTGTGTCCTCTGCTGTTGTCCTAGAGAACAAAAGCTATTATCTCCTGTTTGATATGTAATTCCTCCAATAATTCAATGGAATTGTAAACCTTTGGGATGGATACCTATTGATCTTAGGATATGAGGTCCCTTTAATTTTTGAAGAATCTCTGTGTCTCCTGGGCAAACGCCTTAAGACTTGTGTGCTTGAGTATCCCACAGGTATCTTCTTGCTCAAGTACAGGACTCATTCCTCCAATATGTGTTCCCCTTCTCCTTCCTTCCCCACAGAGGAAGGTGTGCCTCTTCTTGCTCCTGTGACTTTCACTATCTCTCCAGGCTCCCAAGTGATTATAGACTTCCAGATATCCTATGAACTACCTGAAAATCCTTTTTAGAACTATACTCTCCTGAATCTCTAAGCCACAAGGAGCCTCAATTATGCCCAGGGATCTTGGATCAGACTCATAAGGAGCCTGTACAGCTGTTGCTAGCTAACCTGACTGCTTTGTCTATGCAGGTGTCTAGGGGTCAAGTTGTGGGTCATGGACGCATATTAGGAGCAGAGCAGGTGGCGTCCCTCTACCCTTTTGGAACTTTCAGCAACTTTAATCTACCAGAAGAAGATCCTCAGATTCTCTCCCTGTTCACCGCTGCTGACTTCCCAAAACTGTCACCCATCTAACAAGAAGATGTACTAGAACTTCTTGATCAGTTTAATGATATATTTGCCTCTGGGCCTATAGACTATAGCCTAGCAAAAGGGGTCATTCATCAGATTAATACAGGTGATTCTCCAACTTTCTATGCTAAGCCCTATTGCCACAGTAGGGTAGAGGATGCCCAGGTTTCTAAGGAGCTTAAACAACTCTTGGATGCTGGACTCTTGGCTCCCTCTCAGAGCCCTTGGGCCTCCCCCTTATTGATCCTCAAGAAAAAGGATGGAGGCCACGTATTGTGATGGATTACAACCAACTAAATTCACTCAAAAAGAAGGACCCATACCCTTTGCCCAGGATTAATGATGCACTTAGACAGCTGGGAGGTTTGAAATTCTTCTCTTCTATGGGTTTGGTGTCATGATACTGGCAGGTTGACTTGTCTCCAGAAGACCAGGAAAAGGCTGCGCTTATCATCTCAGAAGGTCTCTACAAACCCACTCAAATGCCCCAAGGACTCTTTAATGCCCCAGCTACATTCCAAAGAGCCATGGACTCTATTTTACAAGACCTGAAGCTTTCCTGTGTCTTTGTATATCTTGATGATATCACTGTGTTCAGCTTCACTGACCACTTGGACTACCTCAAAGCTGTCTTTATCAAGATTCAATAAGCTGGTTTGAAGCTTAAACCCTCCAAGTGTTCCTTCTTTAAAGAGCGGCCCAAATTCTTGGGCCATGAGGTCACCCAGACTGGGATACGCCCCATGAATAATAAGGTGGAAGCCATTGACAAGATACTGCCCCCCAAAAAAAACCTACTGGAGGTCCAAGTATTTCTTGACATGATGAGTTACTATTGAAAGTTCATACCTGACTTTGCTGAATTAAGCAAACCCCTTGTCCAGCTTTTTTGCAATGTCCTCTTTGAGTGGACTGACAGTCAGCAGTAATCTTTTGAAGCTCTGAAGGCCACACTCAAAGAGGCTCCCATCCTAGTCTACCCTAATTATGATAAGGAGTTTATCTTGTACACTGACGCCAGTGGAGTAGCTGTGGTTGCCATCTTAGCCCAGCTTGATAATGAGGGCGTGGATTGACCTGTAGCCGTTTCTCATGAGTCCTCAACAAGCATAAGAAGAACTATAGTGTCACCAAAAAGGAATGTCTGGCAGTTTTACATGTGGTCAAACAGTTCTGGCACTACACTTATGGGACTCATCTTACTGTAGTCAAAGATCACTATTCCCTGAAATGGCTGCAACAACTAAAGGAACCCAAAGGTCAATTAGCACGTTGGGCCCTGCGCTTGCAAGCATACTATTTTACTGTGGTGCACTGTCCTGGTGCACAACATCAGAACACTGAAAGATTGTCAAGAATGCCTATACTAGCCATTCATCCTGTAGACGCTAATTGACTATATGAGTTAATAGGGTACCTTGACTCCTGGACCACTGAGCCAGAAGACATTTGATTGGCACTCCAGGCCCTTTCCAAAGATACTGTGATTTGAGATAGACAACTCTTCAATAAAGTCAACAACATCTATCTGCCCTTTGTTTGTCCTAGCATAAGAATAACTATTATCCTCCAAGCCCACATTGATACTGGGCATGGGGGTATATCTAAGACTCATTACTGGCTGTGCAAGAACTTCTATTGGGAAAACATGTGCCTCTTAATCCCTGAAGTCCTTGCATCCTGTCATTTTTGTCAGCTCCAACAACCCCAACCATCCCAACATCAATTCAAGCTTGTCCCCCCTAAGCATGCTTTCCACACTGTGAGTATTGATGCTGTTGGGCCTCTCCCTTGTTCCAGGTCTGGGTGTTGATTTATCTTGGTAGCTGTAGACCATTTTAGCAAATAGGTCAAAGCCAGAGCTACCAAAGATATAACTGCCAAGACCACTGCTAATTTCTTGTTACAAGATATCTTCTACCAACATGGCTGCCCTCAAGTCTTTCTTTCTGACAATGGCACCAAATTTAATGCTTGCCTCATCACATCTATTGTAGAAGCTATGGGTACCCATCAATCTTTCTCTGCACTTTATAACCTGTCAACCAATGGAACTGTTGAACAAGCAAATTCCTCCCTGGTGTCCATAATGAGAAAACTCACCCTCTCTGATGCGGCCAATTGGGATATGTTCCTCCCTGCTGCTCTCTTTTCTTATTGACTCAGTAGACACTGAGTGACTGGCCAATCTCCATTTGCTATGCTGTATGGGCGTGAATCCACAACTCCCTAAATCTTGGGACCCCCTTTGATTTAAGTTTATGTGTCTTCCAACCCTGAAGCTAATTTCAAAGACTTGGCTAATTATATCATTGATATTCAGGCAACAGCATATTCAACTGCCTATAAGTTCAAGGCTTTAGAGCTCTCACCTTCCAATGCTTCTACAGTCCCCCTCCCTGAGTAACAAGTAGGTGACCTAGTCCTCTACTATCAGAACCGTACTGGAGGCAGAGCCCATAAGCTAGACTCTCTCTGGGTTGGGCCTTGTGAAGTCACCTTCAAGAAGGGCGTTGAGTATACCATGAAGCTGCTATCATCTGGCCGCCCTTTTGCCTGAGTTCATTCCAAATTCCTCTGCAATTATCAACTCCCTGTGTCCAATCTTTAAGGGGGAGATGCTGTAAATTGTGCCATTAATGCTATTTTTTATGGCCTTTGAATAGTGATATGTGCAAAGATTTGGTCGGTTTTACTTTCAACTTTAGATATTCATCACCTTCATTAAGCAGGCTGACTCCAATGTCCACCCATTCTGGATTGTCATATCATCCCTTGACTGATCCTGGTATGATTTCACCCAACATGACCCCCTCAGCCACTCTGTCTACCTATTGAGTGATTATTGACCCTCGTTTACTATTTAAGTAGAATTACTTCTCCTAATAAAGACAAGTTTATCCACATTTGCAAAGGCTTTAATATTCTTCAAGCTATTTATTTTCCTTTTGCCAAAAGGAATTCCTCACCTTATATTACATGAAATTAAGGTACATGCCTTAATTTTGCCCTGAAGGCTAACCCAAGGCTAGCTTTGAACCTCAAATCTTTTGCTATAAAGATTTCCTGCTGTGTCCTTCTGGATGTTGTCCCCAGGAGCTGCACACAACAGGGAGGTTAGAAAAAGTGCATTTGGGATTTTCTTGGAAAATTAATGTTCAGTGGACATACAATGGTAACTGGTACAAAAAAGGAAGAGAAAAAATAGAGGTGTACAAAAATTGTATCAGGCAATAAGGACTTGAGAATTTAGCTTCTGGTTGGCAACTTGGGGAATAGATGATTAGAAGGAGTCTAGAATGAGATTGTTGTAATATTTACTATGTTGATGTTGATTAGTCTATCAAAAAGATAGATATTCAGCATGGATAGTTCAGATTATGCATTATTTCTTAACAAGATTTGGATGTAAACTAAGGCACTTTGATTTTAATGTATTGGCAATGCATCTAAACACAGTCATTACAACATGTGGCTCAACTGAGAAGATACCTGATGCCCAATACCTTGAACCCCTTTCTTTAGCCCCCAAACTCCCTTCAGATCCACAGTGCTAGTTGGTATCAGATATTAGTCTGAGTCATTAGCACTGAATGGACTATATAACTCTCTTTATCTTTCTAAATAAACAACACTTTACACTTATTACTTGATATATATTTGACTACTCTTAGTTTTTACCTCCATTGGATAGGTAAAGACTTAAGGTTATCATATCAGTGATAAGATATCATGAATACAGCCTTTCCTGTTCTTGTTAAGCAACCTACTCATCAAGAAGTACCCAGAAGGACTAGAAAGGCCCAATTTACAACAGAGATCTAGACTTTGGGGCCTGGGACAAAGAAGATTTGGGAATGGTAGATTTCAAATTGTCTGACAGAAGGATAACTTCCCTTAGTTGATTCCCAAAGAAAGTAGAAGTTCCCCATATTTCCAAATATGGTTGAAGATAAAATGGCAGGGAGGTGGGGCCCAAAAATAAAATTAGTTGACACACAACCACCCTATATTTCCTCAAGTGTACAGAACAGAAGATTTAAACAACTGATAAACTAGAAGAGTGGAGATATGTGCCTTTCAGGCCACAACCTAGGTGTAGAGTATCCAGAAAACTCCTGCTTGCTTTTCCATTAAGGTTTCTGTCTTGACTGTTTTATGTATAGGAATTTTTTTAAACTTTGTAAAGCTTTTATTCTGGTTATGCAATCTTGCTTCTCAGTTCCTTATTGCTATCATGCCTGTTTGCAATTGCCTCCCCAATCTTCTCTATTTTAAGCCTCAAAGCTTACTGTTCTCTTTTTGATACCTGCTTTTAATTTAGGAATACAAATCTAAAATTACCAGAAGGATGGGAGCATCTCACACAAAGACATAATCTCCTTGGGCAGGGGTTCCTTCCTTGAAAAACTAATCATCAAACAACTCTTGATATGCATCTGTCACCTATTTCTGGCCTCTTCTGTGTAAGTCTTTAACAAATCCAGATCTTTCCAAGAATTCTCCAGTGTCTTCTAAATGATTTTCCTCTGAGGTAATATTCCCCTCCCCTTAGTAGCCCAAACTTGGAGTTATTTAAGTTGAAAGAAGATATGTTAAGTAGAAAGATCTATGAGTGGAAAGCAAAAATTGTTATAAGGATTGTTTTTTATGTTTGCTTAAACCTTTTTATACTGTTTTGGGGTATATTTAGGTGAAGAACTCTCCTGGTATGAAATATGGCCTGGATTTTCATTAAATTGCTAGTGATACCACTATCAATAGATTTTGGTCATATTTTGATAAAGATTATGTACAGAGCCCTTAAGGCCACGCCTAGATAAATTCCAGAATAATATGATTTGTTGAATAGACATGTACATCTTGTAGCCTAAGGTATTATAAGCTCCTAATGCTAAAGCCCTATTAAATAGATAAATTCCTGATCTAGGATTTCCTTGGTTCCACCTGTGAACTGGCTGATTAATCCTGGAGGTACCATTATCTCTACTTGATACAGCCAAGTTTGCTTTTTCCCTATAGTAAACAACATGCTTAACACATTTAGTGGTTTAAACTAGCTAGCATTAAGCTCTTTTGACAACTCCAAGCTAATTTTGGCCTCATGATTAAATTTCTGTCAATCATATTCCAGGGTATCAATTAACTTTCCCAGTTTATCAATTCATTTAAAGACACCAAGTATTGTAATATCAATTGGTAATATTATCTAACCAGTCCCTCAATCAGTATGACCTAAAGGATTCATGGTTACTTCACCCCCGCTGTTGTGTTGGCTGATTTTGCACAGGGGGTTACTTCCAGAAACCTCCAATCTCATAAGAAAAACTGGGAATAAAACTCATATTCCTAAAACTTCCAAACCCTCAATCCTGATGTTCATTTATTTCAACAACTTTATTTAATAACATCCAAAAGCAACTTTGGTACAGTCATACTTGGGTTAGAAGGCCAGGGAATAGCTTCTATGAGAAATAAGTGGTTGAAAACTGTGGTTCACTCTAATCCTATAGACCCCAAGATAATATACTGCTAGGCCTTTTATATTAGGATGGTTGGCCTTGAGGCCCAACCCTTGATAGATTATTCTAGACACATTTATGGAAGTAGTCACCTGGCATCCGTTTTGCTCTAGGGTAATGTAATAGTTTGAGTATATATTCATAAGTTGAATATGCTGGAGCCCTTCTAAAGTGAACCATTAATTTGAGGTGAATATTGATTCTATTTCCCCAGGAAATAGTAGTTTGATGCATTCCAGGGGCAATTTTGATGGTTGGTTTATCTATTACTGCAGCTTAGACGCCCAAAATTTTATGTTAAGCCTGACATTGGTTTGTTTGGTGTGGGCACCGACAAATATTGATTAAACCCTTTAATAAGTTAATATCCAAAAATAAAGACACCTAGTATCCCATAAAGAGTTTTAAAATCCATACAAAAACACCCCATAGATTTGAAGAGATTAATCTGATTTTATATGGTATAGTTTTTATTCAAATCCTTGGAAATTAATTTATTTAATGTCAGTACACTCAATATCAATCTAGAAGAGGAGAAGAAAGTTTTTGAATGGTTTTTATCTAAGTATTTACTTAAATCCTTCCCTGCTTAGGCTCTTTTTGGATAACATGCTAATTTTGGGGGCAGGAAGATATTCTGTCAACTGATCCTCAGTCAAATTTGATCCACCTATAATTCTATTCTTATGTATTTTTTTACTTTAAGTAAATAAAAAATAGAAATACAAAATAAAAAAGGTCTTTTCTATAAAAGTTATTATTTGAAACTTTTAACATTCTTTTTTATTTTCTAGCAGTGAAATTAATTTTTTTGGCTTTTAAAAAGGTAAATGTTTAAAATTAAGCCTCTTTAATACAAAAAATAAAGTTAAAATAGTTATATGTGTGAAGCATAGCTTTTTTAGTAAATATATTATGTTTAAATTTTTGATTTAGTTAAAGTTCTAAATTTATATATGAATAAAGTTATAGATGTATTAAATTTAACTGAAAATCAGCTGACAGAAAAACAACTGTTGGAATATTTTCTTTCTCCTAATTTTTGGCCTGAATTATTTTATTCATATGATGATATTTTTTGTGCTTGAGATTCCATAGCCTTATACCATTGTTTCTGGAAGATCCAACTTTAAAGGATGTACACTGAAATTCTTATTTAGAAGGTGGGACACTTTTAGATGGCACTTCTATTGATAAATGATTTAAATTCTGGGGATGGTTTTCTTGAAACAGGTGTTTTTTACTTTTTCAGGAAAAAGTTGAAAAATAAAGACCACTTATGTTTAAAAAGGCTGTCACACAATGGTCTGTTTATTGTAACTTTGTATCAGCTATCCTATAAATCAGCGGTTCCAGGATTGATTAAATCTGACTCAAATTTTTATTTGCACTGTCAGATAAAAGCATGAGGCTGTAGTGGCATCAATTTGTAGGAATTAGATATCACCAGCATGTATGCCACATTGCTAACGATAGTTCTAAACTCCTCAATAGCATTCCACATGAAGATACTCCACAAACATCTTATGAAATTTAAATAGTTCCATGCGGCACCAAACCATGCTTTTAATCAAATTTTGAAATCCAAGCTTGACATGTCTTGCTTCATTCTGTATCTTCTCACCAGCCTTGTTGTTGCCAACATCGAACGTGTCCCTGGGTACATTTCAGGGACCAGTTGCCAAGGAAACTGCACCAATCCCATCGTGATTGATGGTAAACTAACTGTCTATACTTCCTCAAGAAAGCGTGTCTCAGCCAAGAATATAGAGCACGTTTAAACACCACAGGGTTTTATAAATAAAAGCTTTTAAAATTGCTTTAAATCCATTATCACTTTGTTTTGCCTTTTAAACCCGTTTTGTTAAAGCTGCATGCCAGCAATACCAGCTAGAGCTTCAGAAAAGCACAGACCTTGAATTACACTTTTTGAAAAATCCACAGATTCTTAGGTTAGCTAATAGTTTTCATGTTTTAAATATGCATCACCACTTATTTCAATAAAAATTCCAGAAAAAGCGAGCTGATTCATTAATGCACATTTCAGCTTCTAAAAATAGCTGGTGTCAGGAGGAACCTTTTTGCTGAGTTGTTTAACATTATTTATATTCTGTTTAAAAGCATCATACCCTTGTAAACTGCCATAAAATAGTCTCAATATAACCACAATAATATTACACTTAATTATACTCAATATAACCCCCATTAAATTCTTCTATAAAATATCTATCCAGCTTAGCCCAACTTGAAAGTCTTGAAATATAACTGAACCCCTAACTATATAGTCAAATGAAATGTATTGAAAACTCTTTGTTGAATTCATTTCTATATAAATGGAGACTTTTTGTTGAAAATTCATGTTGCTTATATTTTTAAATATACCTGTATTGAAAGGATACTTTAGACATTCATAATCCATCTCAGTTGAACTCCAGGGAAGCGATTATACAATTTGAGAAATCTCTGCCCTTTTCAAATATTTTTATATTAAAATTATTTATCCTAAACTCACCTATCACAGTTGATGTTTTTGGAAATCCTCCCCTATCAGTGCAAGGGTATTCTACCTATGGGATTTCCCTAATCCAATAAATCTACAATACCATAATCTGTCTTCTGATTTTATTTGATATTTTATTAAACATGTCATTTAATATTTATTTAACTTTTTATTTAATCTAAAAATATAATTCTCCATGTGATTTTCCTTTTAAACATATTAATTATTTAAGCCCCACCCAGAGGGTATTTTGGTCTAGCTACCGGATTCCTTTACTACCAGTTACTTTCATTTAGCTATTCTATCAGAGTCCCCCAAACTTGATTTTTAGATACTTACCCAAAACCTGGTATAATTAGTGATTATTTATATCAATCCCAATCTAATTCCACTATTTCCCGCCAGCCGATCCCAGCTTCACCCTGTTTGAAAAGCCCCATAGCTTCTATAGACAACCTTAGGTAGCTTTAAACAGGATTAAATTTAATCATAGTATACACCATGATTTTCATATTATAGAAGGTGTTGCTTGGTAGCATTGTCATAAATGCCAGTATAAGGCCCACCTTTAATCAGCTCAACCCCGATTTATAAAAGTTTACTCAACCAAGGCCAATTGTAATAGTATTCTTATTATGAGGATTATTTTAAGGTGAACCATGTGACTTTAAAGTTAAATCTGATGGAAAATCAAAAGGAAGGAATATGCTTTGAAATCCTCACTTATAAAATTTCCCAGAACTCTCATGCTTAGCCTTATCCCATTAAGAGCCTCATATTTATGCCCCCACTAATAGAATAGAAGGGGTGCTGGATATTGATTTGATTAGTAAGAGTTTAAAGCTTACCATGTCTTCCTATTGTCCCTGAGGCCCTTAAATCAACTTAAAAGTGAAATAAAGGCAATCAATAAGAAAATGAGCTTATTCTTCCCATTATGTATAACCACGAAACCAGGGCATTATATAGTACTGGTTCTTTATTGAAATTATATATTGAAGCCTAGCATTGATATTTATCAACCATTTCTAGTCTTTATTTATATTTTATTGTACAATATTTAACCTTAAATCAATCCTGGCAGAGAATGTCTTTCTACTGCTTGATGATTCTGCAAATTTCATTTGGATCATGGTTGGTATCTTATTGTTATCATAAAAGAGCCATATATGCTTGTTCTTATCTCAATGATAGTATAATCAGTTATTTATTACCCGGTGAAGCTCAATTAAGATTGTCATTCAGAAGATAAAATAGTATAAGTGAAGAAAAAATATGATAATAATGTATTTGCGACAGATTTATTTACTCACTTAATCATACCCCTTTATTTACAGGGGTATATTTTCATTGCTATATCATCATTATGTTATTCTGGTAGATGCTTAAATTTCAAACTGCATTAAATGATACCGCAAAGTCCAAGTTTGGTCCTTGGAAATAAAGGGGTTATAAGCAAGGTAGGTGATCATATTCGAACCATCTTTTATCTAGAAATGAATGAACCTTGCTGTGATTTTTTTACTTGAGAAATAGGAAGTATTATAACATGGAAGGTAGCCACAGTGCCATCAGCAAGTGGCACGGTGGTGTGGTCCAGATAGATCTTGGAGGTACAAACAAAATATCAAGGGAGTTTAGCTGAAGTTGGTTTTCACTCATTATAAAGAAATACCAACCCACAGTTTGGCATTTTAGAAAGAAATGTAAAATATCATTAGATACAATACAGGAAAACTTGTTGAGCGCCCCTGTTTATTTCAATATACATTGTCAGGAAAGTTAAAGATCTTGGTTGCAACGCTGGGCTAAATATGGATAAAATTGCTTTAAAGGGCATGTTCAAAAGGATGGCTTCCTGCTCTGATGACATGGATCCCATAATGTGGAACAATTTCATCACAGAGAAACAGTATACACGCAATCTACCATCTCTGAGGAGCTAAAGATATGGTCTGTAGAGGATGGCTAAATCTTCTAGTGATTCTTTGCTGGTGCCAAAATTACCCAGGGTTCCAAGACCTCCCAGATAAAATTGCTGCATTTAAATACTTTTTAAATCCCTCTTTTCAATTAATTATATTGGTATTTTAAACTGTACCACTGAAAAATATACTGGGGTGCATTTTCTGAAGGGCATTTGATCTGTTTTAAAGGAACTAAAGCTAGCCCTTGGTATTAATTTTTTTAAATATTAGGAGAGTGAATAGGGGTGATAATCTGCTGGTATATATTTTTAATCTTAGGCTTGCTCTTCTCAGGTCCTTATTAGCTATATAAGTGCTTGGGCCGTATATGGAGCTTTAGGTCTCTACATGAGATGATTTCTCTCCAGTGAAGCTGGTGTAGCGCTTCAAGACTTTATGTAGAGCTTTGGGGGTAAGGGGTGAGGATTAGGTGAACTAAAGATTTCTTAAAAATCATCCACCAGTTGACTGGGTAGTTTAGTAAATGGTGGCTACTGGTTACCATTTAGTTGTTTCCAATATTTTCCCTCTTTATGGTGGCTGGCATGTGAGATAAAAAATTTCTGGATTTTAAACTTGAAAGGTGATCTGGGTGGACCTTAAAGCACAGGGTTTTGACTAAAGGTTAGTATGGCTTTTAAATTATATTTAGTATTAATTTTGGGATGGTATTGTATGGTGGAGAGGCACAACTTGGGTTAAGTTTTACAGGATGTGGGATCAACCAGTAGCAAATCATTTTAAACAAGGTTCAGGCAGATTTCAGGATTTTGATATATTGGCTAATTAACAGATTTAACCAGTGATTGAAGTGTACCACTAAGAAGCCCTATGGATAGATCCAACATAGAAATGCAAGAGCCAAGCTACAATATAGATGAACCAATGATCAAATCACATCCTAGCATTAAAAAATCCATGTTCCTAACTAATGAATGGGACATGCATATATTGAAAAATTGATTAGTCCATCTAAACAGGATCCTGAATATTAATCCCACAATAATCACTATTCTAAAATTTAACTGTATTTCTAGAACAGGAGGACTGTCATAGGGACCTTTGCCTGGATCACATTTAGAAGAGTCCACCATGAATTGGGCTGACAGACCAAACACTCTAAGATATAAAGTCCAATAGCCTATCTTATCATAGTAGCTTTGATTAGATTAAAACAGTCATCTAAACCAACTATCAGTCATTTGCTAGCTATCTAGCTCTGTAAAGTGATCCAGGTAGACAGCTGGCTCTGCTTGATTAAGGGACTCAGCTGTAAGGCATTTCAGTAAGAGCAAAGACGCTGTGGAAGCTACCAAGCAAGATTCCTTCCAAATTCTACCCCTTAATAAAGGCCCCCTTCTGTGTTGCCCTAATGGTACTCCAGCCTCTATGCTAGTGTTCTCATCTAACTTTGAAAATAATTCTGGCAGCTGGAGCAGCCTCAATGCCAGTCTATGATAATAAAGCCAGGCGTTTATTATTCTGTTCTCCGTTGGACTTAAAGATGAAGCATATAACTCTCCCTTAACCCTTTCCCCATCAGCAGGCTTATTAGTTTAGAGAAAAATGTGATAATATTATAGAGTATCATTTCCTTATAGTATAATATAGACATGGCAATAAAATTTTATCTGGAAGGGATATGGATCTCTCATTATGTCTGGGCTGCAGGCCCAGTAAGGATTCTTGCTCCTGCTGACAACAACAAACTCTTATGGGCTACAGGTCACTCCAAGCTCACAGGTTCTACTATACCTCCCCAACGTTAGAATAATTAGCATTTCATCCTAGTGAATGATAGCATACCTTGGCCTGCAGATTTCTGACAGTGGAACAAGTCTGGGAAAAGGTATCTGGGCGGGGCTTGGGCTTCTATCAACCCTTCAAAGATTGAGCTCCAGTTCTTTAATCACTTATAAACATGTAAAAACTAGCTCCAGATGATGGTGGCTTTAATCAGGGATTGAGACCTTGGGATATAAAAGGTAAGTAGCTTTCCTTTTCAGGGGTTTGAAACTGTTAGCTGATTGGGTGTGCAGCTCAATATTAGGCTGTAAAGCTTTCTGTACCCCACATGTAAATACTAGAAGGTTCTTGATTAGCTTATGGGAAACTTGGCCTTGGAATATGCTTTAATGTATACATTTTCTTGTATAAAAGGGGGCTTTGTGGCTTTCTTTAGGATTTTCTCTTATAATCCATATGAGGGACTGTACTTAATTTTGGTCTCATTTTAGTGATGGTAAAAGGGGAATCCCATTATATCTTTAGAGTTGAAACTAAAGCCATAGCCTTTCAAACATTAAGTTTTCACTGATCAATTAAACCGGTATGGCATATATGACAATTCTCTCCCACCTACAATCCGTAATGCAGAGCAAGGACCAAACCCTGGTTGGCCTGGCCTGCAGGCTGCCAGTCCCCAGGGACAGTAACCTGTGCTTTTTGGGGCTCAGTTCCTCTTAAAAACATTACCAAGTTTCTCCATTAGATGCAAAAAGAAATTGTGTTGACTTGTAGAAGGCATCACTGCTCCTATGCTGAGATGGAGCCTTCAACAACCAACCATTAAGTAATGTCCTCAGAGGAGGCATCTAATAAAACCAACAAATAAAGTTGATGCCTGCCTGCCACTGAGAGGAACACTGGCTACCAAACTGTCCCCCAAGAACAGTGTTCAACAAACAAAATATCAGTAGGTCATCCAACTGATCCAGATAATGAGTGAATGCTCTGCTCTAGTATCATTTCACTGCTTCAATCTTGCCTGCCTGGCCCCCAGATAACTGACCCCAAAGTTCCCAATCTCTAAAGATGAAGCCTGGCAATGGGGAAGTATATGAACCTGTAACCCCTGTACCAGGCTTTATTGCTGTTCTGAAATAAAAGGGTTATGAACTATTGGTCCCCCAGGTTTACCATGTCTTTTTCTTGTACTCTTCTGTTTGAATACTATAGATGTCAGCCTGGTCAGCTATCCTATCCCCTGGGTGTCAGCTTTCCTACCTGTGGTTTAAAGACCACATGGTTCTTTACCTGAACCTATTGATTTCACAGAGCACCCCATCAAACTAAATTACCAGGAATTAATATAGGGAAACTTCTGCTATCCAAATCCCTGGCCTGTACTAGAGAGCACACAATGATCTTCTGTGAAGGCATCTGATATAGCATTAAGCCAGTCTATTTAGAGATAATTATGGCTAACTGATGGCGTATCAGCTTCACTTGGATCCCCCTCTAACCCCAAAGCCTGGATACCTGTCTACCCTTGACTTTTTACAGACAGCTCCATCAAGCTGTTTGTGATCATGTATATTGCTCTATATGGGTGATTGATATAATGGTCCCTTCAGCTGGCCTGTTCAATCCCCACTCCTGATGGTCTGGCTTTCCAAGGAAGGTATCCAGGAAGGGTAGATCAATACAGTATTTCTCACTGCTGCGGGGATGAACCCAAGTCAGCCTAAAAGGATCCTCAGCTTGGGACAAGACCAGATGGGTTAAAGAAGAGCTAAAGGTGGATCCAAATATGCCGTAAACCCAGATACACCCTTGGCTTTTGATCCTCCTTTGAGTTACCTAGGTCAGTCATGAGCTGAGCGGATTTCATTCTTGGCTGGTTTGATCAGGTTCACCTTCACAGTGGTGAGATCTACTTTATAGAGCTTTTCTAACCCCATGAGTACTTATGATATTCAATCAATGTTCAATATAGGCTCAAAATATTATTGGGGGAATGGTTCAAGGGTAAGCTCTGGTGGGTTTACAGGAATAAGGTATTGGGGACCTTTTGTGGAGGATCCAGGAAATTCATGTTTGCTTTTTCATCATCCTGGTCTGATTCTTTTACAATTCAGCAGGGAATCCTTTATGTAAGCTTCAATGAGCTTGGATTCCAGGCAAGCAATCTTGGCGTTAAACTCATTGCCATCTGGTGATCACTTCCACGCTTTCCACTTCCCATAGTCTTAGCTGCAGGCCATCTCTTTCATGCCATGGAAATCCTCTTTCAGTTAAAAAGCCTAAGACATAAAACTTTAAATGAGTGAGGGGGAAGCAAGCATTGTTGCAAACATAAACACATTTATTTATTATTATCATGCTTCCATTATATACCAGTTGGAGTATAATTGGCTGAAACCCCCTCCAGTTCTGGAAAACACCTGGATTCCTATCATGTGTTCTATGGTATAGCAGCAGCATTCAATCAAGACCTTTACCAAAAAGATGGGTCATTATTTTAAGGATTGGGCCATTTTCTAATGCACATGCTGCTCAAGTTGCAGCATAACACAGTTCAATTTTGAAAAAGTAACTAATTACACATTTTATATTTAAAACATTAATAACTCAATAAAAAATTAATATTTTTTCGCATTGTAAACTATCAAAATGAAGCTAAGGATCCCATCTTCCTATTGGTGTAAATTTTTTTAATATGTATACTATACATAATATTAAAGCAAAATTAACTTAAAAGATTATAATCCAGATTTTATTATATTACTCTATCTAATGATATAAAGTAGATCACTTCAAAGCTGATAAAAACTCTTTTTTAATATAAAAAGTATCATTTTTATTTAAAAAATTAAAGATAAGATTGAGAGCTTTATTTTAGCATTTTATTTTATTTAAAAAGCTCAATTATTTAGGATTTTATGGCAGTTTGGAGTTAGGATGTTTTTATCACTGTTTAGATTAACTTTAAGGTTCAAGTGAGCTTTGAACCTCAAATTAAGCATTCTTTAAATAGAATTCTTTAATATTTTATTGTTTTAAAAATATGAGGAGGAGTTACAGTTAACTGAATACATCATTTTAATTGATTTGCATTAATTACAAAGAGGATATGATGTAATAATAATGCTTAGCTGCTTCACATATGTCACTTGTGCATAAAAACTGGGTATTTAATTAGTTATGCAAATATAAATTCAAGTTCAAACTATAGTAAAAGCTATCACTCCATTTCTTTCAGAATGGTGTCATTTAGCTTGGTATATAAGAGCTAAAGCACTACAAAGCTTCTAATCCAAAAGACCCCATTCAAAGGCCACATTCTGATCAGAACTACTCCATCATTAAGGCACATTTCAGAGATCTGATCTAATTACAGATTCAAAATACTACCATGTCCTCATTCAAATTTACTTCTGCCATGCTACCCTTTTTTCCTTGGGAGCTTCAACAAAAAGAGAAAGAATTGCAATGTTAAAAAAGGCATTACTCTTTATTGCTGGTGATGATCTTGATAATTTCATCAAGCACTTCCTTACTCAAACTGAATTTGGGAGATCTCAGTTCCTGCCAACTATTCAAAATCAAAAAAGCAATGAGTTTGTTGAAAACTTAAAGGATCTCATGAAATCTTCTCCCCAAAAGCATCTTCCAGCCTTGCAATCTCTGGTTACTTCCAGTTACTCTTTAAAAGAGCTTAATGATATGGGGTTTAATATAACCAAAAGTGAGTTTGAATACTCAAAAAAAATATAAAAAAATAAAAATGTAAGCTTAAACAAAAAAGCCAAAAAACAATAAATATTCATTAAAAAAAGAAATAATTAAAAAATAATTAAAAAATTGCTGGAAATTTTTTTTGAAACAAGCCAGTTTACAAAAAAAGTGCCTGAAAAATTTATAAAGATATAGAAAAAGAGATGAGTAATTACTCAATTGAAATTAAATACTCTCTACTTAAAACAAAAAACAAATATATGGAAATATGAAAATAAAAAATGAAATTTCAGTTTCAATTTCTACTTACTATAAATTAATTCCTAAAAATATATAAAAAGTAAAAAACAAACCAATATGTGCAATATTTGTAATTTAAAAAATTCACTAGAAAAAAAGAAGGAAGAATGTGAAAGTAAAAACTTACCATTACCAGAATCTATAGGCAATGACTTAAAGACTATTAATCAGCACCAAGACTTTTATGTTCATCAAAATAGGGAATATAAAAAAGATATTAATGAATTAGATGATGAGTCTTGTGTTGTAGTTATAGATTATAAGGAAAACTTAAAGGTTGGAAGTGGTCCAATTGAGACCAATAATTGTTTTTATTCAAAAAAACCTATCTCATTATTAGGATTTGCATTAGTTTTTAAAGAAAACAATAAAACCAAATATGAATATCATGATTTTTTGTCTCAAATATTATCACATGATTATTTATTTTCAGGTGAATGTCTAATTAGTCTTCTTAAATTAGATATATTTAAAAAATAAATAATATAAAAGTGTGGACTGATAATGAAAATCATTTTAGATCATATGAATGTTTATATTACTTATTTAAAGAGGCACCTAAATATATTAAGGGTTCTATAAAATACAATTGTTTTGTTGAATGTCATGGAAAACATTGTTGATGATCACTTTGGTGTAATATCAAAAATGTTAAAGTAAAAAGAAAATGAGCTTTATATTAAAAATATTAATGATCTTAAAAATATTTTTGAGCAAGAAGAAAAAAGAAAAGAATTATATAAATCAGTACTATTGGGCTCAAACATTTCTCAAAAGTCATTCTTTTATATCCATGAAAGAAAAGTTAGGCCTATAAAAAGAGAGCTTGAAGTTAAATATTTGCACATTAATCTTTCATATTTGATGAAAGATGGGAAGCTATATACTTCACCTCTAACATTTGAAAGTTTATCAGAATATTCTGAGATAACTTATCATTTGAAATCACGTGATGATACCAGAGAAACAAAAGTATCAGAAGATGCTAGTGATGTATTGGGGCAAGTTCATGAAGTAGGGCAACTTACTAGAGGGTATATTTTAAATAGAGTTATTGGTCTTTCAAAAACAACAACCTTTTTTTCTGAAACAAACTAGGAATGTTTATGATGAGCCAAAGATAGGATAATAGCACTTATAGCTTTGGGGCTGCTATTACTCTCCCATGCAACTCATCATAAATATTTTTGGTTTGCAGTTTGTAGTAGCACTTAAGATATATTCAATAATACTATAAGGTGCACTTTTTGATTCTAAAATTGATGACTTATTTTTTAAAAAAATCATCTAAGCCCAAGATCAATTAAAGTTTTGGGATTGGTTGTATTTTAAGCTTTCTGAATAATTAGAATATGAATAATGTTATTAAGCTATAAAATAATCAATCTGGCGCCTAGGCATAACAAGAAAAATAATGACCCAGATCTTCACACTCTTAACCTATAAGAATAGGCCCTAGTACAAATCAGAATTTCTGGATTCCTTCAGTGGAAGTGTGTTTGTTTTGGCTTGAAGCATCATGGACTTCTGGCGCCTAAACCCTCTGGGATATATGAATTCCTGGTCCAAGTGATCAATGTTCCAACTGGAAACCAACTGATCAATCCTAAATGCGTAGACACCATTGTCTAAATTTAGCCACTTTTTGCATTGACTGGTTTTTGCATTATAAACCTATTAAAAGGCTTCAAAACTCAAACCAGGGGCTACTGCGGCGCCCAGGAACTTTCCCAGGTGGTGCCTGAAACATTTGCTGGGCAACGCTTTACAAATCAGTTAGGCAGTGCTTCTAACCTAAGAAAGATGCCAAAACAGCGCCTTTAAAACACAGTTTATGGGTTGACTTTTGGTAATCTTAACCAAACTTCTTGACACAGCTAAGGCCATTAAAAACATTATAATTAAATCATCATTAATCATATTCTTGGGTATGTATTAATTAACCTCCATAGGTAATTAACCAATTTCAAATACAACAAGTCTCTACTTGACACATTCAAGTCTATTTTGGCCCTATGGTTAAATCCACATTAATCATTTTCAAGAGTATACATTGATTAACCTTTGTGGTTAATCAATTGGTTTGAGACGCCTAGTCTCATAATATGAATTGGTCAGATGATTCATTTTGTCCTTCAATCAGTACAGCCTAATTGACTCCTGGGTACTCCATTACCATGTTAGAAAACCTCTCCAAGGCCGATCCTACTATTTTGAATCTCAACCAACAAAATTCATCACAGTTTAACCACTTTGTGAAACCCCAGCCCAATGTGACTGTAGTACGGTCACATCTTTCTTACTTCAAATTTGATGTGGAGATTAGGCAGGCTGCAGCATTGCTGATAAAAATAAATGAGCTTTACTTATTGGTGTGTAGACATGTCTATTTATATTGGAGATTGATATCTATCCTTCTTAGGCTTAATTTGGATAATAGACCTTCACGTGCATAAGCTCTTTTTTGATATCGGGTTCTTTTATTATTGTGGTGTGAATATACGCTTATAAAAGGGTATTTGTTTTTGTGAAGTGATTGTTTTTTTACTTTTTATCTTATATCTACCTTTAATTTAAGCATTTTAAAAGCTATATGGAGCATGTATAAATCATTACACGTCTACAATACTTTGCTTTTCACAGATGTTGATATGGATGCATCAAATTCATATTTAAGAAACCTAGATCTTCTTACAAAACTAAATATTATCAAACCAAACTCCATTGATAACCAATATAGATTTGGTTTGATCTGTGTGCAACTTCAGTCTGCTTAAATCTGATTTTGATGTGTTCATCTCAACAGCTGTGAAAAGTACTGTATGGAATTAGTAAAGTTGATATCCATATAGTGCAAATTGTTTTTGGGATGGTGGGTTCAGGAAAGATTTCAGGGTTGAGGTGAGTTTTATGTCCATGATTAGCCATGCATGTTATCTATTAAGGGATGCATAACTTGAAGGTTTACAGTGGCTGGTTTGGGTAAACTTGTTTTTGAACAGCCTGCTCTCAGGACATGGGTTTACTTTTTATTCTAAAACGCTTTTTGCTGCTTACCCAATTTAAAAAGGAATTCCAGGGGAACATCTTTGCTTTTGATCCACCATTGGGGGTTCCATTGGGGGTTCCATTGGAGCCTGGTTTGTTTCTTTTTGACGGGAAATGATCAAGTGGTTCCCCCACTTAAGATAGAGTTGATAATGAAAGCATGATGGTGATTCATCTTTATCGACGATTAAATAAACAAGTTGCTACGAGAAACCGGTGAAGGGCTTCGCCGGTTGCAGTTGATTTGAAAAATGCTCACATTTGATGAAACGGGAATTGGGGATTGGTTTTAAGGAGTACTTTAATCGAGAAGCATCCTTCTAACTAATGTCGTGCGTACTTGCGTGATATTTGGAATTGGGGAAGAATCTATAAGGCAATCTCCTTTGCATTGAAAAAAGTTTGTAAATCTCAATATTTTCCATTCACAAAAAGTATGACATGCCGACTCTAAGAAGCCAGAGGCGTTGACATTAAGCCCCTCTTTGGTACCAAGAATCGTGGCAAGCAGGTTTGCTTAATAAATATTACATCCATTGGCTGTTTGGACAGAAAGCAATCTTGTTGAGGAAACGAGGCCAGGTAAGAGAAGAAAGCAACGTTAATAATGGAATGTTCCAGTGGCAATTATTCTTAGTGGCAATGATGCAAATGGCATCGGAGATACTTTACTTGATCGTAGCCAATCATCTCTAGCCTTTTGGAATTGATTGATGTTAGCATGAAATCACCTGAAGATGGTATACTGGGTGGCACTACAGACATTTAAGCTGGCAGGACAGGGTGAGTCCAGCATGTCTCGCTTCCTCCTATGCCTGTTTGCGTGCTACGCCCTTGCCCAAGAAGCCTGCGTGCCCCGGTCAGTCTCCAACCGCTTCACCAAAGATGAACACACCCCATACTGCCAAGTCAAGCCAGCGTATGACCCCACAACGGTGATGCCCACTCCGCCAAAGCGCACAAAGCCAGCAAGCTATCTCGATAGACCTCGCAGAAAGAGAGATGAATAAATATACTTTAACATTTGTTGTTTTATATATCACAAGTTTATCAGTAAAGGTTTAAAGGACTAAAACATGAAGATTGGTTAGAAATTTTGCTTTGATTTTGAAAGAAGAAATCCAGGCCTTGATTCCTGTGTAAATGAAATAACTACCTTAAGCCATTTGGCTCGGAAATTAAATTTGTATATCCATCCAAGTTTGACAAGAAACATGTGATTGACAGAAGCTTCCATTCCGAACCTACACTTCAACGCTATTGGTGTGAGCTCGGCTGAATTGAGATCCAACCCCATTCCGGAAATTAGACCGCCACTCCGATTTAGTGCTGGATTCGAAACAAATGATCAGAGTTGTACCGCCTTCTAAAGGTTAAACTTCCAACCGGAATCCAAGCTTAACCTGCAACCTAATCTATTAAGAACCGACCTAGGTGTTCCCGAGAACGATAAGGAAACCTTTGAAAATGCATTTAAAGTATTCCGCATATAAAAGTTTAATTTATAATCTTTAAACAAGAATAACCCCGAAAAAGCGTTTATTTCAAAGTTGCTGCCCCTACTAGATTTACCATCCAAGGATAAATTGTCAGCAGACGGGTCAACCTAAAAATATATACCGAACAGCCTTTTACGCATCATAGAACCACCACCTCAAACAGAACTTTGCCAACGATATGGCCGCACCCATTTACCATTATAATCACCATCTCTCCTGGACCCCAGAGCAAGCTTCACATGCTTTCCAATTATATCCCAAAGTAACGTTGGTGCAGCAGCATCAAATACCCCACAGGATTGGTATCTAACCTTACCCCTCCCCATCAGCTAGCAGAAACAACCCCAAAGTTTGAATCTCACCTGGAAATCTTTCAAAGTTATTTCCAAGCTGTGAACCTATGGATGGTTGGCAATTGATGATGGCCAGCTATATTGAAAGTAGATCTGTGGTACCCTAAAATAGGCTGTCTGCATGCAACTAGCACAAGAGAACTAGGCCAATACAAATATTGTGTAGATTTGCCGCCAATAAATCCCTATACCATTTATCTCCTGCCAGAAAATCCTTGCAGTGATTATTTCCCCCTGGTAAACCACTACTGATCCCTCAGCCAGATCCACCTGGGGATCCCTGCCTAACTACCAGCCCTGAAGTTGCACATACTCTCAATCAATAGCCGGGAGAGATTCACCACCCATAAATCCCTCTACCCAATGAGCATCTGAGCCCAAACAGCACTAGATCTGAGGATTACCCACCAGAAAATCCTGATCCATGCTCTCCTACCAAGCCAGATGGCATGAGCTATACACTGATTAGCACTGCATGCAGCCAGCGCTCTTCCTTTGTATAAATGCCACTATATAGGAGAGAAAATATCAATTCCACTGGTGGCATAATTCCATGGTGTCAATTAGGTGGCCCAGAAGCACAGCTGATTGGGATAAGCCAAGGGACCAGCCACACCAGAGGAGATGTGTAGCACTCCTGCTGCTAAGAGGTGATCATTGTGTGTCCTGGATCAAATCTAGGGACCAACTGGATCAAGGTAGTATTCTTCAAGTGACTGAGATCCAATCCCAGCTCATTTTACCTGGCTCACATCCCTGCAAACTCCTCCAGGACCTTCCCTATCAACATCCCAAATTTGCCAAGCATCATGATATCTACTTGGGTTTGTCCTCCTTTAGAGGTGTACAGCTCTTGGAAGAGTGTGAAACCCCTCTGCAAGATTAGGCTGATTGACCACAAATGATCAGGCTAATCATTGCACCCAGATCTCTATCAGTTAAACGCCATATTATCACTAGGTCAATATTCTATTAAGCATAGTAATTATATGTCATATAATCACAAATTCCTTATACCTGATTAGCAGTTATACACCGTGTAATTGTTAGTTTATTATGATAGATGCAACAATTATACAACATGTTATAACTTGATTATCATTCCAATGTGTAGTGATTACACGCCGTATATTACTAGTTTATTATAATTGATGTAGCAATTATACGCCGTATAAATGTTAGCCAATATAGTGATTATCACTGATTACACACTGTATAATCAATAGATCATCATTCATATATCTCTCATTCCATCCTACTGGATGTTTCTCAACTCAGTCTTACCCAGCCAGATAGGTGTATATGAGTATATCAAATAAGGATGCACATATGGCTAGGAAATACTGAGTTCAGATCAGCATTGCACAGTGTATAATTGGGTTCCTTATAAGCTTGGGTCAGCATTACACAGTGGATAATCCATGAGTTGATATTGGATTGAGTCTGCTAGTATACAGTTTATAATCCCTAATTTGGCCTGTTGCGTCAATAAGCAGAAGGCTTGCCAGCCAGAAAAGGATCCCTTATTAAGCCCTGCAAATGGAATACTGAAATTCTACCTTCTGGTGGGGGAGGACTAAACAGGGATCATTTCTAAGCGGCAACCAAATACGGCATAGTTTCTAGTGCAGTAATAGGTATGTAAGGATACAGCCAATTTATAACTTCCAGTAGGCTAGCTCAAGGAGAGTGCAGGCTGTAGCTGAAGTGCCATGTATGCCTTGCTCAGGCCAGTAGCAGCGCACGTGCCAAGGACAACTAATCAGGATAAGCTCAGCCAGCAAAGATGGAACCTTTGCAAAGGTAGCCACTAAGAACTATCTGAAAGGGCAAGAACAAGGGTTGTTTCAGTATATATTGATACAGACTCCTGAAAGGACAAAAACAAGCTCTTAGTTACGCCTGGATAGTTTGCAGCTGCTGGCTAGATTGTACTCCAGCTTCAATAAATGTAATTATCTTCAAAGTTCTATTCTATTGTAATCTGTAGTGCTCCTGCATAGGATTAGGTAGAGTACATTGGCAAGGCTAACATCTATCTGTAGCTTTGAACATGCCAGCAATAACCCAAGTTGCTCAACACCCTCTTATCAAGGAAATCTCTTCCTCTTGCTGTGAGTGCAAGACCTCTGATACTCTTGATCCTTCCTCCCCAGGTGTCTGGCTTCTGGAGATATTTCTGCACTGCTGCCTATACTACTCCTCTTGCTTGGCATTTGGGTAGAAGATACAGGGGAGAGAGTCCATGACTCTACTTCCTAGAAATAAATGAAAGCCATGTTATTATTTTATTTATAGAAGGAAGGTCCCCTTATAACCCTTCTGAAATATAATTGTTTGCTGACTCTAGGGATGGCTACTCCCTTGGGAATGTCCTAGGGGTCAAAGCTTTTGCTCCACTGTCCTGAGGATGAAGTTCATCAAGCAAAAATCTAAAAATGTATCCAAACTCAATTTCAAGGTCTTGCCCAATAAGGCGCAAGATTATAAACTATACTGTGTAAATTGTTTGGATTTAAGTTTAAAGGATAAAGGAAAGTAGGTACAGTTTGTAGAAGTACTTTTAAAAGACCTGCCAAAAACTTATGATTAGACACAAAAGGCGTCATAGAGTTAACTAATCCTAAACAAATTATATAGAATAAAGTGTTAAATAAATATTTGTTCATAACCAAAGGTACATCTACGTCAGGATATTCCCCATGGGAATATCTCAACATAAAACTAGTCAAGTTATCCCTAATGTTAAAAATGGTGGCAACAAGCTAATTGCTTGTTGTCTAGCTATCTCTGTTCTAATTATGCTAACTGTTTTACTCTGGAAGCAAATTTAGACCTAACAAATGTATTTGATTTACTATAAACCTAAGTAAATTTCAAAGTTATAAATTGAAGATTTGAAAAGAAAAATATAAGATTGAAGTAAAACCTGTGGACAGTGATTTGGGAAAACCACTTAGAATTTCAGCTTAGATGCCTACTTTTCTAAAGCCTTTATTTATAGATAACAAAATTGAAGCCTGGAAGGATCTGAAATAGGTAAACAGGAGTTTCTTGGCAAAGGTAAACTGATAAATTGTGGAGAAAACACATGGTAGTTGGGGGAAGATGATCTTGCAGGAGACAACCCAAAGATCTGCAACTGCAGTGTTTGGGGGAGCGGCGGTTGCGTAAGCAGTGAAAGAAAAAAGAGAGCCTGTTTGAAATAGGAATTTATAAAAATAGTCCAGAAAGAAACCGTGTGTGAGCATGCAAAAGCAAAAACCAAAAGCAAGCAAAAACAAGGTAAGCTTTGACTAAAACTAACTAAATAAAATCTACTTCAACCTTTAGATTTGAATTAGAATTTAAAGTTTGTTTTGAAGCCTGCCCTTTGGGGCAGGGCACAACATCAATGTTGTCTGATAACTGCTTGTCTCTCTAGCCCCTGATCAGCCAGCCCCTCTTATATAGCCCCTTGTCTTGGGCAAAATCCTTTCAGGGATGGTCCTTTAAAGGCTTAAATGATCTTCCCTCTTGCTTACTATAACAAAAACAAGATTTCAAACTTGCTCAACCCAATTCCATGGCTTTCTCTGGCTGTTTCTGAGTAATTTTATTAAGCTTTGTGCCGTAAATGTGCTGTTTTAGCAGAGTTACAAGGGGAAAATATTTAGAAACTAGATAATAATCTTTATTGAGAGATAGTGATTATATAGTCATTGTGAATCAAGGATAATAGGGACATGATTTGTGTTGATCACACGGCTGGATAGTGAAGGGGGTGGCTTGATCCTGGTAATGAGTCAAGCGCCAAAAGAAGGTATCCACCATAAGGGATCATCATCTGATCATGTTGTTGCATTTAGCAATTTGAGTTGACTTCCTAGTCTGGCTTCAAGTAGCCGGGTAATCAGATTGCGGGTTAAAAACACGTTTACTTGGAACCTTGCTGGCGGGTTGAGCCTGCTGTTTTGACACCCCCCAACTGAAGGTTGGCCTCCTCTGGAGGTAGGTTGTCAGGAGCCTGGGCGCCATACTGGACTAACTGTTGTTCTGTGGCAGGCAGGGCGGGTTCACATTGTTTTTGTCTTGCTTTGCAGGGTCTCAGGCAATCATGGTGCAGGGTTTTGTCTTGTTTGCGCTTCCCAAGTCCTTGTACAAGGTAAGTGTTATTGTTGTTTACCTTTAGAATGATTGCTGGACCTACTTCCTTGAGTTGTAGTTTGCTTTTATCATTGTTCATGACCCAAACTTTGTCCCCAACTTCATGTCTATCTTGGATGGGGACAAAGGTTTTTTGCAGACATTCATTTTCTTTTTCTGTTTGCTTGCTGTTGGCCTCTATAACTTGAGGGTCTGAACGCAGGGGACTTTACATGGGATTTCCAGCTTGGGTCCTGTTAATTCTTGAATGATATTTGGCTGTGTGCTGTATACCAACTCAAAAGGGCTTTTTCTGGTGGATCTGTTCACTTGGGTTTGGCACACAAGTAATGTAGTCAATAGCTGCTTATACCAGTCTTCAGGCCTCCTGGCAGTGAGTTTGGCTAAGGCTTGCACGAGGATGCCATTAAGCTGCTCTACACGTCCATTAGCCTGTGGGTGGTATGGTGTTGTCACAGTGTTTGACCCCATTCTTGGTGAGGTATACATTGGTGTTTTTGGAGGTTAATTCTTTCCTTCTATCAGTTATCAGGAGTTCTGGCTTTTCAAACTTGCTGATTATCTCCTTGCCAATAAATTGCTGTATGTCATTGCCAGTGTGTGCCTTTACTTCTTGGGCTACTGGCCATCTCATAGCAAAGTCAATGGCGGTGATGATGTATTTCTTGTCATTGTGTTTTCCTGTCATGGGGCCAACAATGTCAAGATCCATACTTTGAAAGGTAGTTGTGTGCAGATGGGAAGTACCAACTTTGGAGGGGTTTTGATTTTGGAAAATTTCTTGCATACCTCACATTGGTCTAGGACTTCTTGAACATTGTGATATAAGGTTAGCCACCAGGCCTTATGCTTAAGGAATTCATATAGGTTTAGGCTCTTGGTATGTCCAAGATCTCTGTGATAGCGTAGGATGGTGTTGACTTGCTGATGTGTGGGGATGTAGGGAGTAGTTGTGTCGTCAGAAATTTTTCTGTGTAGGGTCCCATATACCTCAGCAAATAGGTGCTCATTTTTGATGACTGTTTCTTTTGTTATGTTGGTTGTGCTGGGTGGAAACCTTTGACCTTTGTTTGTAGCACTAAGAGAGGCCAGTCTGGGTTGAGCCCATTTTCCCCTCTTGTGGCACAGACATATAGGAGTGAGAGAGTGTCTGGCATGGCAAGCTCAGGACCAGGTTTGTACTGTATGAGCATATTAAATATCTCCAAGAGCTCTATCCAGAAGGCTTGGCGTCAAGATAGATTTGCTTGAGTTTTGAAATATATGAGTGACTTGTGGTTGGTTAAAGCTGTGAATTGTTCCTGCTGTTCTAGGTAACAGCGCCATTTGACTAGACAGTGCACAATAGCCAATAGCTCTTTATTGTGGATAGGATATTGACACTTGCCATCTGTAAATTTTGCAATTTATAAGATACATGCAGGAAGTCACTGTCATTATTTTTGATTTGTAGTACTCCCCCAATGGATGCATCTGAGGCGTTGGTTTCCATTTGGTATTTCCCGTTACGTTTGGGGTATTGCGGGATGGGAGCTATTGTGAGCTTCTCCTTGAGGCATCTGAAACAGATGTCACGTTGGGGAGTCCATACAAACTTGGATTTGGCACCTGTTATGGCAGATAAAGGGGCAGTCAAAACTCCACAGTCAGGTATGAAGCGTTGTACATAGGCCACCATTCCCAAGAAGGTGCAGAGTTCTGATTTATCCTTGGGTGATGGCATCTTGCAGATGGCCTTTATCTTTTGACTGTTGGGTTTGATGCTGTCCTTTGAGACTATGTGTCACAGGAAGGGTGGTTGCTCATGGTAGAACTGGCACTTGGAGGGCTTGGCCAACAGTTTGTGTTGTGCCAAGGTGGCAAAGACTGCCTCAAGGTCTTTGTGGTGTTGTTCCACCAAGAGGCTGTAGACAATAATGTTGTCTAGGTACACTAGGGTGTGCTTGCCTATGTGGGGCGTAAATACTTTGTTTATGAAGGTTACAAAGGTGGACGGAGCATTGGCCATGCCAAAGTTGAGCACCACACATTTGTAGGAGCCGTATTTAGTGCATAAAGCTGTTTTGGGGATGTCTTCCTCCTTGATGCAAATCTGGTTGTAGCCTGCCGTCAGATCAATCTTGGAGAAGACTGTGGCTCCTCCTAAGGCATCAAAGAGGTCTTCAATCAGTGGTAGTGGGTAACAATTCTTAATGGTAACTTTGTTTAGGGCGCTTAGTCTGTGACCAGGCGTAAGGTACCGTCTTTCTTAGCCACAAAGAATACGGCGGCCCCAAAGGGAGACTGTGAAGAGCGGATAAGTCCCTTTCCCAATGCCTCCTTGAGGTAGGTTTATAAGGTGTTGGCTTCATTTGGGGTCAGCCTGTAAATAGGGCGCGCCTTGGGTACAGCCCCCTTGAGTTGGACGGAGTGCTGGATATGCTTCTCAGGAGGTAACTTGGGTAAAGCCTCCTTGAAGATTTCTGGATGGCGGGCTATAATTTTGCAATCCTGAGGCGTGGAGGTATCCTGGTGATCTTTGAAATGTATGATCCTGTACTGGCAGGAGTCCCAATCAATTTCCTTCATGTTTTTCTTCTTGTCCTGGGTCTCTGTGATGCACACAAAGACGTGGTTACATAGGAGTTGATCCACTAAGTCAGGGTAGATCTGGTGGTTGGCACCTTCATGCTTGATGGTCAACACTGAGGTTGCCCAGTCTACATGAGGATTGTTATTTTGTAACCAATCTAACCCCAGTACAATTTCAAACTTTGGGAAGTCAATGACAGGACCTTGGATGGTGGAGTGGAGGTTCTCTAGCATGACAGAGAAGGTGAAAGTTTCCTTTGTCACAACAATGTGGTGTTTGTCAGCCAGAACCACGTTTTTAATCCAAAAAGGATTGGTGGCCAGCTTAAACTTATCCACAAAGCTACTGTTGACCAGGGTTCCATCTGCACCCAAGTCCAGGAGTGCCAAGCCTGTGTAACTACAAAAACAGAAAGGATAGGACATCAGTTTATTGGAATGTCTGGCAATGGTGTACAGTACCGGGTCCTCTGAGGGCACTTGGATCATTGGGCATCAATCCACATCCTTGGGTCAGTATTCATCATTGGGCAAGTCAAGAGTTGCGTGGGAAGAGCTTGGCTTGCTTAGTGCTCTCCCTGGGCTTTTCCCTAGTCTTGATTGTCTTGCGTGGCAGTAATACAGAAATGAGTACAATTTGACTGACCATTGTTTCCATTCCCATGTTCATTTGAGCTTGTGGGTTTATGGTTGGTGTTATTCCTGTTGCTTCCAGGGGGTGATTGAGTGGAGCGCCTGCCCGTGTGAGAATCCTTGGGTCTCTCTTGTTTTCCAGTTTGGGCCTTATGGAGGGTGTTGGATGTTTGTTCCGCTTTCTCCGCTTTCTGGTACAGGATTTGTAGGTTGGTCACTT
Organism: Entomophthora muscae; assembly: GCA_014839935.2. Lineage (NCBI taxonomy): Eukaryota > Fungi > Entomophthoromycota > Entomophthoromycetes > Entomophthorales > Entomophthoraceae > Entomophthora > Entomophthora muscae. Next base: position 194,079 of record QTSX02002255.1, read on the forward strand.
GGTCCAGGTTCACGTGTCTCATTACATGCAACTTAAAGGCGTCATAGTACATGAGGTGTGTAGCTGGGGTATCAAAGGCCATGTCAGAGGGTGCACAAAGTTGGAGTTCCTTGTAGGCGCGGGTGAGCTCCTTCACGGTGCCTGTCTGGGTTAGGTTCTTTACTTGGCGTATGATCATGAGGGCGGTGTCCTTTAGTATAAACTGTGCCAAGAAGTTTTGTTTGAATGTATACCAGTCTTTCACGGTATGATCTTTGTACCACTCTTTTCACCAAGTGCCTGTATTGTGTTTGAGTTGGATGGTTATCTCTGCAATCCAGAAACACTATGGGCATTCCATCTGTACCAGTTTTCTTTGGGCAGATTGAATCCAGGCTGTGGTGTTGTTGCTGTTGGCCCCAGTAAATGGTTCCAAGGCGGCACTTTGAAGTTGTTGGGCCACATAGACAGACATGATTCCTTCCTTGGTTGGGGCTCAGAGAATAATGATAGGTGCCTGAAGGCAACTGTGGTAAGTTTGACTCCCTGGTACTCAACACTTTGTCAATTACCAGGGAGTTGAGTGCCCCATATGTAAGTCTATTAGTATTTTTGGCTTAACTGATTTTAAGCTAATTTTACTAGTAATTTAGGGGGTCAAAACCAAAAACTGAGTTTTAAATTCACTCAAATTTGACTCTGTTTAATAATTTGGTTAGCTAAAATACCATTTTAAGAGGCAGTTTATAAGTGAATTTACTAATAGAAATGAAAAAACCTGTGCTCTACACTCTAAAACAAAAAGTGACCAGTTCAACACTTTTTAAGCCAAATTTTAATTTTATTAATAAAATACATATGCACTTATATAAAAATTTTTTATTTAATATTATATTTTTACTATTAGTGTCCATAGTTGTCAATTAGGCTCCCAAGCACTACTATACTGGATTTAGTGGTATAACATTAATCAAATACCCCACTTGATTTACATTATGTCATTCCTAGGCTTGTGGATTAAGTGGTGCCACTTAATTTAGCCCTATTGCTTAATAGATTTCATATGTAATTTAAAAATATGGAAACTTGACTCCCCCTCTGTTTGACTCTATCCACTTGCCACCCAATTGGTTTTGGATTTAAATAATCAAAGGCTCATAATTAAGGCTAAATTAATAAGTGACACACTATGAGCGCCACTCAACACTCATCCACTTGACACTTTAACTTGGAGATTAGTACAGAGAGCTTCTTAACGTTTTAACCAACACTATGGTAAATAATTCACTCCCAGCTCCTCACAGCATCCATTATTATCATTAATAAACACCTTCTTACTCATTTACTTTTTTTACTTATGTTGTATTTTTTATTTTTGAGCATATGAAACTGCCTTGCTTTTGGGTTAACTTTTGAGCCTGTTTTAAATTCAAGCAAGTTTTATATGTAAAAGACATAGTAAATTTGATTTTTATGCTCAACTCTGGCATACTTGACAGTGAGAATTCTGCTTTTCCCAGCTGATTGTCAGTGCCAAGCTTGACAATTTACTATTTCTTGAATTTTCAACTCCCAATAAAAAAATTCCACATAATACTTTTTTGCAATTATAATCTACTACTCTTTCTGCTACTCTTCATATAATTTTTATATACTTTTTGATTTTTAATTATACTTTACATTGATTCAGCACTAAGATGTTATGCTGAACCTTACATCCTTGATGCTTCATTATACATTAACTTATTTTCAATATTTTACCCTTTATATCTATACTTTGAGTTCCTATTTTGCTTCTATTTACTTTGTTATTTTTTTCTTGATAGATAAACCTTTTTTGCATACTTTTTACTTAACTTTTGTATTTCTTTACCTCTTTGTGTTTTATATATTTCATACTGTTTTATTTATAAAACTAAACTTTTTCTTTAGCCAATATCATCCAAATCTAACAAGCCTACTCAGCGCCAAGCCTCCAAGGGCTCCAAGGAGCCAGCCACCACCCCCAAGCGTGTCAAGAAGCCTGAAAAGGTGTTGTGAATGCTGCCATCCACCATGTTTCAATTTTTCCTTTGTTGGGTTATTTCAAGGACAAATCTCTTTTTTTGCTTTTGCCCTTTGAAATGAGGCTGGCTCCGCATTGGGAAATACAATTGTTCAGTTTCCTGGTCCTGCGCAACTCACTTGCCCCACTCATGACTGTGACAAGTGATCCTACTATCCTGGTATTGTTTTGTGGTATTGTAACCCACTATATAATCCATTTTCTATTTTCCAATAAAATTAAGTTCTATTCATATTTTTTTCTTTGTGTCTCCACATACTTTGGCGCCTCTCTAGTCATGTCTAGTAGATATTATTAATTCAGGGCCACAAGGTAAATGCATAGCCTTCCATGTCATTCTAACTGAGACTTAGTACAAATCCAATCCTAAGGTTAGGATTTCCTGTTGTGACTCTGTGCCACGCCTCAGATCACAACAAAAATGGTGCTCACTATAGGGGCTGTAAGCCCCTTGGTTACGCCCTTTGCAACTACGTTTTCAGGACCTTTGCCTCCATCCATACAAGAGCTGACTTTGCCTGAAATTACCAGTCCCCCTATTGAAGAAGTCACTGCCAACCCGCCTATTCTCCCTACTGTGCTGAACCTTGGGAGTTGTCCCTGCCTAGTGGACCTACCCTTTGGGTACCCCTGACTTGAAACAAGTCATAGCAGTAGCCCTTGGGATAGCCTGTGATGGGGCCATCCATTGCCTCCAGCTTCAGTTCAATTGGGCAGAATACTAAAAATTGATTATAGCACCACAATTTCCACAGCATCTCCTCACAGCAGCTGGCTCCGCTTAAAATTTATTGTCCTCCTTTGTACAACCCGCCTTAGCCCATCATCAAATTTGGTATTAGGGCTCCACGTTCAGGAGATCTCTTCTCTACAAGCCGCCATAACTCATCACTGGGATCAGTTTGCGGCCTAATAGCAGTGGATTCATTCCCTGTTTTCCTTAGTATCCAACAATCAGCGCAACTCTGTCACCTCCCAGTCTTGTTTGGTCACTTTCATCAAAAGAATGCGCCAATCCATCCCTGAGTATATCAGAGAGCGCCTTCATGAGTTCCACCAACTAGAACAGCCCTGGCGTGCCCAAGTAGACTCTAATTTAAACACCTATCTCACCAACTTTGAACAACTTGTGAAACAACTTAATGAGCTCAGTGCTTATTCCTTTGACCAATTACAGCAAGTAGCGGTCCATGCTGCAAAGGGCCTCCACAAACTTGGCAAGGACTTTGATCAAGAAAGGGCTGCTACCGCCGCTACCATCACCAAACTCCAGACTCAAGTAAATGAACTGTCTGCCTTGGAAACAGATGCCCCACCTTCTCCCCCATCAAATGAGCTATTAGATATAGAACAGAGGCCCTGGGATGCTATTCAAGATTGAAGAGCATCTACCTGCAGTCAGGATTGCCCTCCAAAGTCCCTAGCCTGACCCTCAAGTGCTCACGCTGACAGCTCAGGTTGCAGAATTACAACAAGAGATTGCTACTTTGCGTGAGGCAATGGCGTCTGTAGTTAGTCCACCTGAAGTTGTGGGAAAAGATGGTTGTTGCCCTGGCTTGTCAGGAGCCCCCTGCATCCAGTGTACTAGAGAGTTGATAGCTCAAGCCAATGAAGTGGACCTCTTGAAGCAATACCACTCTGAGCTTGATAAAGACGTACAAGAACTAAGTTAAGTGGTTGATTCAGTAAAGGACATGTTTGCCCCTTTTCCTTTTGGTAGGCCTGTCTCTTACTTCCCAACTGACTGAGCTTTCCTCAGTAGTAATTACACAGGGTCAGCGCCTGGATGTTACTGAGCAGCAGACTGCCCTTGCTAATAATACAGGAACCAGCACTGCTGATACCTTGACTACCCTTGAAGATAGTGTTTGCCAGCTGTGGGCCAGGCAGCCCCCCACCAAGTCAGAAGCAGAATTCTCCCCAAACATAAATGTACTCAATAGCAACAATGGTGGCCCAACTCCAGAAGCACTTTTCAAGCCTACCTTTAAGCAAGTTTTTGACCCCAGAACCTCATCCATTGCAGCTTTCCTGACTATCTATGAAACTGCCATGAGAAAAGCCTTGTATGAAGTCAAGAAGGAACACATTCTGACCTTTCTACACCCAACTTGCCAAGAGGTAGTAGTGCCAGAGCTGCCCACCATTAAAACATGGGAAGATATGAAGCAGCTTCTGATTGAAAAGTTTGGTGATGACCTTAGTTTAGAAGTTAATAAGGTGTCTTCATGCACATTGCCTTCAAACCAAAGGAGACCCTAGCGGAATTTGCAGATAGATTCTACCTGGAAGGATAACAACTGATCACAAGCCGCCAGTTGACTGCACATGAAGCATAAATGGCTTGCAATAAGCCCTCAAGGTTAACCATCTCAAGCGTCTTCACTTCAAGGCCCATAAAGACATGCTTTCTTCCATGAAGAGCATAAAGACACTGTTGAAGGATATGCACCTTACCCATACTGGGGCAGTTGTGCAGGAGAATAATGCTGCCTCTACCTCTGGTTTGTCTTCACGTGTGCCGCATATCCTTACCATAAACTTGCAGAATCCTCCTTGACAACAGGGTTGCCATAAATGTGGACAAATAGGTCACCATTCCTGGGTCTGCACTAACCCTCAAGTTGAAGGAGCTAATCCCAAAGAACAGGCGGGGAAAGAACAGTCAACCTAGAAGCAGAGACGCTCTTGGTTGACAATTCTCCCCAGTCTCCTCCAGTTCCCCCCTCCATTGCTGACTCTGAGCCTGCTGACAATGAGGCTCCTCTAATCTTACTGCTATTCCACGACATATCTGATGACTCTGATATGGATAATTCTGATATAGAAGATCCTGATGCCTATGGGTACTCTGTCTTGGCTGTCCCTAAAACTATTACATATCTTTATAAGCTATGTTCTGGGAAGACTACTACAACCGCCAAGCCTCTTCCTGAAGCCAAGGAGGTTGTCTCTTGCCCTTACCTCACCCAAGCCAAGAGATCTCCCATGCTTGTTGAGTCTTCTGAAGAAGCTGCTGAGGTTGCTGATGCTGTGTTCAAAGATGTCTCTGTCTTTCTCCCTCTCCAGATGGTCTATAAGGAGTTCCTGGACCTCAGATGCATGGTTGAAAAGTGGGTCAAAGAACTAACAGAAGCCCAAGACATTCTGGCTGTCCTCTCTCCCTTTGGTTGCACCACCACTTGTGTTAAAATATCCATCCAAAAGGTGAAAATTAAGGCTGTCTGTAGACACAGGGTCTCCTGTTAATTTTTTCTCCTCAAAGCTTGTCAAGAAGCTCAAACTTGCCCCCAATCTTAACTATTATCAATTGTATGGCAAAGCTGGGCTGTCCATGACTTGCGCTATAGGAGCTTATTCTTCTCTGCCCATGCAATTTGGCAAGCTGCTCTTGGCTGCGCCTACCGTTGTCCTGGAGAACGATAGCTATGACTTGCTAGTTGGTACTCAATTCCTTAGGGAATATAATGGGATCATCAACTTAAAGGACAGCTTCCTCTCTATCTTGGGATATGAAGTCCCTCTGATCTTTGAAGAGCCAGTTAAAGTTCCTGGGAAGCGCCTCAAGACATGTGCCTTGGAATATCCCACTGGTGGTTTTCACCTTAAAATACCAAACCCATTCCTCCAACATGAAGTGTCCTCCTATGGCTTGCCCCGCGTCAGAAGGGATTCCTCTCTTGGCCACCTCTGCTATGACTATTCTGCCTGGGCCTCAAACTATCCTAGACTCCTAAATATTTTATGAGCTTCCAAAGCATACATTCCTAGAGTTGTACTCTCCTCCCTTGCTAGGGCGCAACAAACCCTATCTCTGTCCAGGAATCTTGGATGTCTCTCATAAAGACCCTGTTCAACTGCTGATTGCCAACTTGACTGCCCTCCCCATAAATGTGTCTAGAGGGCAGGTTGTTGGCTATGTAAAGCTATTGAATGCTCCTGACGTCCTATCTCTCAATTTCTTTGCTTTGTTCCAGGACTTTAACTTACCTGAGAATGAGCCACAAGTCCTATCATTGTTCACCACCCAAGACTTCCTGCAACTATCTCTGGTTCAACAGAAAGAGGTACTTAACCTAATGGACCAGTTTTTGGATATCTTTGCTAAGGACAGCACGGATTATAGGTTAGCCAAAGGCATCATTCACCAGATTGATACTGGTGATGATCCCCCCTTTAGTGCTAAACCCTACCGCCGCAGTCAAGTAGAAGATGCTCAGGTGTCTAAAGAGTTTAAGAAACTTTTAGATGCTGGACTTCTTGATCCTTACCAAAGTCCATGGGCTTCCCCCTTGCTCATACTGAAGAAGAAGGATGGAGGTCATTGTATTGTGATAGACTACCAACACTTGAATTCCTTAACCAAAAAGAATTTCCTACCCTTTACCACACATTGACAATGCTATCTGTCACCTTGGGGGCTCTAAGTTCTTCTCTGCCATGGATCTGGCTTCTGGATACTGGCAAGTTGATCTCTCTCCCAAAGATAGACAGAAGGCTGCAATCATCACTTCTGAAGGATTGTTTGAGCCCACTCAAATGCTGCAAGGACTCTGCAATGCTCCAGCTACTTTCCAACAAGCCATGTATTCCATTCTCTGTGATCTGAAGGTCTTGAGTGTTTTAGTGTACTTAGATGATATAACTGTCTTCAGCGCCACCTTCACTGATCACTTGGCCCATCTAAAGGAGGTGTTCATAAGATTTGTGAGGCCAGACTTAAGTTAAAACCATCTAAGAGTGCTTTCTTCAAGGAACGCCAAGAATTCTTGGGCCATGAGGTGACTCAGACAGGAATCTGCCCCATGACTAAGAAAGTAAAAGCCATTGAAAAAATGCTTCTGCCCACTAACCTGCAAGAAGTCTAAGCTTTCTGGGCATGATGGGATACTATAGACAATTTATCCCTGATTTTGCTGACACTAGTGAACCCTTGGTACAGCTGTTGTGCAATGTCCCTTTTGAATGGACCTCCAGTCAACACCAAGCTTTTGAAACCCTCAAGAAAAAACTCAAAGAGGCTCCCATATTAGCATATCCTGACTAAAATAAGGAATTCATCTTATATACTGATGCTATTCACCTGGCTATTAAGGCTATATTGGCTCAACTGGATGATGAGGATGTGGATCACCCTGTAGCTTATACTTCTTGTGTCATTAATAAACATGAGAAGAACTACAGTGTGACTAAGAATGAGTGCCTTGCTGTGCTACATGCCATCAAGAAGTTCCGCCACTATGTATATGGCACACATTTCACTGTGGTTACTGACCATGCTTTGCTTAAATGGCTACAACAACTCAAGGAACCCAAAGGACAACTAGCTAGATGGGCTCTCCAATTGCAAGGGTATGACTTCACTATTCTGCACCGCTCCAGGATTCAACATCAGAATGCTGATGGACTGTTCAGAATGCCCATCCTTGCTCTACACCCTGCTGAAACTGACCAGTTGTATGAACTAATTTTGATACCCTTTGTCATGGGAGAGCAAGACAGAAGAAGTTTGAGTTGCCCTTTCTAAGCTATCTGAAGACACCCTCATTTGTAGCAATTGACTTTTCAAGAAGGTACAAGACCACTACTTGCCCTATGTAAGGTCTAGTCTTTGTCTTTTGTTGGTGCTTCAAGCCCATAAAGAGACAGGACACAGGGTCATTGCCAAGACCTATGCCTGGCTCCAGAAGAATTACTTCTGGGAAAATCTTTTCTTGCTGATTCCAGATGCTATTGCTAGTTTCCATGATTGCCAACTCCAACAACCTAAAGCCACTGCTCATGTGTTCAAGCTAGTCCCCCCTTAACACACATTTCACACTGTCAGTATTGACACAGAGGGCCTCTCCCTTTCTCCTGCTCTGGTTGCCGCTTTATCCTAATTGCTGTTGATAATTTTAACAAGTGGGTGGAAGCTTGTCCTACTAAAGACATAACTGCCAAGACAATCACCACCTTTCTGCTTCAAGATGTATTCTTCTGCCATGGTATCCCTCAAGTGCTGTTGTCTAACAATGGGACTAACTTCAACGCCAAGTTAGTGACCTCTGTTGTTGAAGCCTTGGGGTCTCACCAGTCTTTCTCTGCCCCCTATAATCCTTCTGCCAATGGGGCAGTTGAGCGCGCCAACTTAACTCTGGTTTCTATCATGAGGAAGCTTACTTACTCAACACTGCCAAATAGGATCTATACTTACCTGCTGCTCTCTTCACCTATTGCCTTAGTAAGCATTGTGTCACCGGGTATTCCCCTTTTTCTATGCTGTAAGGTTGTGAAGCCACTACCCTGTTGCTCCTGGGGGCCCCCCTACTCTCCTCTGATAAGGCCATGAACCCTGATGAGCACATCAAAGATCTAGTCAACCACATCATTGATATACAGGCTACTGCCTGCACGTCTGCCTATAAGACTAAGTTGCTGTAGCTCTCCCCTGACAATGCCAGGAGATCTCACCTGCTTGAGTTTGCCCTTGGAGACCACATTTTGTATTATCAGCACATATTAAGAGGACAAGCTCATAAGCTAGACTTGTTGTGGATTGGGCCCTTAGAAGTGACCTTTAAGCAAGGATTGGAGTATACAGTAAAGCTCCTCTCTGGTAGTCAACTTTTTTGCTTGTGTGCATGCTAAGTTCCTCCACAAGTATCACCCCCCTAAGGCCAATCTAGAGGGGGGTAGTGTTGTGCAAGCCGCCATTCACCATGCTTCAATTTTGCCTTTGTTGGGTTATTTCAAGGACAAATCTCTTTTTTTGCTTTCACCCTTTGAAATGAGGCTAGCTCTGCATTGGGAAATACAATTGTTCAGTTTCCTGATCCTGCGCAACTCACTTGCCCCACTCATGCCTGTGGCAAGTGATCCTACCATCCTGGTATTGTTTTGTGGTATTGTAACCCACTATATAATACATTTCCTATTTTCCAATAAAATTAAGTTCTATTCATATTTTTGTCTTTGTGTCTCCACGTACTTTGGCGCCTCTCTAGTCATGTCTAGTAGATATTATTCATTCAGGGCCACAAGGTAATTGCATAGCCTTCCCTGCCATTCTAACCAAGACTTAGTACAAATTCAATCCTAAGGTTAGGATTTCCTGTTGTGACTCTGTGCCGCGCCTCAGATCATGACAAAAGGCAAAGTCTCTAACTCCATCTCCCCCCACCCTATCTCCTCCCACTCCATCTCCTCCTACTTCAACTCCTCCTACTTCAACTCCTCCCCCCTCCACCCTCATCTTCAACTTCCCCCCAAGTCCTCAAATAAAAGTGATGACTCCCTCACTGATCACTCTTTTTACAAGTCAGAGGCTGACTCTGAACCCACCAAGGAGCAATTTACCAAGAAGTCAAAGGCTACCAAGGAGCCCACCTCTTCTTCTGGTAATAAAAAGGAGGCTTCCAAGAAGGCCTCAAAGAACCCTTCCCCTCCTCCTCCTGATGGCTCTTCCCCCCTCCCTCATCTGACCCGCAGGATGCACCTGAGGAATATTCCAAGAAGTTCAAAGCTTCTGGTCACATGGCTTGTGATCCACTGGCCATCCACAATATCTTCAATGTAGACAGAGAGCTCAAAGTCCCCAAGAGCTTTTCCTGTTACTTCCCAATCATGTCTGTAAAGGGCAGTCCTGGTTATGTTGCAGATAATTACATTTTCAATTGTAATAATCAAAAACAGCAAGCCAAAAGCAAGAACTTTGTATGTGAGGATAAGACTTGTGGGGCCTGGATGAACACCAAGAGTTGGGAGCAGGTTACTGCTGAGAAGGGGGAGCACACCTGTGAGCCCCCCCAATTACCTGATCACTTGGATGCTGAAGTGGTACCTTGTTCAAGTAATCCCCACCTCTGCCAACCTCCTTGCTTCAGATCTGGCCATCAAGGCCCTTCAAAACCTGCAGCCTAACAATCTTAAGTTGGTGTCCACCAAGGAGAAACTTGTTAAGTTCATCAGCAACAAGAGACTCTCTGCCAATCCCCCTCCTCCCAAGGCCTCAGATGTCCTCTCTGAGCTTAGCCTCACCCACAAGCTCAAGCAGCTTCTAAGTGGGGAGCGCCTCCTCCTCCATGATGATGGACCCGGCAGCAAAGACCGCATAATCTGCTATGACACCCAGCAGAAACTGCTGGAGTTAAAGAGGGCTTCAACCTGGCTATTTGATGGTACCTTTGCCACTTGCCCCCAGATGTTCAAAAAGCTCTGGATAATCCATGCCCAGATTGACATCCGGGTGATTATACTCACGTTCTTTCTTCTTCCTGGGGCCACCAAGGCCATTTACACCCATGATTTTACTATCCTCTGCCAAGCACTTTCCCTCCTTCCCAACAAAAACAACAATAATGCCAAGAAGACCCCCCCCCCACACCCATGCCAACCCCCCTGCCGCTGACAAGGACCAGCCCACCCTGGACTTGGAGGAAAAGGTAAGGCTCAGAGCTCTAGGGCCTCACATGTGCATAATGGACTTTGAGCCTGCTCAGTTCAATGCATTTAAGCAAGTTTTTAGCAGGGAGATGCAGGGGTGCAACTTCCACTTCTGCCAAGCAGTTGCTTGCAATGTGAAGGCCCATGCCAAGCTTAGTAGGTTGAGACAGAGGGACACTTTGGACACCTGCAAATTTGTGCTTGTACAATTTAGTGCCTTGGATTTTTTTTAAAGCCAGAGCACACTGCTCAGGGGTTTGAGGTTCTCTCAAATGATCCTTAAATAGTAAAGCATCCAGAGTTCAAGCCTTTCCTCAAGTACTTTGAGCCCTAGTGGATTGGGAAGGTTGTCACACAGAGGCAAGGCAAGGCCTGCGCCAAGGCCAGTTGGAATGTTTACCAGGTAGTGGTGAATGGTGAGCTTAAGATCACTTCTGTGCTAGAGGCTTATCACAAGCATCTTAAGGCCAACTTTGGGCTCATTTAAAGTTTAATAAGTTCTATCTCCTGCAGCATGAGCAAGAGAAAACAATTTCCAAGCTCCAAGATCTCTCCAACTGTGTCCCCCCCACCAAGCCAACCACCCGCTGTACCCTCTTCACCAAGGCCATCTGGGGTAAAGCTAAGCACAAATACAAGGCCTCTGAGCTTAAGCAAAAGCTTGAACTTATTGCCACTGACCTCCCAGATAGGGCTAAAATGAAAAATGGGAAGAAGGATGAAGAGTAAACTTACTTGCTTCTATGGTTTTAACTTTAACTTTTTAGCTTTAATTTTTACTTTTTAGTTTTATCAATTGTTTTTACTTTTAGTTTTTCCATTTTTTATTTAATTAGATAGTACTGATTATTTTGTGTATGTTTGGTAAATTTGAGATGAATAGTTATAGTTGAAAGTGATTGAAATATCTTAATTTTTGTTAATTTACTAGTAAAACATAAGATATTCACATTTATTACTTTTATTGTCTATATCAAAAAAATATCAATATTTCTTCATATTTTTAATTACTTTTATTGTTGTGTTTATGTTTATGTTTATTTTTGATCCAATAGAATTTTTAAATTTTTATGGTAATCAAAAATATTTTTATAATAAAGATTGTAAATTACATAGTAAAATAAGAAATATTTTCTTATTTATCCTTATTCTTTTTAGTTAAGATGCACTTTTATTGTATTTTTGAGCTCTTTTAGATCACTTTAGTATACCATAGCTGTAAGGGTTAATTTTTATATTAAAATTTTTCAGAACAACAAGATCTGTTAATTGAAAAAGTGTCAATTTCCAGTTGTCAATCAGGGAAAAAGCTGAATTCTCATTTTACTATAGTGTTGAGCACCAGGGAGTCAAGCACCAGGGAGTCAAAATTAACACAGTTGCTGCCTGAAAGAATCCTTGCACTGACAGGGCATTGAAGGCGGACACTGGTAAGAACATGTTCTGATATAGTACAAATCCTTCTGGTATTTTGGTACCTGGAGGGTATGCGTCCAGTCTGGCAGGAGGCCAGACATGATTCTTTTGTAAATTTGTTGACTGTGGGAAGTCAGGCAACAGGCAAAGTTTTGGGGAATAAAAGTAAGATGAATAGCCTAATTCTGCTACCAATTTTGTAACCGTGCTGTTTTAGCAGAGTTACAAGGGGAAAAATATTTAGAAAACTAGATAATAATCTTTATTAGAGATACTTATTATATAGTCATTGTGAATATTGGATAGCAGGAACATGATAGTGTTGATCACATGGTGGGATGCTGAAAGGGGTGGCCTGATCCTGGTAATGAGTCAAGTGTCAAAAAAAGGTATCCACTATAAGGGATCATCATTTGTTCATGTTGTTGGATTTGGAAATCTGAGTTGACTTCCTAGTTTGGCTTTGAATAACTGGATAATTGGATTGCAGGTTACAAACCCATTTACTTGGAGCCTTGCTGGCAGGTTGAGCCTGCTATTTTGATGCCAGTATCATATTTGAAAGGTTCATTGGACAAGGCTTTTTTGAGTGAGTTTTGTCATGGAAAGAGTTGTGCCAGTCATTCTGGATATTAGATCCTTTCAAGGCTAGGCTTCTAAGGAAAGAAAATTCAAGAAAAAGAGAAGGAAAATTTTCCACTCTATTGAAGAATATAAATGAGAATTTAAAGAAGGAGTGTCACAAGTGACAAACTCCTATTGACCATGCTTACCGGAAAACCTCAACTACAGGATTCAAACTCTGACACCCTGCGGGCCGCCAGCCTGCAGGACCAGCTGCCCAGCTGCCCGCAGATTTCTGGACAGGAACCAGAACAGGATTTGACTTTGGAAAAGCCTTTAAAGCTTGATGAGTCAAAATCACCTCAATGACACTCCCCACTTTAAAGGTTCCTGTTAACTCAACCAATCAGCAGGCGTGTCTAGCCATAGAACCTGAAATAACTTGGGCCACCACAGAAGGGGAAACAAAGAAACTTCCTATAGAACGTGGGCCGCCCAGAGATGACCAACCCCATAACCCAACAAGGGAATTTGAGTATTCTCAGTTCAAACCAGCCAATGAATTAACTCCTGCAATGCATGTCACCAAGGACTGGAAACCCCTAGTAGAAGGTAACACTCAGGCTAAAGAAATTTGTAAAAGTTTACCCATGACAGATGGGCATACTTATACCCTGGACCGCCAGGAAGTTGCCCATTGTCATTCTTACAATAAAGTGACATAAACCTTTGGTTCAACCAGGTTATTCCATATTTGATATTAGTTTTATTTCATCTACAGTTTACCTCCCGCAGTCCCGTACCTCACACCCATCAGCCCCAAGAAACTGCGGACCAGCCGCCTGACATTTATTGTCCACCAGGAGCTCCCTACAGCCCAGTACATTTCACCAAGTACCCTCCAACCCCGCGTATTTAGAGTTCACCCTAGAGGAAATCCAAATCTACAACCCTGAGGCAAGAACTAGAGAGACCAAGACTTTTTACAGGGAAGGCCACAAAATCACTATACCTCCCCTGCTATTCCGCAACAAGTACAGCTACCTGCTCACATATTTGGTCCCAATGACTCCGCCTCTCACCTTGCAGTCCAACTGCCCGCAATACTCTGTTGCTGCCAATGAATCCACTTCCAATAAGATATTTGGAGTGATGTACATCACTCTTACCAGCTTGATAGATTCTATGGTACCTGCCAGGGGACTTGGGCTCTCCTGGGAAAATTGTTATCTTATATTGTAAAGTTGTCCCCAATCTTGTGGTGGGCCCTCCCTGCCAGGCCCGCGGGCTGTGTGCCTGTGAGTTCTCAGGAACCCCCCACTGGTTGGATCCTTGACATATATCTTGACAACCAATGATCAATTGTGCAGAGATAATCCACTAGTGGGCCAAACAAATAATCTTGAAAAGCCAATAATAGTGCCACAATATCTTCAATTACTCCCTCTTGGAAAAGCCCTTCCCTGAGTGACTGTCTGAATGATTCCCCAACTAATCATTTAGTTGGTGGCACTCCTATCATTTTCTCATCTATTACGGGGATCAAACATTTCAAGTCCTAAGAGGAACACTACTTGGCCAAGCCCCAAGACCACCATGACGTACATGGACAACATGTGGCTTCTCATAATACTATATATTACTCTAAACTCATATCTAATAAATTATCATTCTCTTCTTATTTTCCCCTTTATCTCTTTTTTTATACTTCTCAGAATTATATACTTGACAATAGCAATGTTTTTTCCAATGAGATGACAAAAACCCTGATGCCCAAAAATTCATTAAAATAACCAAATAACAATATTAAGATGTATCTTAAGGTAAGTAGCTATAAGGTACCAAGAGGTCCAGTGAGTTATTTTTTGTCATTATTTATAAATAAATCCTTGTTATAAAAATTAGTTCACCAACATTTTACCTTATTTGTTTCCTGTACTCTTCCATCTTTAATTGATTATACAGTAATATGCTCAACCAAGAGAAGATCACCAATACCCTGCTGGAGTCCTGGAAGCACCTGAATACTACCCATCCCAGAAGCCCCCTTTGGAACTGTGCATTTTACTGAGTATCTGCCCAACCCTAACCACAAATAATGAACCCTGAAAATTTTACTTTGGAACACTGGATCAGAGCCAACTTATGATCTGTGTCAGGATTTCTGGATATTGACTAATTAACAGTTTCAACAAATTAATGTGGGCCAGCAGTTAATTGCTCTTAGGAAGGGTTTCAACAAAATAATGTGGGCTGCAGGTTGTGGGATAAGTGATTAAATCATATCCTGGCATCAACATACTCATGCATTACAATTAATTAATGGTATATGCAATTACAGCTCATTAATTAATCCACCTCAACCACCACCTCAAACATGCTTCCCATAATAATTACTATTCTAAAACTTTAAATGAATCCTAGAACAAGAGGGTCGTCATATGAACCATCATCTGCATTACATCTAGAAGAGTCCAACATGGACTGGGTCATCAGGCCAACCAATCTAAGATAAAAGGCTTTGAGCCTATTGTATTAGAGTAGCTCTGATTAAGTGAAACAGTCATCTCCGTGAACTAGTAGCCAACCACTGGCTAGCTAGCCCTGGAAGTGGCCCAAGTAGACAGAAAGAATACCAATCTGTGTAAGATGTCAATTTAGCCTTCTGTCAAAACCACCCCAAAAAGGCTGGGCCTTCTGTCGTGTTGCCTTAATGCTACTTCAGTCTCCTTTAGTGTTGTGAGCTAACTCAGATAAAACACGGGCAGGCAGGCTGCCTTAAAGCCAGTCCATTAGAATAAAAGACTGATGATTTCTTAACAAATTGATGATTGATCCAAGTCTTAAGCCTCAATGTGATCCTCTCTTAAGGCTTTATTAATGGAGAACAAAATATCATACTGCCACCATACAGTATTAAACTCTATAGTAAAATGTAGGGATAACAACTTATGAACCTATATCCAGAAGTAGGAAGAACCGTCCCAAATCCTTTGGGCCTTGGGCCCTGTCAGACTTGCTACTTCTGATGGCAACAAAATATTCTAGGCCAAAGGTTACGCCAAAGTCACAGGTTCTCTGTACTTTCCTAATGTTAGAAGACTTAGGATATCATCTGGCGGATGATAAATTACCATGGTCCGCAAAAAATCTGACACCTTGTATTCAACAGAAAATAAAATAACCCTTCTGCATATCAGGTTCTAATTAAGCCCCCCTCAACACCCAAATCAACCATGCCTCCCCTGCACATTCCAAATGCTACAGGCCAGAGTAGTTGATTCCTTTGAGTGCTTTATCTAGCACTTATAGGACTGATTAAAACTGCCTTGCTGGTTCCATTACCATGGTTCATAGCTGAGAAGGTGTTATACTACTTGATAAAGTTAGGTCCCATCATCTGGTGGGCCATGCCTGTACCTGCCTCTGTCACATCTCTGCCCAACGGTACAGCACATCACGCCTGGTTTACTGACACAATTAGATGATTCAAAGGCCCCTTTATATACTTAATTGGGTGTGTCAAGGCTGATAATTTAAGTCTCAAATAAAACTTTCTATTTTATTGATATTTAGGCCAAGAATTTAGTATTATTTTTTCTTCTTTATCATTTTTTCCCTTGTATTTCCACTAATACTGAATAATTTTAGCCCAAACTGGTTTCAGTCAAAATTCCTCAATTCTAGATTTTAGAATCTTTCTTTTGACAATATATTTCTAATTAAAATTTATTAGTTAATATTTCTTAAAGATAAACTCATTTTTTCTCATTTTTATAGATTTGGGTATAAAGGCCCTCATAGTTCTAATATCAACAAGTTTAATCTACTCCTGTTTAGGCTCATCAATAAAAACCATTATATTAATTCTAAATGTATCTTTATTATCCTTAAGAAATAGTAATTTATTGGTGATAGTTTATCTCAGACTTTGATACAGCTTCAGCTGTTATTGAAAAATGTGAAGTCTTACAAGGGGCACCAGATAATATACAGTATACATGGTAAATTCTTTGGCTTCATACTGATAGTATACAATAAAAAAACTGGTAAAAAGGAAGGCCCAAGTTTTAATACTACACCACACTATCAAGTATCTTCCTCTCTAGCTGTTTTCTGCTCTTCTGAATTGCATAGACAATTATTCTTTTTGTGGCTTTTTTGCTGGTATTTTACGGTATTAAGCCAAATAAAAGAGATAGTGCAAACCCATTAAACCCAAAGCCAGCTACAAACTTCTGGTAAACCTCTGATTATGATGGATGATTTAACTGTTGTCCTTGATAAAAAATGGGTGAAAGCAGGAGTTTCTTGGATCCGCATCAACAATATGGATCTCTCCATCTTTGAGCCAATTAGTTTTGATAAATTGATCATGCAATACTCACCATTTAGTTTTAATAGCTTTTTACCTGCTAGTTGCCAGAATTTTTCAAAATATGATGTCATCAACTTACATTTCAATGCAGGACCCCAGTTGGTGAAAATATTCTTGCCATTAAATCAAATGTCACAAAATCTCCACCTGCCCCATCCTAAACCCCCTTTAAATCTTCCCCCACTTCCCTTAAAAACTTGTTTCTAGATATCTTATTCTCCTTAGAAAATACAGGGTTTTTTCCAAAATAAAATTTTGAATACTTAGGCTTATTGGATCCTGTGTTTGAGAAACTAACCACAGCTGCAGTGAAAGTTTCATATGATACCCTTACTGTTCCTTGGCTTTCCGTTTACCTAGGCTCTAATTCCAGTTAATACTTGTATTTTCCCTTACAACTGCTTTTTGTAGCTTCAATTTTGACTAACTTCTTTTGATATACCACTAGGGATGCCCAAATATTGAATTTATCCTCCCAATTTGACTTTTTGTTGTTTCAGCAACTCCCAATTTACTAACTCTATCCTCATTGTTTGTCCTTAAAAAGTGTTTCTTGCCATCTTACCTTAACAGGCATCATAGAAAAGAAGTAAGGTAAAAACTTTCTGTAAAGTCACATCCTCATTTGGCCCTGGATTGGACCATATCCCCTCAACACATGAAGAAATCCAACTGAAAGCTGACCAAGCCTTTGAATTCTTTGGCTGACTTGCCCACACCGTTGATGAACACTTTTTCCTGGTGTACCCTTCCCAAGAGCCACCATCTTTGCTCAGTTCCATCTGCTCAACAGTGGATGAATCTCTGATCAGTTTGGATTGTTACTTGGCTTGGTATTGGCCTTTTCTCTAAAAATCACTAGATCCAGCCAATCAAACAACAACTCACCAGACCCTGAAAATTCAAACTTATCAGTATCAAATTCTCTGCAGAAATGTTATATAGACAGCAATCAATCATATTCCTCTCTGTTAATTAATTCAAAACTTTCTAGTCCCCCTGGCAATGGGCTGCAAAAATATCAACCAGCCAACCAGGGGGTCCCACAACTTCTGGTGGCACTGGTGACTCACATTGTATCCCTTAAAAGACAAGCATGTCCATTTGGGTACCTGTTTGTCTATTCTTAACAAATAAAGGATTACTTTTCAAAATTTTGGTCTTAAGACTCTATTCCCTGGAGTCCTTCTGTCAAAAAATATTAGTAGAGATTCTGGGTTTTATTACTGTAGATTCAGGACCTGTTGGTAAAAACGTGGGGTTGTCAAATTCTTTTGTGTAAACTCACCAACTTACCAGAATTTTTTCATCCTTTTATATAAAAAATTAAGTTGTTCTGGGATAAAAATTACTCCATTTAGTTGGTGAGTTCATGCAAAAGAATTTGACAATTCCATATTTTTCCCAACAGGTTCTGAATCTACAGTACCTCTCTTAATTCCTTGCAACTTCTGTTGGCTCCCTTGGTACACCTAAGATTAACCTTAGCATCAAATTTTAGTTATTTGCCTGCTTTTGCTTTCAGTTTTGAGTTTGAACCTAATTTCAAGTTAGTTTTATTAATAAAAATCTACTTTTATTTCAAGTTTTACCTGTTTTTGCTCCTAATTAACTTCATATTAGCGTCAGTTGTTGTTAAAGGTCTTCTTGACTCCCACCAAGCTGCTCTTAACCTATTAGAGGCCTTTAAGGCCACAACTTTTCTTGTGGTTCCCCTGGTGGTATTAAATCTTACTGGTTGTTGCCTCTCTGGTCCCCCTCCAAATATCTAAATTTTCCTGCAAACTCAAATATGCTGCTTCATTTGATGAAATTTGTGATCTTTACTCTGGCTCCTGGTTTGTTCTTAATCTGGTCCACTTCACCTTAACTCTGGGGAAATATTTCTTCCTCTGCCTATCTAGCAGTTTTAAACCCTTACCAGCTTCTGTATTTCCTTGATAACCTCCCTTGAAAAACCAATGATCTTCTTTTCACAAGTGAGAAGCTGGTTTTTAGCCTTAATTGTGACAATGTGAAGTTCACCCTGCCCATTACTGTCCCTGTGATCTTGCCAAGAAAAGAGACAGTCAACAATCTCTGTGGTGCTGGAAGACTTTTCTTTCCTAAATAACTTGCTTGTGACCCCAGAGAGCGCTCTCAAGCGTACTTTATGGCTGCTTACTGGCATGCTCTTGATGAGGCTGAATTCCTACCTTCCCTGACTATCCCCTGTTGTGTCCCTTTGGACTCCTGTTTGAGTGGCTATTCCAGTACTGCACTGGATGGCATCCTCTTGGGTTTCTTTCCTGGGATGGGAGCCAAGCTTAGTAAGTTTAGATCCCCTCTCTCACACTTTCATCTTCTTTTCTCTCCAGGTAAAATGTCCTCCACAAAATTCTTTTCCTTATTGCAACTGTACTAACTATAAATAATTAATTGAACTATGTATTCAGCAGTCCAAATGAAGGGCAGAAAAAGGGTTAGTAATAATGTGATCTTTATTGAGAATATTGGAAGTTCTTATAATGTGAAAAGGGGCCATTGTAACACCAAGGGAGTGAGCATGTAGTAGTGATACAGATATAAATTGACAGTGTTTTGGATAAGGGGCATGGTGGGATTTTAATTGTAAATGGATCTCACCCTTTATAAAAAAGTATGAGATTCTAATATGTTAGGGGGATCAAGAGGAAGTACAATACTAGATACAAAATAGTGGTTTGATGAGTTCCCCCAGTGTACTTTGACATTTTTTGGCAACTTAAGGGTCCATTCTGGTTGCAAAATACTCTTTGCACTCTGTCTTTTATCCTCAATAATTATGAGAGCCTGTGAAAAATCTTAAAATTTGCAGGGAAAGTGTCCTGTTATGGCTATTCACAGCAAGGGTGTAATTGGGTGTTATAAAAATGTTTGTTGTTGTCCTTAAAGCCATCAAAAATATACTTTGATGAGCCATTATGAAAGCCACCTTGAAGGCTCTAATTATTTGAGGTTCCAGCTTTTGTGTTATGGATTGACTGCATATATATGTTCCTCAACAGCATAACATGCTTCTATATGTTTAGTGGCCCCTGGACTTTGTGCTTGCTCCTATTTCCAAGACTTGATATGCCATTGTGTGAGAGAAGGGTTAATCATAAATGGTGGCTTAGTAGTAATGTTTCAGGTTAATTTTCCTTTTGAAATTCCTGAAAACTGTCTGGGGTCACAATTGCCGGAGTTCTGGGACTGAAACCAGTGACACTTGCCAAGTATATGCTTCTGGGAAGTATAGTAAACAAGATAAAGGGGGAAATTAAAAATAAAATGATACTTTATTTGATATGAGTTTAGAGTATTATATAGTATCATGAGAAGCCACATACTGTCCATGTACATACATGGTGGGCATGAGGCTTGTCCAAGTAGTGTTCTGCTTAGTACTCAAAAGGTTTGATCCCCATAATAGATAGTTAATTGATAAGAGTGCCACCAACTTAAGGATTAGCCAGGGAATTACTTGTGGAATTGCTTTTTAAAGAGAAAGTAAGTGAAAATGTTGCAACATATCTTCCTGGGGTACTGAAAGGTGGAAAATTAGAGATTTTCTTGAGAGTTTCAGGAATTTGGGCTTGATATTGATCCAGTTTTGCACTGGAGACAGGTAGTCAGGAGTTATGTTGTGCTGTTCTTGCTTTACATAGGCAGAGGCAGTCATGGTACATATGTTTGAGTTCTGTTCAAGCGCCAATACCTTTGATGAGGTAGGTATTGTTGGGCTTGACTTTCATGACAATGCCTGTTACTCATAATCCTGGTTCCAACATGTGCATGTTGGGGTTAACAACCCAGATCTTGTCCCCAATTTGGAAGTGTTCTTGTCATAATGGGATTGCTTCTCTCTCAGCCCTTTCTTTTTCCTTGTCTTCTTGTCCCCCCTGGCGTTCTGTACGTCAGGGTCATTGTTGTCTGATACTTTCTTAGGAAGAGGTAATTGTGGTCCTTATATAGTGCTAACAATGGCATGTTTATGACCATAGATAAGCTTGTATAGACTTTTTCAAGCATTGCAATTAACTTGTGTTCTGCACACCATAAGTGCATTTGGCAGCATGTCTGCCCAGGCTTTTGGATTGTTAGAAGATAAATTTCTGAGGGCCTCTATAAGGGAGTCATTCAGTCTTTCAACTCTTATGTTGGCTTGTGGGTGATAGGGGCTGGATAGGGTATGTTTTATTCTGTTTTTTAGCAAGGTAGATGTTGGTGTCAATGGCTTTAAGTTTGGTTCCTCCATCCATGATTAGGAGATCAGGTTTTCCAAACTTAGCTATAATTTTCTTGCCAATAAACAGTCTTACATCATTGCCTTTGTGTTCTTTTTTGGCTTGCGCTACATGCCACCTAATTACATAGTTGATAGATGTGATAATGTATTTTTGCCTTTGTTGTTGCCGGCAATTGGTCCCACAATATCCAGTGGCCATACTTTGAAAATATGTGTGATTTATATTAGTATTATGGACTTGGGATTGCCTTGAAGGACAACAGCGCCCATGTTAACACTCTTAATGTTGACACTATAGTAAAGTGACAACATGGTTTTGACATAATGTTGTCTCCTGGATGTCGACACTTTTTTAATTAACAAAACACTTTACCCTGAACATTTTTAATATAAAAAAGTATTTAAAATACATTATTATACTAAAATGACCCCAGAAAGCTCAAAAAAGCAATAAAAAATTATCATAAGTAATAAGAATAAGGAGATATAAGCAACTATTTTTCAATTTACTATGTAAATTTCACTCTTTATTATAAAAAAGTTTTTTATTCCCATAAAAATTAAAATTCCAATGAACCAAAAATATATTTATATATCATAATAACTACAAAATATAAAAAAATTAAATTTAAATTTATCATACTTTATATAAGCAAAACTGAAAAAATCTCATGCGTTAAAGATAAATTAACAAAATATAAGATATTTCTTACAAAACCACATTGAAACTGTATCTAAAACTTACTATTTATACCTAAAAAAATATTTACTATCCAAAAAAATAAAAATAAAAATAAAATATAAAAATCCAAAAGTAAAATCAATCCAGGCAAAGCAAAGCAAAGTTTATTAGGCTAATTAAACCCACCAGCAAGAGCAGTTGTGACATCTTCAAGGTATTTTTTATCTCTGCAACCTTGTATTTTTCTTTACCACCTTTTGAACTGCCTCCTGGTACTCCTGCTCTTTACTCTTCTTCTTCTTGGGGACCACCTGGTTGTCCAGGTTACAAAACTTGGAGACATTTATGGCATGCTCCTCCTGTAGCTTGGCAAAGAACTTGTTGTATTTGGGGTTGGACCCAAAGTTGGTCTTCAAGTGCTTGTTCCAACCCTCAAGGCTGGAGATGGTCTTCATCTCCCCCTTGAGGCAGGCGCCCTGGCAATTCCAAGGGGCAGTGGCCCCACTCTTTCCTCTCCAGGCAGTCACCTTCTTGCCTACCCATTGCTTTTCAAAGTACTCAAGGTAACCCTTGAAAATGGTGGAGTGCTTCTTCACTTAAGCATCCTCCAGGAGGGCCTCAAAGCCAAGCCCAGTATGCTCTGGCTGCATAAAATCCAAGGCAGCAAACTGGGTGGTGGCAAAGTGGCACTTCCCTTTACCATCATTAAGATACTTGCCAAAAAGCTCCTTCTTGCTCTTGAGATTCTTGATGAGGGCCTGCCTAAAATGGAAGAAGCATTCCTGTACTTCTCTATTGAAGGTGGCCTTGAAGGCTTTGAACTTAGCTTGCTCAAAGTCTATTATGATCACCTTTGGCCCAAGTGAGCATGCATGAGCTAGCTGCTCAGCGGCTAGGGTCAACTCATCCTTCTAAGGGGAGGAGAGATTTGCCATTGTGGTGTGAGTGGGAGGGGGGAGCTGGTTGGTGGGAAGGGAGCTCAAAGCATCCTAAACAATTTTGAATGTTCTGGTGTAGATTTCTGCCTTGGCACCAGGTAGGAGGAAGAACACAAGGGGGATGACCTGTTCATTAAACTGCCCATGCAGGACCCAAAGCTGCTTGAAGATGGTTGGGCAGGTTACAAATGTGCTGTCACACAGCCAGATGATAGCAGTATTGGGCTGCTCCAGATTTTGGGTTGTGGTGTAGACAAATAATCCTATCCTTCACTTTCTGCCCCTTGTCATGGAGAAGGAACATCTCTCCATCCTTGGTTCTCTTGAGAGCATTGAAAAGGACCAGGTCTTCAATGGTGGCAGAGCTCTTGGCCAGGGAGTTTGAGGCTTGGCGCCTATCACTCACAAACTTGACCAACTGGGTGTGGGTTGGCACCCTCTTAAGGTTGGTGGGGGAGAGGTACTTGCATACAAGCACGGCCAGCTGGGTCAGGGAAAGGTCCTTTGAGGTTGTCATGACCTGCACCAGATACCATTTGAGAAGGCAGGAAATGGTTGTGTTGGACATCACACAAGTGTGCTCACCCTTGATGGTTTTTACCAAGTATTAGCGCTCATTATTGAGCCGCACTGGGCAGGAGCAGTCCTCACAGGTATAGTGCCGGCTCTTGAAGCCCCAGTTGGCGTTATTGCATGAGAAGATGTAACTGTTGGCCACCATGTCTGGCCCACCTTTGACACTCATGATGGGAAAAAACTTTGGTAGGGAAGAAGTAAACTTAAACTTCCTGTCAACATTGCAGATATTTTGGGCCAACAGAGGGTCTCATGGGCCAGCAGGAGCATGGCAGAAGCCATGGAAGTAATTGGAGTGGGGCTTTGTATCATCCCCAGATGAACTTGAAGGGGAGGAGTTTGGTGGTGGTGGGGAAGCAGAAGGGGGATTATCTTGGTTCTCCTCATTTGCAGGAGAATTATCCTTGGGTTGGGTCTTTTTGGCCTAGTGCCGCTTCTTGGTTGGCTCCTCATCTGAAGCCAAGTTATAGAAGCTGTGGTTATTAACTGAAGCATCAGTTTCCTCTCCCCCAGTGGAGTGAGCGGGGCTCTTATCAGGAGAGGGCTCAGGGGAGGGCTTAGGAGTTGCCTTCTTTGATGAGACAGGCTTCTTCTTGGGGGCTTTGGTAGGCTTAGAGGGACGCTTAGTTCCTTTGGGCTGCTTAGAGGTGTTCTTGTCCTAAAATAATAAGTGAAATGGTTTAAAATAAAGCAATTTATTTAAAAAAACAAAAAAAACTTAAAAGCATAATACATAAAAATTAAACTTTATATGGCTTTTATTGGCATTTAAAAGGTAAAAAATACTTGTATAGTTTTTATTTTATTAAAGTTAAAATAACAATTAAAAAGTTAAGAGATTGTTGCAACTGAACCAATGAGGGTTCATTATTTAAAATTGGGGAAAACAAAAGTTCAGTAGAAAGGATAGAAATAATACTAATGTATTGATTATTGTAGAATATTGTGATTAATATACTATATGGGGAAAGCCACTGGGCCACAAGGGGGCAGCATATTTTATGTAAGGATTTGAGCCAAGTAATAACTCATGTGGTATCAGCAGGTCTAATTGGTAGTGCTCCTAATTAGGAGAAAGTGCCCAAAGTTTGACATTACCATCAGATTGGTTCATGTTGTTAGATACGCCAAGGGGTGACTTGTTGAGCGCCCCCTGTGTATTGTAAGATACGTTAGGAGGCAAGTCTGGAAATTGGTTGCAACACCCCCTTGCCCCCTGCTTGTTGTCAGACACCAAGACCAAAGTCTTCAGAAGGTCCACACAAACAGCCTTTTTATGGGGATGGCGCAGCAGGGGCGCAAGCAATTGTAGTGAAGCTTCTTGGTATTTCCTTGGGCGTCTTTGAGTTGATAGGCATGTTTGTCATATACAGCAGCTATCTTGAAGGGCCCTAAGTGGTTGGGCTTCAACTTGACAGAATTGAGGTTGAGGGTGTAGATGGGGTCATCTACGGTGTATCTAGCTTTGAGGTGCTTTATCCCTTCTTCAATCTGCTTGTGTTTAATTTCTTGGGCTTTGGCACACAATTGGTTTAGGGATGGAGTCATCAACAGGGGGGCTTTCTGGGAAATGTAGACTGTAACTTCCCCTGTTCAACTCCTGTCAGACTGTCAGGCGTCCTAAAGGCTAAGGCGCTGGGACTGAATCCAGACCTCTGTTGATGCTTGCTTGTAAAATAAGTAGAGCAGTGGGCAAGTGTTCAGTCCACAAGGTATTGGGGTGCTTCTGTAAGAGCTTCACAATCAGCTGGACCAGGGAACCATTTAACTGTTCCACACAACCATTAGCTTGTGGATGATAAGGGGTGGTAACTATCTGTTGGAGGGCATTCTTGGTGCAGTATGCCTTTATGACCTGTCCAACAAGTTCAGGGCCACCATCTGTGATGAGATGTTTGGGCTGCCCAAAGCAGGCCACAATTTCCTTGCCAATGCAGCAGGTGATGGTGGTGGTGGTGGTGTGGTTAGTTGTTGCCCAAGCCACTGGCCAGCAAGTGAAGTAGTTGATGGCGGTTATGATGTATTTCTTTCCCATTCTGTCTTCAGGGAGGGGCCCAATCACATCAAGGGCCCACTTTTCAAAGGGTTCCATGGCCTTGATGAGCAGGACAGACTTGGGGGGTGCAGGTTTGGACATATTTTTTTTGCACAGCACACATGTTTTGAGGAGGTCCAAGATATCTTGGTGCATGCGTGGCCACCAAACCTTTCTTTTCATGATCTTGAAGAAGCTGTGTCCTCTAATGTGGCCCAAGGTGCAGTGGTAATGCAGTATTGTGTTTCCTTGTTGTGTGGTGGGAATGTAAGGCGTCTTCTCACCTGTCTCTGCCCGGCGGCAGATGTTGCCAGCATTGGTGATGAAGGACTTTCATTGTCCTTCAGCTTGGAGATGGTTACTGAGTTAAGGCCTTTGTAATGAGTTACCTCAGGACGGAGTTAAAGCATTGGCCAGTCTGGATCCAAGCCATCATCCCCAGTAATGGATGCTACATAGAGTTATGAGAGGGCGTCAGCTGTGATAAGCTCTTTCCCAGGCTTGTACTCAATGTGCAACTGGTAGGGGGATAGACGCTTGACCCAGCCTTCTTGACGTTGTTTCAAGTGGGACTGCATGTTGAAGTACTGGAGTGACTTGTGATCTGTTAGGACGTGGGGTGGAAAGGTCACTCCTTCCAGGTAACAGTGCCATTTCTCAACACAGTGCACAATTGCTGCCAATTCTTTATTGTGTATAGGATAATGTTGTTCTGAGTCAGTGAGCTTCCTGGACTTGTATGCCACAGGAAGGAAGGTGCCGTTGTCATTTTATACCCCTATTACACCCCCTATGGCCCTTTCAGAGGCGTCAGTCTTGAGTTTTTACTGGTGGTTCTGATTGGGGAACTGCAATGCGGGTGCAGTTGTAAGTCTCTGCTTCAACTTTGCAAAGTATTGATCTCTGGTAGGGGTCCAGTAGAAGTGCTGTTTAGTGTTCAGGAGCTTGATGAGAGGTACAATTAGTTCTCTGCAATTGGGGATAAATTTACGCATGTAGTCAACCATGCCCAAGAAGGTACACACCTGACTGACATCAGTGAGAGGTGGCATACTGGTGATTGCCTTGATCTTGGAAGGGTCAGGCTTTATCTCTTGGGCAGAGATGATGTGCCCAAGGAACAGCAACTCTGACTTGAGAAACTTGCATTTGGAGGGTTTAGCTTTTAGCTGGTTTTTCCAAAGGGTGTCAAGGACAGCACGGAGGTGTTGGAGGTGCGTGGTTTGATCTTGACTGAAGACAATAATGTTGTCAAGGTACGCCATCACACATTTCCCAATCAATTCCTCAAATTCTTTTTTCATCAACATAGCAAAGGTGGAAGGAGCGTTGGTCATCCCAAAGTTTATGAACTGACACTCAAACAACCTGTAGTGTGTGCAGAAGGCAGTTTTTGCCTCATCCCCTAGCACAATGCCAACCTGGTTGTACCCTGTGATGAGATCAATCTTGCTAAAGACTTTTGCACCTGCGAGCGTGTCAAACAGGTCCTCAATTAACGGCAGGGGGTACTTATTTTTAACCGTCACTTCATTTAGGGTGCAGTAATCTGTGACCAGTCAAAGGGACCTGTCCTTCTTGGCTACAAAGAAGAAAGCCGCTCTGTATGGAGAGAGCAAGGGGAAAATGAAGCCCTTGTCAAGCGCGTCCATGAGGTGCTGGCAGAGGGTCTCATCTTCTTTTGGTGTGAGATGGTACAAGGGGTAAGCTTTAGGTAACAACCCTTAGAGTTGTACAGCGTGCTAGATCTCCTGAGGAGGAGGAAGTTGTTTGAGTGTCTCACTGAACACATCCTTATATTCCTCAAGGAGTGTGGCAAGCGCTGGTGAAGGTAAAGTGGTCAAGGGAGGAACCACAGGTGGTTCAGTGTAGATAACTTTGACTGAGCATTGATCAAAGTCTAGTTTTTCCCCCCTTGAAATTGTATGAGCCTGTTTCTGTTATTCTGACAAATACAGTGTTGTGAAGAAGCTTGCTCATTTTGACAGGATAGATCTGGAAGCCCACCCCATTCCTATTGAGGGTGATAACAGATGTATCCCAGTTAATGTAGGGACAATTGTGAGGAAGCCAGTCAAGGCCAGTGATTATGTTGTGGCTGAGCCCAACCATGATTGGCCCAGAGAGCTTAACCTGGATGCTCCCCATTCTCACAGAGAAGGGAACTGTCTCATGGGTAATTGTCACTCTGCAGGAGTCAGCTACTTGTACTGCCTTGAATCTGCTGGGTACACAGTCTAGCTGTTGCAAATCAGCAAACGCCTGGTCCACCATAGTGTGGTTGGCCCCAGTGTTTACCAGCAATTTGTGGGTGTTTCCACAAAAATGGAAGGAATAAGTAAAGCAGGTTACTTTATTGAGAGAGTGGCTTGCTTGAAGCACGGGGTTGTTACTATGGACCTGGAAGACGTCAAAGGTTTCAACTTTGTGTACACTGTAGTTGCAGAGGTTCTTGGTGAGGAGGCATTGAGAGTGGGGGTCAAGTGGGGTTGCAGGACCTCTTGTATCTACAACCCCCAGGCCTTTCCCAGGTCCTCAATTTGGGCTAGCTGGAGCTCCCCCTTGCTGGGGTGTTTAGTCCCATTATCCTGCTGATGGGGCTGTCAACAACCTACTTGGTTGTGGGCACTGCCAGGTGTTGCACAAGGTTGAGGTGGAGCATCATTTGTACAGTGGAAACCCATTGAAGCCTGGTTGTTGGCCTCTACAATGGCTTTGTAGCAGTCATCAATGGAGGTGCAATGACCTACAGGGACTCACTTATAGATATGGGGCTTGAGCCCATTGATTATCAGGGTCAGAAGCATGGTGTTCCTGTCAGTCATGGCTTCTGGGGCGGCAGCAAGAGCTTGCTTCCAGGCAGCAAGGTATTAGGGAACAGATCCAGTCTGTTTTATGCTAGCAGGGGGCTTCCCATCACAATAGAAGAGAAGGTTTTGCTATAGCAGGACTTCACAGTGTCCTTTAATGCCGCCCAAATGACTTCAATCTCCTGACTGGCCCAGTTGGTAAACCATACAGCAGTGGACCCTTGAGACGCCCAGATGCAGTAGCAACCCACATGAGCTCAGGTACTTGGAAGATACAAAGGCAGGTCTTGGTGGAGTGAAGTCAACTGGCAATGTTGGCTCCTTCAACACCTCCTGCAAAGGATTCCAGCTGGAGGTTGAGCATGCACTGTGAAAGGTCCAACTGAGGCAGGGTGACACTGGCATCACACTTTCCAAGGTGGAGTTGATTGTAAACACTTGTAAGAACTAGCTGTTCTTGGTAATTAATGTACCTGCCGGGGATGTCCCCCTCAGGGATTGGCAGGAAGGTCTCTTGATGGGGAGTAGCCATACAGCCCATACTCTGTCCTTTCTTAGGGGGAATTTTTTCTTTGGGTAGGTTGTGAACCTACCGCTGCTACCACTGTTGCAACTGAACCAATGAGAGTTCAGTATTTGAAATTGGAGAAGACAACAGTTCAGTAGAAAGGATAGAAATAATAAGAATAAGGCATTGTTTATTGTAGAATATTGTGATTAATATACCATATGGGGAAAGCCACATGGCCACAGGGGGGTGGCATGGTGGCATGTTCCATGTAAGGATTGGAGCCAAGGAATAACTTTTGCAGGATCAGCAGTTCAAATTGGTAGTGCTCCTAATTAGGAGAAAGTGCCTGTAATTTGATATTTTCATCTGATTGGTCCATGTTGTTAGATACGTCAAGGGGTGACTCATTGAGCACCCCCTGTGTATTGTAAGATATGTTGGCAGGCAAGTCTAGAAACTTGGTTGCAACAAGATTTAAGTGAAAGTATTATCTTTATAAATAGATTTTATATCAAAAATTGTAAAATATGAAAAAGAAAAGTTAAAAATACAACATATCAAAAAATCAGATGATTTTATTATGTAAAACATATAGTTTTATATGTGAGAAATGAAAAGTGTTGACATTATGAGTGACAATTAGTAAATAAAAAGCTGAATTCTCAATGTCAATTAGAAAAAAGTAGACATTATTTTTGACAACATTGTTGCTGTCAAATTTTTTTTGAAAATTTACTATGAAAAAACATAGTACGCTTAATTAAATTTACGCAGGTTAGTAAATATTAACTATTTTCTGTCTGTTTTTGTTCACATAATAAAAATTTTAAAAAAAACATATGAAAATAAGTTAAAAAATCATCAAAGTTCTTTATTTCTTTATTAAATATTATATTTTGGTAGTATAATATGATATTTTACCATTGTGTATATTAAAAGTTCTTAAGAAAGTTGTATTCAGTATTGAAAAGGGTAAAGTGTTGACAACGTCAGTTACAACATTCTTTATATGAGGTGGCATATTAATTTAAGCTTAATTGTACCACTTTAATTTGCTTAACTCCACCCTGGCGGATAATCACAAACAAATATACAACACTTCTGAGTGTCAACATTATTTTTAATAATAAATTCTATAGTAACTTACATAGTAACCCAGGCTTAAATTATTGGATTGCCATTAGCCACCAATCCACTTAATATATTAAAGCTGGAATAAGTGCCATATATATATTTATAAGATGAACATTTTAATAATCTACTGTATGTGCAATGTCTTTTTCTATATATCCTTAACAAAAAAATTTTAAATGTGCACTTAATTTTTTATTGTAGATGTTTCAGTTTTGTTTTTAAAAATAAGTTTGGCTTAAAAAGTGTCAACATTGACACTTTTACGTTGTGAAAACAAATAAAAAATAAACTAATTTTTATTAGTAAAAATAAAGGAAAAATCTGGTTAAATTGAGTTTTTGATCAAGCTTAATATTAAATTGTGTCAAAATGGCCACAATTTTGTCGTGTTTTCTGGGTTTGCACTCCTGAACACTTTAAAAAAAGAATTAAGCTAGTGCAACTAGCAAAAAACATAGGATATTTAGAGTTTTGAGTTGACATTGACTATGTCAACAAATTGTCAACATGGGCGCTGTTGCTCCTTGGAGTGGGTGTACTTTTCACATACTTTTCACTGGTCTATCACTTCCTTGGTATTGTCCCGCATTTTGGGTCACCAGTAGCATGTCTTGAGGTATTATTGTAGATTTCTGCTACAGATGTGTCCCAGATATCTGTGGTGTCAAAGGATTGTGTCAGTCTTTTGAGTTGACGGAATGTAGGGTACAGTGTCACCACTTGGAAGTATTTGGTGTAGGGTACCATATACTTTTTTAAACAGATGTTTGTTTTTAAGGAATTTTTCTTGCACATTTATAGGTGTGCCTGGTGGTAAACCTTCCTGGAGATTTCCCATAATGAGCATGGACCAGTTGGGGTCACCATCAGCGCAGAGAGCATGGTTGCTGTATAACCTTGAAAGGGAATCTATAGTAAGCATTTTCTTGCCTAGTTTATTCTCAATTATCATGGGGTTCTTTTTATGAGTCTCATACATTTATCCTGTTGTCCAGATAGATGTTGCTGAGTCTTAAAGAACAATAATGGCTTGTGGTTGGTTAGCACTTTGAATATCTGATCCCCTTCCAGATAGCATTACCACTTCATTAAACAGTAGACAATGGCTATCAGTTCCTTTTCATGTATTGGGTGTCTTTTTTCACTTTTAGACAGATTTCTTGATTTTTATGCTACAGGGAGGAAGTCTTTTTATTTAGTTTTAATTTGGATTACTCCTCCTATTGTGTAAACAGAGACATCAGTTTCTAGTTTGTATACTCCTTCACAATTGGGATATTGTAAGATGGGAGTGGTGACCATTTGTTCCTTTAATTGTCAAAAGTGTTGATCTCTTAATGGTGTCCATACAAATTTTGTTGTCTTGTCTGTGATCACAGATAAGGGAGAAGTTAAGGCGCCCCAGTCAGGGATGAACCTCCTAACATAGAATATCATGCCTAGGAATGTATGAAGTTCACTTTTATTTTGTGGGGTGAGTATATCAGTTATGGCTTTTATTTTCTCTGGGTCAGGTTTGACCCCGTTCTTACTGATAATATGGTCTAATAATGAAAGCTCAGTTGAAAATAAATTGCATTTGGAGGGCTTAGCTATGAGTTGGTTATCTTGAAGGGTATAAAGGACCAGGCAGATGCCTTTCCAATGCTGTTCCTTAGTGGGGCTATATATGATTATGTTGTCAAGGTAGACAATAGCCCTTTTCACAATGTGATCTTTAAATACTTCATTCATAAAGGTTACAAAGGTGCTTGGGGTTTTAGTCATGCCAAAGTTGAGAATGACACATTCAAATGAGCCATACTTAGTTCAAAATACTGTTTTGGGGATGTTATCTGGTTTAACGCAGATTTGGTGATACCTCATTGTCAGATTAATTTTTGTGAAAAATTGGGACCCCCAGGGCAATAAAAAGGTCATCAATCAGGGGCAGGGGATACCTGTTCTTAATTGTGACCTTGTTTAGCACTCTATAGTCTGTGGACAGGCAGAGGCCTTTATCTTTCTTTGCTACAAAGAAGACAGTGGCACCAAATAGCAACTTTGAAGGCTGTATGAGTCCTTTCTTGAGAGCTTTGTCAAAGTACACTTTCAGTGTTTTGTCTTCTTGGGGTGTGATGTGGTAGATGGACTGTGCTTTTGGACACTTCACTTTTAATTGATTCTGTGTTGTATGCCACAGTTAGGTGGTAACCCTGGTAGGTTTTCTTGGAAGACTGAAGGGAACTCACTGACAAGCTGCTGTTGGATTAGGTCTTGCTCAAGCAAGGTCTCTACATTTTTAAAATGAATAATCTCATATGTGCAGGTGCTCTAATATATTTTGCTATGGTTCTTTTCCTCTCATGTTTTGGTTATCTTTACAAACACAAGGTCTCAATGAGCATGTCAAGGTGGGTTGGGTACTCTTGACTTGGAAAGAGGAAAGTTGATAGGGTTACTGTTAGGGAAGAGAGTATCAATTCCTTGTATGAGGACTAAGGATGTCAATACAAAATTGTTAACTTCAATATACTATAGCTTAATTAGGTATACCAAAACACAGTCTTCACTATCTTAAACACATAAAATCTTAAGAAAGGGTATACTTGAAGAAAACAAGAGTTGAATCTTTTATTATTGTTAAAAAATATCCTTTTATAGGATTGTTATCTCATGGGCAGTTGACCCAAGAATCCTAGGGCTGAACCAGCCTATGTATTGGGGGTTTACTGAATAGTGTTATCCCAAATGGCATCTTGCCCAATGCTCCATTGCAGAGTTATTGTTATTGTATCATTTCCGCTCCTGATCTTGTCCTAAGGCAAGCATGATGCCAGCAGAAATGTCAAGCTGCTATTGTGGCTTTCTTCCTGAAAACCAGTCCATCCATCCCATGTCCTATGGGTGGGATCTACTCCATTGCAGAGTATAATAAAATAACACATGTAAAATATATCAAGGAGTTTTTGGGGTACAACCCCAGCCAATATAGGCAGAACTGGGTTAAACCATAGACTAACCACCATTGTGGTTATGATGATAGAGATGAGAACCTAAAAGTGCATTAACAGCCAAGTTTTCAGCTCCTATGGAGCACTTGGATATTTTAGGGTTGTGCTGCCGCACTGCTGGACTGATCAAAGGTGAATAATTGATTTGGATTGGATTTAGGCAGAACAGTCCATTGATTTCCGGTCAGGAAGGATCATTCTTAATTCTTGGAGCGGTTCAGCATTAGTGCCACCAAATTTGGCCAATGCATCAGTGTTTGGGCCAAACATCAATTTATTCTGAAGATCTTTTCAAACTCCAATCAATAGATTGATGGCTGAATTGTCAAGTCAAAAAGCCAGAGATTTCACATTTCCCCCACTTGACTTGACAATACAGAAAGAAGAAAATTGCAGACAACTGCAGTGTTATCAGCAATACCAAAAGTGACACTTCAAATGCCAGAGCACTTGAAAAAGAGTACATGAAGACCTTAAACAATGTTCAGCTAAGGAGATACTTGGCACAGAAGTCTTCTACCCGTCAAAAAATAATCACTCAATATTTTGGCAAAATAGAGGAAACCATGTCTAAGTTATCTGTTGCCCCTATGTTTGACGCTGCATCAGTTGGTACGGTAGAGTCCATAGATATTGACACTGTGGCAGGTCAGTCTTATTTAGAGGGCCTGGGTCTCAAACTAGGAGAACACATTAATGAAATTCACAAGCCAGAGAACTCTAGCTGGTCTTTCTTTGAGGTCTCACCTGACGTTTTGGCTTCTGGCGTTGATTTGCGGTGTCAGCCTAATTTTGAGAAATTGGCTGAACCAGCGCAGTCTTTTTGAAACATGACAGGTATCCTGCAGGAGTTATTCTTTCAAGTTTTGAAATTGCATTGAGAGAGCAATGTACCAAATTGGTTAAGAAAAGGTTCTACTTATCACCACAGTTATGACTATGCTTGTCTATCCAACTACACAGTTAGTGAGTTAGATGCTGCAATGGTCTCAGCCAATTTTATGAATGACGTTGTGGGATTCCTGGTCATCAGTCCCCAAAGTGTGTCCTGGGTCATAGCCAGGGACTGGCTTGGAGGAGTTGTCATTCTCCAACAGTGATGAATGATTGATTAGGAGCTTATACTTGGCCTGCACAAGAGCAAACTCTTCCAGTACCTTCCCAATTACTAGGCAAGCATCTCCACCATACACTTGTACTTCAGCAGGCTCCAGCCATTCTGTAAGCCAATACCAATTCTGTAATAGTCTAGCAAACTCTCCCCCCAATAAACTCCCTTCCTCTATCTGTCATTTCAAGATGCCTAGTCACCTTTTCCCACTCCTCCTGGGCAGACTTACTAGAGGCAAACTTTCTGCACCCTGGGCAATAGAATTCCTTGTCCCCTGGGCTAGGATAGAAAATGTGGGGTAATTGACTCATAGAACTTATATTATGTTCTTGCGGGAAATTTGGGTAGGAGTTGTAATAGGTGTTTTATTCACAGTCAGAAGGAAGATCCCCTTATAAACCTTCTGATATATGGCCTTGGGATAGGTAATTATGAGGGTTTATGCCAGTACTTGAAGTCTTTTAACAATCTCTTGGACTCCTTGTACCTGGTCTTTGG
This sequence comes from Entomophthora muscae, assembly GCA_014839935.2. Classification (NCBI taxonomy): domain Eukaryota; kingdom Fungi; phylum Entomophthoromycota; class Entomophthoromycetes; order Entomophthorales; family Entomophthoraceae; genus Entomophthora; species Entomophthora muscae. The sequence continues at coordinate 228,442 of QTSX02002255.1, forward strand.
CTCCTGCTCCTTAGCCTTGGGCTCTGGCACCTTGGTCTTGGGCTCCTGTGTTCTAATCTTGGGCTCCTGTGGTCTGTTCCTAGATTTGGCTTCCTACTCTTGTTCTTTATCTCCTTCTCTAGCTCTTTTGACCTTTGTAATCCACTTGATCCAGTCCCTGAAGAGTCTCAGATAGCTCTCCTTTTATAGCCCCTTGTTTCAGACCAAAAACCTCTCTTAGAACTCTGGTTTTTCAAAGCTTAAACTATCCAGTTTTTCTCCTTCTATAATATATTAAACTTTATAAACTTACTTCAACCAATGAAAGCCCTGAATTTTCTGCTTCTGCTCCTCATTTTTTAGGCTTTAACTCTTAAGTTAAAGCCCTTAAAACACTGATCAAATAGACTTTGGATTGCAGCCAATCACACGCCTTGATTCAACGGTTTTGCCAAAAAGATTTCCCTGGATGACTTGTTCTTGACCCTGGTTCAAACCTGAGTCTGTCTTGCTCCGGGTAAACAACTGCTCTGTGTTTCAAACGGTTTTGCCGTGATTCTCATCACGTTTCCCTGCAAATCTTGAGCACTTCCACACATGTTTTACTTAGGCAAATTCTGACCCCTTGATTTTACAATGTTTCTCTGTGTTTCTCTCAACATTTTGCAACTTTGAACCCGCTTACTGCTCGTCCTTTCACCTCTCCTAGTTGTTCTTGGCAAAATTTTCTCTTTTGCCCTCATAGTTTCTCTGTTCCATTTCCGGCCTTGTTCTGGCTTCTTTCTGACTTCATTTTTCTTTTTAAATAAATTTATAGTTCTAACAAACTATATATTATTTTTCCTTCTTCTTTTTTTATTATTTGATATTAAATCCTTTTTTAATCAAAATCAGGCAGTATTTAATTATTATTTAATTGCTTCTTTTTATCTATTTTCCTCTCAAAAGACACTAAAACAGTTCTTCCAGCCTCTGTATCCAGTCTGGCTAGTCCCTTCAGGTTATCTCCTGGTCCTGCACTCACATCCTCTCAGCTCTTCAGTCCTTCAACACAAACTTCTGGTCCTTTGGCCATCCTGCATTATGATCAGCTAGTCCTGCATCATAATCTTCTTGTCCTTCAACTTATCCTCAACAAGTTCCTCAACCAATCCTCACTAGGAACCTCCTTTTTCCCTTCTAAACACTGAACCATATTGGTTCCCACAATTTAATATGAATTAACAGTCTGTCAACTAGCCTTCACTGTGATCAAACAGTCCCTCTTGCTAGTCTTCTCTATTAATTCTGTGAACCACCTTGGTTCTTTATCTCAGTCCCCATTACCAGAACTTATAGACCCAGGCATGAGTCAACATTGAACTGGCGTTTGACTGGGCCCTTGCAAGTGGCAATCCACTTAGGCCATTCAACCATAGATCAATGTCTATGTGTTGTCTTTACTCATCCAGGTGATTAAGTCTGGGCTTTCAGTTGCAGAGTAATCAGCTCCACTTCCCAGAGGCCTGGTTACACCAAATTCTACAGCTGCTTCCCCAAGCAGACCGGCTTGGTGATACCTCTGAGAAAATCTATGCCCTCCAATGCTCACTTTGGGCTCCCCAAAGCTCCCATAGGGGCATAAACAAGAACACCCTACCAGTCTGTTAGGTAGGATGCTTGCTCACAGACCTCCTATAAGCGTATTAGGGTACGTAGAGCCCTCAAAGCTCTTCCCCTCCCTGGCAGCCTGTGTTACCCGCCAGGGGTCCAAAACCTACTCCCCCCCAGACAGAAAAAGTTCCCTGCTTGCTATTTCAGTCTTCACTCTTCTGTAGCCACAGTTTCCTGCAAGGTGAAGCACTATAGCCCACAGCAGCCAATTTCTTCTGCTGGGTGGAGGCAACATCTGCCTCTGGTAGTCCTATGTTACCTACCAGCCAGGCCTTATTTACCCTAGTAGTCCCATGTTACCTACTAGGCTCACCCTACTTGCCCCTAGTAGCCTATGTTATCTACTAGCTTACAGCGTCACCAGCTAACCACACAGTGTCACTCTTCAGCATATTGTCTTTATTTGAAGCCAAATCAACCCTTGCCTGCAAAACAACACACATGTGGATCACCACAGACGTCCCAGAAAAACTTGTTACATTTTGATTCTGCAAGTTAGTGATTATGAGCTGGAGCGTGGATGTTTTCACCATTCCTGATTTTGAGCATACCTTGCAGGTAATTTCTCAGGATAATTTAGAATGTCAGGTTAGTGTGACATTTGGCCATGTAAGTTCAAATCTTCACCTTGGTGATTATGGTGTAGTGGTTGCCCAAATGGTATTACTGGGAGCTTATGTAATGTTTCCTAAGGATAGTTTTCCTTGCTTTACTCTTTCTGACATGAATTGCTGTCTTAATGAGGCTTGCTGTCAGCTTTTCATAGCAAAAGTAGAATTTCCCCCAATGTATGACAACATGGAAGATTTTCTGGAGGATTGCCTGATTCTGGCTGTGTGCTATATCCCTATCTCTGGATTGGGCTGTCTTTTGGATACTTGCTTTTTGATTGAACTTCCCATCATTTGTTGGAGCTCCTTGGATCATTACAAGCAGCGTACGTGGGAACACTGTATCCTGGTAATGGCAACAATTTGGCGGGAGCTTGACACTGGTTTGGCCATTGGTTCACATCAGAGTAGAGGGGATGCTCCTGCAAACATGGTCAAATAAGATAAAAAATATATTCCACACCAGACACAACCTGTAGCTACAAGAAAGCGTGTGAACCGCAGTTCTAGTTGGCATTATGCCTGTTGTGGAAAAAGAATTTCTGTAGAGGTTCCTTCTAGATGTATCCCTCAAACTGTGACTAAGGATATCAGCAAACATAACTTGACAAGCAAGGAAGAAGTTGAAAAGAGTTAAAAGAGCAATGAGGCAGAAGGTAGTCCCTCAGTCAATTTGGATTAGTAGCGTAACTTCTGGGTATTTCTTGTTATTCTATGCTTATTTGCAATAAAAAGAACTTTTTTAAAAAGATATTTATAAAAAATTGATAGATATGAACTTTAATTAAATCAGGCAAAGTGGTCTCAAGTATTTAGCATGTACTCTGTTGACTATTGCCTTTGTGTTTGCATTCTTAATTATAAAAGCCTGTGTGGATGTCTTCTCAATAATCTCAAAAGGGCCAGTCCACAATGCTTTTAACTTGTGGGTTCTTCCAAACCCATGAGTATCACAGTATGCTACAATGTCATCAACCTTATACTCAATGGGTGCCAGTCTGGCGGTATCTGAGCTGCCTTTTCTTGCAATTTTCTTTGCAACAGTATTAGAATATAATAGGGCCTGCAACTTCACAAGGGTATCAGCTAATTGCATCATATACATTGTGGGGTCCACCTTGCTGCTATTATCTACAAGGGAATACAGAATGGGCGGCAAGGTGGGCTGGCAGTTGTACAGAAGGCTAAAAGGAGAATGCCCTGTAACTGAGTGTTTTGAGATGTTGTAGGCAAAAGAAGCTGCCCCCAAGAAAGAAGACCATTGCAAGGTTTTATGGGTAGCCAGCTTTTCTATTATTTACATCAAAGTGCCGTTAACTTGTTCCACTAATCTGTTAGTTTCTGGATGATAGGGCGTTGATAATACTCCTCTGATTGCCATGAGTTCATTAAGCCTTGGAATGACATGAGAAGTGAAGTTTGTCCCATTATTAGTCAGGATAAATTGAGGACAGCCATGCCAGTGAATAATGTGCTCCAAATGAATTTGACAGTTGATAAGGCGCCAAGATCTCTGAGAGCTTTGGTTTCCACTCATCTGGTTAGATGATCAATTGCAACAATAAAATATCAGGTATTAAGGCTGCTTGCTGGAAGAGGGCCCACTATATCAATTGAGACAGTGTGCCAAGCAAAGTTTGACTTCACCAAGTTGTAGCAGAGCTTCTTGTTGAGAGGTCAGTCAAGTTGGCATTCTATGCAAGCACCAAGGATATTGTGTGTGTCAAACTACATTGACTCCCAGAAGTACAATTCCTTGAGCTGCAACAGAGTCTTCATCAGGCCAGTGTGGCCTACTTCTCAATGTGCTTGAACAATAAGGTCTGTTCTTTTGAAGGGCTTTGGAAAAATAAGATTTTTGCCATCCTTAATTTTGAACAATTTACTGTCTTTTGTGACACAGTCTTGGCTGAGAATTTCAAAGTGTTTCTGTACTTTGGGTGGTTTGTCCTTGAAATCTCTGAGTTGCATCTTGTCAAAAAGTTGATCAGTCATTGGAAGCACAGTTTTAATCATTGGTAAGTGTGACAATCCATCAGTGTTTTGATGTGACACACTGTCTCTATTGTGTATCTCATAATCATAAGCTTGAAGTTTCAGGGCCCATCTGACAAGGCAACCCTCAGGCTCTTTGAGGTTGTGTAACCATTGCAAGGAAGAGTGATCTGTTATGACCTTGAAATGTGTGCCATGGAGATAAACGTGGAATTTTTTGCATGCATGTTAACTTCAAGGCATTCTTTTTCTGTTACTGTGTAATTGTGTTCATGAATATTCATGGTTCTGCTAGTATAGGCCACTGGGTGTTCATCATCATTTTCATCAAGTTGTGAGAAAACAGCTCCTACTGCAACAAGGGATGCATCTGTTTGAACAATAAACTCTTTACCAAAGTCTGGATAGTGCAATACCAGTGTGGTTGCCAGTAATTGCTTAATTTTGTCAAAAGCTATCTGGCACTCCTCTGCCCAGACAAATTTAGAATCAGTCTTAAGTAAGTGAAAGAGCAGTCTGGCGGTCTTAGAGAAATTTGAAATGAATTGCCAGTAGTATCCAACCAGCCCAAGGAAAACTTGCACATCTCTCATGTTTTTGAGTGCAGGCATCTTTATCATGGCATCTACCTTGGGTTTCTGTGGTTTTAGACCTTTGGCATCTATTATAAATCCAAGATACTCCAACTGCTCCTTAAAGAACTGGCATTTACATGGCTTGATTTTCAGATTGGCATCAGCAAGGCGTTTGAATACTGATTCCAAGTGCTCAAGGTGTTGACTGAATGTTTTTGAGAAGAAATTAATATCATCAAGATAAACTAACACGCACAATAATTTGAGATCACTGAGTATAGAATCCATTGCCCGTTGAAAAGTAGCTGGTGCGTTGCAAAGTCCTTGCGGCATCCTGGTGGGCTGATATAATCCCTGTGAAGTTATAATAGCACACTTTTCCTGGTCTTTAGAAGGGAGGTTAATCTGCCAGTATCTGCTGATGAGATCCATCACAGAAAAGTACTTTGCACCACCAAGCCGTTCTAACGTGTTGTCAATATGAGGTAGGGGATATGAATCCTTTTTGGTAATAAGGTTTAATCTCCTATAGTCAATGACCACTCTGTTGGAGCCGTCTTTCTTCTTTACAATACAAATTGGTGATGCCCAAGGACTGCATCTGGGTACCAATATGCCTGTTTTCAAGAGCTTTGTTACTTTGTCTATAATCACTTCATCTGCTGCTTTGGATATTCTTATGGGTCTCATCTATATGGGTGATGTGTCTCCAGTATCAATTTGATGCTGAACATTTCTTGCGCAGCCCAAGTCAAAGTTGTCCTTGGCAAAGATAGACTTGTATTTCTCAAATAGCTCCAGTATGGTGTCCTGTTCCAAAGTAGATAATCCCACAAGAGTCTCTTGAGAAATAACTGGACATACTGGTGGTTTGATATCAGGTAGTCCTATGTCAGCTAGACTTTCAAAATTATCAAATTTGGCAATTTCCTCAGAGGGAAAAAAGATGGAGGAATGCAATGACCTGTCCATTTTGACATTAATTGTATCAGCAGTGAGGTTAGCTGCTAATACTTGGGTTTTCTTGTGACCCAGGATGACTATTCCAGGGCATATTGATGGTTCTAGACAAGATCTTTGGTATGGCTGCTTGATCTTGCCATATAGCTCTTCAGGAATTTTGAGAGTCAATTTGGTCTCAAGAATATGCTGGTCACCTGGAACTATCTCATAAGCTTTGTAGGCTCTCAAAATAATTCCCTTGTTTTCCTCAATCTGGGTAGGTGGCACTGAAATCTTTTTTCTACTTTGATAAAACTGCACTGGTATGATGCCATCCTGATACGCGGTATTTATGTAGTTGCATCTTTTAGTCTCAGGAATTTTGTCATCCAGCGTATAGTATATGGGTAACTTCTGACCTAAGATTTCCAAGACATTTTCTTGAAAGTCAATTTTGGCACCAAAATTTTGCATAAAATGGGTGCCTATGAGGATGTCAAAATCCTTGTGAGGAAATACAATTTCAGGAGAGTAGACTGCAAGAGATCCAAATTACAAGGGCAGCACACTGTACATTCCTTGGGAAACAGTGGGTGTTGGTCCCGCATTGCCATATTGTCTACAATAATCTACATTGGACGCTAATTTCAGACGCTTAACCAGAGTAGTGGACACTATATTGACCTGAGCGCCGCTGTCAATTATGGCTTGGACCTTGACTTTGTTGACCAAAATATTGCAATACATGAAATCAGAATAGGTAGAATTTTCATTTACTAAGTGGATCAAAGTTTATTTGATGTTTCAACAAACTGCATCAAATAATCAATAACACTGGGGTAGTGACTTGCCATTTCTTTGAAAGGCAGCGCAATACTGACATTTTCCAAACAGGGGGTATCTTCAGATCAAAGAGGTTCACCTGAATTCATCTTCATAATTTGCTGTGTGTATGGCTGGGCTACTATGGCGTCTCCCCTTCTAATGCTGCTTTTTTACTTTGGGTTAAGACGGCACAAACATCATTTTAAATGACTTGGTGAAGGGGATCAATGGGCTCATCCTTGAAAAAAAACTCAGTAGTGGTCACGTTGGTTTTGTCAAGGCATGTCAGACTGGGGTTGGCCAACGCAGCAGTTGCAACATTGTTGCTGAGCACTGGTGGAGAGACTAGCATAATTGGCTTATCAGGAGGGATGTTGATTTCAAGCTCAGTAGAATATCCCTCTTCTACTGAGCTTGGTCTTTTCCCTGCTCTTTGGCAGGGACGTAGACCACATGTACCTTTTGTCCATTAAGGCATTTTGTGGAATAATGTCCTTATTCCAACAGTGGTAGCAAGTGATATATGTGAGAGGAATTTGTCTCTCTTGAGTTTGGCGTGTTTTGGTACTACTGATTGCTGGTGTGTTAGTGTTGACAGGACGGTTGAATCTGGGCTTTTCTTTGTTGGGTGCATTGTGGGTTGCTTCCAAACGGCAGAGATAGTCCAAAATTTGTACCATGGTAAACTCTTGATCCAAAAAGAGGTTTATTGCCCAATAAAGTTCCTGATAAGGCTTTACAGAGTCCTTCATGGCCAACTTGGCGACATGTTCCACCATTGCACCGGCTCCTAGAAGGACTTGGGCTTCGCAATAAAATTGATCAGCAAACTTGGAAAGCGTCTTGTTGGTCTTGAACTCAATATCAGAAAAGATATCCTTGAATTCTATCATGCAAACAGTACTTCCAAATTCTCTCAGAATGGCACTTCTGGTGTCCTGGTATGTAATGTTGCCAGCAGGAAGACTTGGCATGATTATTTCTCTACTCATAGGATCAAGTAAATTAATAATTAGGTATGCTTTTTTGGTGTCTGATGCTCCTACTGTTGCCATCTTGTACAGTCTTAAAAAGGTGTTCACATTCCCTTGATAATCAAACTTTGGAAGTACACTAACCTTGAATCTCTTGCCAGTGTTCTTTAGAGGCTGAGTTTGCAAGGAAGTTTGGGAAGGCAAACTGCTACACTGTGTATTTTGAGGAGGAGCCTGTCTTCTAGCACTTGGATTGGGCGGTATTGTCATGATTTTTGGAATGGTACACTGCTCTGCTATGGGTGTACTGACAGAAGTAGATTTGTAGCCCAGTTCATTCTGAAATATCTCTGGAGGCTTATAGCTCGTATAGCTTGGTTTGTCCTCCAGGCTTTGAATGTGGTCCATGATAGAGCTTTCCATCTGGCTTGATTAGCCTTGTATTGGTGAAATTTCTGAATATCTTCTTGGGCTATTTCAAGAGCATAATGGTAATTATTGATCTTTTGTTGCTGTAGATCCACTTGATTCTGTAGCTCAGCAATTTGACCAAACAATTTGTTGTTAGAATTCATGACATCATCCACATTGGTCTGAAGAGCAGTAATGTTGATTTGTTGACTATCAAACATGGCCAAAGTGGTGATGTGGCTGACAGCGGTCTGTAGCAATTTGACCTTGTCTTGTATTTCTCTTATTTTGTGGGAAGTGGGACCAGTTGCAGGAGTGGAAGACGCGGCTGTGGATTCCTTGATCTGACAACAGTGACAGTTTACTGCTTTAATCCATTCAGTGGTCAGGCCATGATCCCGAAGGTATGTTTCAATAATTCCAGGAAGGTTTTTGTCCAATTCACAAGTCAGGGTTTCTAGTCTGGTTTGAGTCCAACCTGAATGGCATTGGTTAGCCATGATAGCCTTGCAGGCTTCAGTAAACAAGATCTCTAATTGATGGAGCAGTTTGGCATGATTATTTGACGCATTTTCTACATGTATGACAAGGTCTTGCAATATGATCTGTTGACAAGAGATAACCATTTGTGAGGTGTGAGTTGTGGGAAAAAGGAATTTTGCAATGTATTCCTTGATTTATGTGAGGTCCAGATTCTGACTCATGAATGTTGCCGTAGTGATAGCGCAAAGGCGTTCATATTCCAGGAAGAAGTCATCTTGATTATGTGCTCAATAAAACAGAGAGCAGGCAGAGTCCACGTTATCAGTTGGGCTAGCTTGGTAGCCATAGAGGAGGGATTGAGAAACCTGTGCCACTCTGTTGTGGGGTAGAGTTAATGGAGCTTGGTATACTACCATAGCGTGATTGCCAATGGTAATAACCTCAATGGAAGTAGTCATAGATTCCACTGGGATGGCCACATCAGAAAAGGAACAGGAGGTACAGTGAAAGGGCTCAGGGGCCGGTGTGGTATCCATGGGTTCTTGGGACATTTTGCTGTTTTGAAGAAGGGGTATGTGAATTTGATTTGTACCCCCTGTAGTGAGCACCAAATCTTGACTTGGAAATAGGAAAGTTGATAGATTCACTGTTAAGGAAGAGAGTATCAATTCCTTATATGAAGACTAAGGATGTCAATACACAATTGTTTACTTCAATATACTTTAGCTTAACTAGGTATACCAAAACACAGTCTTCACTATCTTAAACACATAAAACCTTAAGAAAGGGTATACTTGAAGAAAACAAGAGTTGAATCTTTTATTATTGTTAGAAAAATATCCTTTTATAGGATTGTTATCTCATGGGCAGTTGACCCAATAATCCTAGGGCTGGACCAGCCTATGTATTGGGGTTTTACTGAATAGTGTTATCCCAAAAAGCATCTTGCCCAATGCTCTATTGCAGAGTTATTGTTATTGTATCATTTCCGCTCCTGATCTTGTCCTAAGGCAAGCATGATGCCAGCAGAAATGTCAAGCTGCTATTGTGGCTTTCTTCCTGAAAACCAGTCCATCCATCTCATGTTCTATGGGTGGGATCTACTCCATTGCAGATTATAATAAAATAACACATGTAAAATATATCAAGGAGTTTTTGGGGTACAACCCCAGCCAATATAGGCAGAACTGGGTTAAACCATAGACTAACCACCATTGTGGTTATGATGATAGGGATGAGAACCTAAAAGTGCATTAACAGCCAAGTTTTCAGCTCCTATGGAGCACTTGGATATTTTAGGGTTGTGCTGCCGCACCGCTGGATTGATCAAAGGTGAATAATTGATTCAGATTGGATTTAGACAGAACAGTCCATTGATTTCCGGTCAGGAAGGATCATTCTTAATTCTTGGAGTGGTTCAGCATTAGTGCCACCAAATTTGGCCAATGCATCAGTGTTTGGGCCAAACATCAATTTATTCTGAATATCTTTCCAAATTCTAATCAATAGATTGATGGCTGAATTGTCAAGTCAAAAAGCCAGGGATTTCACAGGTACACGTGATGGTGTACTTCTTCCTGCTGTATGATGAGGGTAGCACTATCCCAGTCAATGTGAGGTTTTATCTTTCTCATCAAATCTAGATCAAGTACCACATTGTATTTAGGGATTGAGATTATTGGGCCACCAAGGATTGTCTAGATGTCCCTTATCTGTGCCCCAAAAGGTTTTTCTCTCTGATGACTGGTGTGCTTCTGTTGTCTGCCATGACAACTCTCTTGACATTGCTCTTGATTGTGGGTAGATTAAGGAGGTTGGCAAATTTCTTGTGAACAAGGGATTGGTTGGCTCCAGTGCCAAATAGTGCTGTGCCCTGATATCTGCAAAAGCAGAAAGAATAATCAAAGAGTTTATTTTCAGTTTGGGCAGCAAACAGTATAGGGTTGCTGGATGGTACTTGGATCATGACAATTGAGTCCCTGTCTTGGTCCCTGTAGAAGTCTTGTAAAGTGAGTGAGGGCAGCTTGCCTAAGCACTCCCCTTAGCTTTTCCCTCATCAGTTGCATTATCAGTACTCATTGATTCATCTAAGTTGTGTGATTCCTGAATTGAGGGTGAGGGTTATTAGCTTGACTGGTTTGTTTTTCAGGTCAAGGATGTAAAGACCCAACAATTGGGGGAGTACTTTAGCAAAATAAGATACCAAGTTGGTGACTTGGAAACCTATGAGCGCCGTCACAATTGGATAGAATGTCATCATCAATCAAAAGACCTTGGTGTGTATGTTATAACGTCCAGAATTACCGGCAAAATATGTGAGCATGTAGCATATACAGGTGTATATGGCTACGGACTGGGTGGAATGGGGCGATACCAGTGTGGGCCAGGAGTACCACTCAGAGGAGTTAAGCTACGCCAGCTTCTTGTAGTAGTACTCGCCAGATGGATTGTTGAATGACCCATGCTTTTGAGAGTATTGGTGGCCCCCAATTCCTAGGCATGCTGTGAGGACAGATGAGAAAATTAGGTGGTTCATCTCCTGATTCTGGGAAAGGGCAGACAAAGCTTAATGTCTTGTTTAACTTCTTGAAGGTAAAGTTTTTGAACTCATTTATGTGATACTATTGAGGGGTAATTTCACTGATTGATAGCACAAATTATCATCAAGTGATTTGGCTTTATTATATACTATCATACTTGTGGGGCATGAATAGTTCAAAACATTGGACAGGGAACCTCAAACACTTGGTGTTGTCTGGAATTCCCTTTTGGGAGTGGGATGGTTTGGTAAGAAATGAATTGTTAAGCTTGGCATTGCATGGCTTTGGAGCTTCTTCAGGAACTTTCATGCATTCATATTCAACTTCTGCAGTTGATGCATTAATTGTCATGCTGGGCAGCTTGTAAACCTCCTCCAAATTTGGTAGGTTCCAAATTTGGGCAGCAGTTCCCCTCATTTTTGGATTTGGGGAAATTGCTTTTGGGGATTCCCAATTGGACAATTTCCCCATCCAGCAGCTGGCTGGCTGGCGGGAGCGGCCACACAGTCTGCGGCCGGGTATAAAACCTGGTTTTGCCAAAATTTAATTTTTTAAATTTTTCTTCTTCTGTCAGGTGTTTTGCGGCAGTTTCCCCAATCAGAGGGAACTGCTGCAATTTTTTATCTTGCTCTTGGAGCCCAATTGTGCCCAAAAGATTATCTTGACAAAGAGTGCTGTCAGAAATATTCCTGACAAGGATCCTTCTTTGCTGAGGGACTCACTTTCTGCTTGTTGGTTACATGCAGGTAGTCAGATTTTTGAGCAGCTTGCTTTCCTTCCAAAAATATGTCCTGGAGGTTCTTGCAGTAGCTCATGTCAAACTGACATCTGATATGCATGGGGAGGTCATTGTAGAAATTCAGTTGTGGTCCAGCCTCATCAAAGCTGATGGTGTTGGGAGCTCAATCATGTATGTCATCATAGGCTGCAATGTACTCATCAATGGTTCCCATCATTTTAAGGGTTCTGAGTTCTGTCACAATCATGACATCAGAGTCCTTTATGGCAAATTTCTCCAAGAAGGTGGCTTTGAACATGTCCCAGTCTTTGTTGTGACCAGGGTGTTGGTTGAACCATTTTCTTACAAAGCGTGAGGCGGCTCCAGTGACACGTAGAGCAATTTCACTGGCCCAGAGTCTATGGGGATAGCCCACTTGTGTGAACTTATTTTTGGGTGATTTGAATCCAGAGGTTGGCATTTTTGTGGTGTAGTCCTGAGAACGTTCCAATTTCTGCTGAATGTAGGTGTTGAAATATAATTTTGGGTATTTCAGTGCTTCAGGGATTGGAGGAAAATTCAGGACTCCTTTTGTACTGAAGAAATTTTACTGTTTGGTTTGTACGAGGATGCTGTTGAAGATAGTGTTTCCCATAAGGACGTCCTGACCTTCTTTGTATTGTCTCCAGCTGGTAGGGAGTGCCATCTGCTTGGTTCTTTTCTTTGGAGGAATTTTTCCTTTAAGTTGCTTAGGTATGGATAACCTACCTGTGCTACCACTGTCAAGAGTATACTTCTGGGAAGTATAGTAAACAAGATAAAGGGGAAAATAAGAAGAGGATGATACTTTATCAGATATGAGCTAGCATATTATATAGTATCATGAGAAGCCACATACTGTCCATGTACGCCATGGTAGTCATGGGGCTTATCCAAGTTATTGTTCCTCTTAAGTGTCGAGGCTTGTCCAAGTTGTGTTCCGCTTAGGACTCAAAATGTTTGATCCCCATAATAGATGGCTGAATGATAACAGTACGTCCCCCATTCCCCCCAGCCAAATTTCTAAATAAAAACTTGGTTTTTTAAAAAAAATGGCTGAATGATAACAGTGCCACTGACTTAATGAATAGTTGGGAAATCATTCAGGGAATTACTTTCCCAAGAGAGAGTAATCAAAGATGTTGTGACATACTTTTAATTCCAGTCTGTAGGATCAGAAGGGCCATAAACATATGTTAAGTTTATGTAGTGGGTTGCTCCTGTGATAATTTAGGGATGAGCTGAACTGGGGAGCTGTTGAGTCCTTCTTACTGTCTACTAACTTATGGGTGATAAGGCGTGATCACCACCTTCTCAAGGGTGTTGGCACGATAAGCCTTCATGACACCCTCAAAAGCTCTTGGCCACCATTAGTGATAAGTTGTTTGGAGAAGCCAAAGTGGGCCACTATTTCTTCCCCAATGAATCAAGTAATGGTGGTGGCAGTGTGGTAGCCCCAATCAGACAAAAAGTCAAGCTGGGTCCTTGGTTAACCTGTGAGGGTTTGACCTTATCATGTAATATAGCTGTCTACTTATAGATTTCTTATTGGATGCAGTACATTTCACTTTAGCATATGCATATTCTATAATTGGTTTTTTAAAACTATCTTTTACTGGGGAGTTTATTTAAAGAATTGTGCATATTTATTGACCTTTTTTGCAATTAATTAATTATAGTTATTTTATTTTAAGGTTATTGGATCCTTCAGGGTCATCCTGCCTAGCAGGACTTTATTTTCAATTTTTTTATTCTTTATTGATTATTTCAACTTAGTTAAGAGTTACTAATTCGTTGGATTTTTACTTAGAATAAGAAAATAAACACCTTATGGCATGATCAATCAACTTTGGGGCTAAAAAACGTGGTTTCACATCCAGAGCTGATATCACTTGCAGCAATACCTCCAGGAAATAAATTAATGCTCTAGAGAGTTAGAATTAAAAACTTTGAAAGTAAAATTTTCTAATTTTTTAGTACCGAGGCATTCTTAATGCTTTTTCCAAATCTTCGCATCTTCAGAGTTATTTTTAAAACACTTCAGCTATCCCTCGAATTACTCCAATTTTTCACATGAAGATTTTATCTTCACCCACAAAGTCCCTCTAAGTTTAAAGATTTTGGTGTTTCACGTTACACCAAAAAAAACTTAACGAAGCCCTATTTTCTAGCTGAAACTTACAAATGAAGGGGGAAAACACTGTATAAGTTAAAGTAATATGATAAGTCTGGAAAGCTTAAATAAATAACTAGATCAAATAAGTCTTAAATATTAAATACTTCAAGAATTGATTAATGTACAAGTAGCTAAATATTTAAGGGTGAGATTGAATAATATATCGACATCAAGAATTATACAAGTATCGTTAAAAAGGCTAAATATTATAATAATGCTGCTTTTGGGTTCAATGAGATCATGTTAAACTTATACTATGAAAGAAAATTTAATTTCACAATTTGTATGAAATGATCGAAAACAACAAAGAATAGTTGGCCAACTCACGAAAAAGATTAAAACTCTTTTGAATTAAATTCGTTCTGTTTAAACCATTGAAGGTAAAACGGTATTAGTAACTATATAAAGATAGATAGATCATTAGGACACATTTGATTGATTTGTAGAGCATAAATGACTAAAAGTAGCTATTAAGCATAATTGGGTCAAACAACGGATAGTTAAGGTTTAAAACTATTTATATGAGTCAAGGTATGGCGTATATTGCCAGAAACACTAAAGAGAACGAATGAAGAAACTTACTTCCTCATGCAATATGCTTTGGGCAATTTTAAAGCGTTCTAAAAGCGCGAATGGTCTAGCTTCTTGAATCAGCGCACGTTTCAAACTAGGCAGACCGAAGAAAACTATCAGTATCAAGCATCAAAAAAGCCCAAAATTACCTTCCAGGAAATCAGCTGCCATCAACAATTCAAGCGCTATCTCAGTCTCGATTTGGAGCTGTGGTAAGTCATATCCAGGAGAGGCTGAGTATCTCGCTTTGTAATGAAGGTAGTCCGCCACCTTTTCTAATATGATTCCACTAAGATTTTTAGTAGTTTCGAAAATAATAAATGTTATTTTTTAGAAAAAAAAGAGCTTAGAAAAGATGAAACAAAGTTGTAGCGAAGTAATGGAGCTTTCAAGTCAGATTTTTTTGTTCGTAATATGCATTAGCAAGCACTAAATATGCCTAGATAGACTCAGAAATATAGAATTACCTAATATCCCTAAAGTGAATTTCATTTGTGGAGCTTTCGAGGAATGATTCTAGTAAAAGTAAGTTTTTTAATATGACTTTCCCTTTGAAGATCTGATGTATTGGATTTTAAAAACACTGAGATACCAATATCCATTAAAGTCTTATGAAAAATATGAAATTTGTTACCTGATCCGGATAGCATATTTTTTATAGTTCTTGCCCCCATGGCAACATCTTTATCCAATACAATCTCAAAGCCATCGGAAGAAATTAATTTAACAAAGCGGATCTCGGAAGATTGTTCATCCATTCCTTGGTTCGTATAAAGTATGTTTAGCTGGCTACAAGTTTTAGAGGATAATTTGGTACAGTTGATTAAATTGCATTAAATTTGCAAGTGGAATGAGTGATGGTTGACCAAGCTGGCGCTATTCTGCAAGCTTGCTTTACTGTTAGAGTCAAGCAGGCAAATTTACGCCGTTATTTAAGCCTTTTACTTAATCCACTTTTAATGAGATCTGCCATCTCATGATTGGAAACAGATTGTTGGTTTGCTATGATTTTAATTACTGTGGTGATTTAAAATGGCAACATTTCCAAGCATCAAACTTTCTTAAAATATATTTTAGCAAGCCATAAATAATTTTCATACTTTATAACGACCTTAGTTTAACAAAGCTAAATCACCCAAACTGACCATCCAATCTACATTTTTTGTAACATTATATGCTAAAATAAAATAATGAATAAGCAGAAAGATATACTATGAAATATAACAACCATTAGGTAACTACATATATATATTAATTGCTACATGTCTTAAATTAATTAGTATTTTCTAAGCCATCTTATAAGTTTCATAGTTACTATTTTAGTTTTTCTAAATTAAGATAGTATTATAAACTTATGCAATCAATTATGATGTTCTTGAGCATTTTATTATCTAGTATAACTGCTATTAGCTATAGGCTTGTATGAAATAGTAGTTTATAAAACAAGCTAAATGACCAGCAAAATACTTTATTAGATTAATATAGAATAAAATTTAAAGCTGTCACTAATAGGTCTGTCTCGAAAAGCTTGGTAGTTATAACCCAGTGCTGTAAAATTTTAAAATCAATCATTAATTGAAAAAACACCAAATATTAAAATTATGGGGCTGTCCCCTGGAAAGGCTTTAACACAAAACTATTTCATCCTCCCACCTTAAGACATCCTGGTTTGGAAGCCATTCTCATCTTTTGATCCAAAGCTGCATAATAAAGCCCAAGGGCAACTTGGCCTAAAAAAATATTAAAATTAATCTATAACTCATATAAGGTATCTATTACCAAGAACTATGAACTGACATGACATTTAGCATTGTCTTTCTCTTTTCTATCTTGACTCTCACCATATCTAGAATAGTTTATTTGAGATTGGAAAGCTCAGACTTTATCATGGCAATCATTGAGTTCAGACCCAACTTTGCATCTGATAACAACTTATTTCTGTCTCTTCCTCTTTCACTGAGTTGTGTACTTTTAATTTTCTTTGTAACAAGATCATTCTTGCTATAATTTTTTATTCTACCAATGAGTAAAGATAGCATTTATTAAAATAACTCACCTATAAACATTCTATGTAAATAACTATTCCCTAGATCATAAATTTTGTCAGGGCTCAGAAATGGCAAGATAACATGTTGATAAAAATCTCCTTGACAACACCACAGGCATAGAAGCCTTTATAAATCACTCCTCCTGCTGTAAAAATACCCATTAATAACCCTGAATGGCCAGGGATTCTTGCAGCCCACATGCCGCAAAACCCAGGAATCAAACCACAGACAAAATCATATTCTAATATAATTGGGAAATAGTTAAACAAGGAAGTGATTGTACACTTACGCAATTGCCCAAGGATTGGTCACTGATCTTGCTAATTTATATGGCACCTTGGCAACTAAAAGCCAAGCACACCACAGCATGGGCACAAGTCAGTTACAGGCCCCTGTGCAAACAAGAGCGCCCATTTCCAAATATCTAGAGAATGTCACTGAAAAGGATGTCACAAGACCAATGGTGGCACAAGAATTGGCTTTTCCCTCAGTTGAGTATAAAGATGATGAAGGTTTTCCTTCCTCAATGTTGACATTGTCTTAATAAGATTTATGTGTAAGAAGAGCACTTGTGGTTTTCAGAATTCTATTATCTTTGTAAAAATCTATATCTCTTACTTGTATTGCTTAAATAATCTCACCAACAATATTCCCTACTGTATAAGCAACCTCCAGATCCTTCCTCCCTTCTGTTGGTTGCACCTGAATACATCTCAGACTAGGAGTATTATCACCCTCACCACTTAGATCTCCCTCCCTGGTTTAGTTACTCCAATGCCATACAAAAAACTCCAATCATCCCCCTCACTTAAGAGGCTCCCTCCTCCTAGGATTTCAGCAAATTTGGGTTTGTCTATATCACAGTGCTGGGGTTAACCAATCAGGTTTTACCCATACTGGGACTTGGCGCTCCTGGGCTACTGCTGTCAATTACCTGGCAAGGATAACCCTAATTGTATACCTGGCCTTTCAGGCCCAGCTTGCCGCTCTTGTAGGATTACAACCAGTGATGTAACTGTGCTGTTTTAGCAAAGTTACAAGGGGAAAATGTTTGGAAACTAGATAATATTCTTTATTGAGAGATAATTATTATATAGATATTGTGAATCATGAATAACAGGAACATGATTGTGTTGATCACACAGTGGGATGATGAAGGGGGTGGCCTGATCCTGGTAATGAGTCAATTGCCAAAACAAGGTATCCACTTTAAGAGATCAGATTCTGTTCATGTTTGTCACAAATGACAAACTCCTGTTGACTATACTCATAGGGAAACCTCAACTACAGGATTCAAACCCCAATACCCTGCAAGCCGCCAGCCTGCAGGACCAGCTGCCTGCAGATTTTTGGGCTCAAACCAGATCAGGATTCAACTTTGGAGAATCTCCTTAGTCTTGATGAACAGAAATTACTTGCATTGAAGCCTCCCATGCCAAAGGTTCAAGTTATCACAACCAATAAGAGCGCAGGCCAAGCCAAGGATCCTGAAATAACTTGGGCCACCACGGCAGGGGAAGCAAAGAAACTTCCCATGGAATGTGGGCCACCCAAAGATGACAAATCCCACAACCTGAAAGGGAAATTTGAGCTTTTGCAGTTTGAACCGGCCAATGAAATAAATCCCACAATGGATACTGCCAAAGGCTGGAAAAACCTGGTAGACGGTAGCACCAGGCCCAAAGAAATTTTTAAAAGTTTCATCATGGCAGATGGGTATACTTATACCCTGGGCTGCCAGGAAGTTACCCATTGCCATTCTTGCAATAAAGTGTCATGAACCTTTGGTTCAACCAAGTCATCCCATATTTGATCTTAGTTATATTTCATTTGCAGACCAACTCCTGCAGTTCTGTGCCTCCTACATATTCACCCCAAGAAACCGCAGACCAGCTGCCTGAACTATATTGTCCACTAGGAGCTCCCTTTGGCCCAGCACATTTCACAGAAAATCCACTAAATCCGGCATATTCAGAGTTCACACTAGAGGAAATCTTAATCCACAACCCAGAGGCTAGAACTAGAGAGACGGAGACTGTTTACAGAGAAGGGACCAAAGTCACCATACTTCCTCTGCTATTCTGAAATAAGTACAACTACTTGCCCGCCTATTTAGTTTCAATGACACTACCTCTTACCCTGCGGCCCAACCCCCCACAGGAATCCATTACAGCCAATGAATCCACCTTCACTCAGATATTTGGGGTGATGTATATCACTCTCACTGGCCTGATTGATTCAATGGTACCTGTGAGCGGACCCTGGGCCCTTCTGGGCAAATTGATATCTTATATTTTAAAGCTAGCACCAATCTTGTGGTGGGCCCTGCCTGCAGGACCCGCAGGCTGTCTGCCTGCAAGTTCCCAGGAACCCTCCACAGGCTGGTTTCCTGAAAATGTTGTGGGATTTGAAAATTTGAGTTACCTACCTAGTTTGGCTTCAAGTGCCTGGATAATTGGATTGCAGGTCACAAACCCTCTTACTCAGAACCTTTCTGGCGGGCTGAGCCTGCTTTTTTGACACCCCCCAACTGAAGGTTGGCCTCCTCTGGGGGCAGGTTGTCAGGGAAATTGTTAGGAGCCCGGGCGGCATACTGGACTAACTATTGTTCAGTGGCAGGTAGGAGTGTCTTGTATTGTTTTTGTCTTTCTTTGCAGGGTTTAAGGCAATCATGATGGAGGAGTTTGTCTTGTTTGTGTTTTCCAAGTCCTTGCACAAGGTAAGTGCTGTTTTTGTTTATCTTTAGGATAATGGCAAGGCCCAATTTTTCTGGCTGTTATTTACTCTTGTTGGTATTCATTACCAAGACTTTATCACCAACCTCATGTCTGTCTTGGATGGGGACAAAGGTATTCTGTATATGTTTTTCTTCTCTTTCTGGTTGGTTGCTATTAGCCTGTATGACTTGAGGGTCCAAGCAAGGTGGAACTTTACTGGGCATTTCCAGCTTATGTCCTGATAGTGCTTGGATGATGTTGGGTTTTGTTCCATAAACTAGCTTGAAGGGGCTTTTCCCAGTGGATCTGTTCACATGGGTCCGGCATACAAGCAGTGCAGTTAGTAGCTGCTTCCACCAGTCCTCATGTCTCCTGGCGGTGAGCTTGGCCAAGGCCTGCACAAGGCTGCTATTCAGCCGCTCCATGTGTCTATTGGCCTGAGGATGGTAAGGTGTAGTCACCGTGTGCTGGACCCCATTCTTGGTGAGGTATAAATTGGTAGTTTCAGAGGTCAATTCTTTGCCTCTGTTGGTTATCAGGAGTTCTGGCTTTCCAAACTTGCTGATGATTTCTTTTCCTGTGTGTCTTCTTACTGCTTGCACCACTGACCATCATGTGGTAAAGTCTATAGCAGCAATGATGTATTTCTTTTCATTGTGCTTTCCTGGCATAGGGCCCACAATGTCTAGGGCCCATACTATTGCAACTTAACTAATGAGGGTTCAGTATTTGAATTGGGGAAGACAACAATCTAATAGAAAGGACAAGAATGAATAGAATAAGTTGTTGTTTATTGTAGAATATTGTGATTAATATACTATATGGGGAAAGCCACCAGGCCACAAGGGGGCAGCATATTTTATGTAAGGTTTGGAGCCAAGGAATAACTTGTGTGGAGATCAGCAGGTTGAATTGATAGCGCTCCTAATTAGGAGAAAGTGCCCGCAGTTTGATATTGCCTTCAGATTAGTTATATCATTAGATACATCAAGGGGCAACTCATTGAGCACCCACTGTGTATTGTAAGATATGTTGGCGGGCAAGTCTGGAAACTTGGTTGCAACAATACCTTGAAGGGTAGCTGTGAACAGATAGGTAGTACAGACTTAGGTGGGGTATTGCTTTTTGTGAATTTATCAGATACTTTGTATTGGTCTAGGACTTCCTGGACATCCTGGTATAGGGTTGGCCACCATGCTTTATGTTTGAGGAATTTGTAGAGGTTGCGGCTTTTTTTACGTCCTAAGTCTCTGTGGTAACGCAGGATTGTGTCAACTTGCTGATGTGTGGGGACATAGGGGATTGTGGTTCCATCAGTCATTTTTTGTGTAAGGTCCTGTACATGCCTGCAAATAAATTTTTGTTCTTGATGACTGTTTCTTTTATTATTTCTGTGGTGCCAGAGGGGAAGCCCTTGCCTTTTGTCTGGAGTACTAGGAGAGGCCAGTCTGGGTCAAGCCTATTCTTGCCCCTTGTAGCTCTGACGTAAAGGTGCAAGAGTGT
>QTSX02002256.1:0-247642 GCA_014839935.2 Entomophthora muscae
CAGGATTAAGCAGAACAATTAATCCTAACCAAAGTAGCCCAAGATAAATGGCCTGAGACAACATCAACAAATCTTCAGAATAAAATTCTGGACATTGGGAGGCAACACAATTTTCAGTTTCAAGAATGGGGGGAGGAGCTGCAAAATTGGTTGGCACAAAATTAACATTGAGTGGCACTGACAACAAAGTTCCAACTGCAGGACCCCATCTTCCAGAAATGATTTTGTTGAGAATCAGATTGTACAGAATATATCGTAACAACCCAACCACAGGATGCATTTTGAAAAGTAAATTAGAACTTGGGATAAATGATTTTTATTGAGTAAATTTTGGGAGGACTCAACTCTTAGAGTTGAAACAGTGAATATTATTCAATACTAGGTGGTTGCCCCGTCGAAGGACAGAATTAAAGTTGAATTTAATAAATCAATTAAATTTATTTTATTGTCTTTTTAGGCTTGTATTACTTATTGCATGTTTAATTAAAATTTTACTTAATTACTTTATTAAAAAGTAATTTCAATTATATTTATTTAAATTTAAAATTAAAATTGTATACTCCAAGTATAAATAAAAACTAAACCTAAATAAGTATAGTATCACTATTAAGTTTAGTAAGGCTAAACTGATTATTTTAAAATTTAGTAATTGATTTTTAATGTCTGTATAAATGTAGAGCTGATCTGCAGCTTTTAAATAACCTATTGGGCATCAAAATCGGCTTAGTATTCACTGAGATACATTGATTTTAGTTTTTGTAGTGTGTATTAAAAGTAAATTTAGATAATTTCAAATCGAGTCCGAGCCTTTGATTATGACGCGAACCCGATTCCAGCACTTAACTATATATCTCAGCATTTAGAGCAGCTAGAGCTATCATGTTTGGTACCATTTTGATTGGAATCATCTGAAAAATTGATCTACGTCCTCTAAATTTCATGAAAATCATCATATGGAAACATAATTTTATCATAGTTAGTTTACTCCACTGATGTTCTTTTGGGATGAAGCTATGTCAAGCAAGGTCTACTCTGAACAATATGCAGCCACTTGGATCAGGTGATGCATCCAGTTGGAATATTCTATTATTTCACTTGAATGATAAGAATTTCGAAATGTCCAAGCCAACCATCTCCTTGTTTAAACTAATATTTATATTTATAATTTAAACTGTATCACTTTAAATTGACCAAGCTCTCTTTTCGTCGTCGATTCAATCCTCACACAGAGCATAATCATCCAATCATATAAACCAATCTAAAACAATTGCTGCTTCTCTTCCAGTTTTAATCCACCCATTCTAGAGTCGGGTAATCTAGAAAGATAAGCCACTTTGATATGGTTGAATAGGGTTAGCCACTAATTTAAAATGCAAGTAATCAAATACAAATTTATTGAAATTCGGGTGGCTTATATTTCAGTTCAACATGATTTAAACCACACTCCACTAAATTCAATCCGTGTACTTTCAAAGATGCATGTAAGGGATTGAATGTAAGGATGAGCCAAATTGAGCTTTTGGCTTAACAATCAACTTTTAAAATGAAATTTAACTAAAATTAATTCAGTCAAATCCCTTACGGCTTGAGCCACTCGAGGTGACATTACAGACAGACAGACAGACAGACAGACTCACTTTTATATATATTAATATTTGGTTAACAGCAAATAAAAAGGTATATATTTTTTATTTAATATACTTATAGGCTAATTGAATGGTTTCATTAAGGGTTATCTCATAAGAAACCTCAGAGTGCTTTTTTTAATAAATTTGGGTTTATTTATGGTTTTAATAATTTTTAATACTGGCTCAACCCAATACTTAACTATATTGTATAAAAAAATAATTTTAACCTTAGTAGACCTATTAATGTTACAATTAAAAAAAATGGCCAAAGCAAGAATTGAACCCCAAACATTTTTTAGAGACCCGGAATTTAAGGGAGAACATAGTGAGTATGCTATTTTTTTAAAAGGAACACAGGTTTATTAAGGTTCAGACATGGTGTTTAAAAGGAAACACGGCCGTGGGGGTGTTGCAACCGAGTTTCCAGACTTGTCTGCTAACGTATCTTACGATACACAGGGGGCGCTTGATGAGCCGCCCCTTGACGTATCTAACATTATGGATTAATCTGATGGCAATATTAAATGGTGGGTACTTCATCCTAATTAGGAGCGCTGCCAATTTGACTTGCTGATTCTCGCACAAGTTATTCCTCAGCTTTGAACCTTACATGGAACTTCCCACTATGCCACCCCCTTGTGGCCTTGTGGCTTTTCCCATATAGTATATTGATCACAATATTCTATAATAAACAATACCTTATTCTTATTATTCTGTCCTTTCCTATTGGACTGTTGTCTTCCCCAATTCATCATACTGGATCCCCATTGGTCCAGTTGCAACAGGGGGAGGGAAGTGAGGGATACCAGAGGAAGGGGTAGCAGTCTGAAAACCCTCTGTGTGCCTGTCTTTCCACTGAATGACTCTCTCAACTATGAGGTGGGATGAGTCAACAATGATATCTATAAGTTTCCTGTTCTCATAAATTGTGTGGCCAAATTTGTCTGTACAGATCATAGTATTGTCCATTAGGGAGCGGAATTTCTCCTTCATGAGTGACACCAGGTTGGGTCCATTGTCAAATATCACATCTATACGTGTAGTGTGGATGGTCCACAGTTCAAAATGATAAGCAACTGCTCAAACTACTGGGGTTTCCGCTTGAGACTCCTCATGAAGAAGATGTCAAACTTTGGTTTAAAGCGTACAGAGAGGTTTAATATGGCAGCAACCTCTGTCCAGAACCGCGACAAAACTATGCAATCAAAGAATTTGTGCTCCAGATTGGCATCTTGGAATGGGCACAGCCCACACTGGCAAATTGGGTGATCCACTGGGAATGTTGATTCACTTCAGAAGGCCTCATTGAACAGTCTCCAAGGCAGAGTCTGTGCACCTGTTGTCACCATTGGTACCTGTGTCAGAGTAGCCATTTCTTTAGGGGTAATTGTGATCAGTCTGCTGGCTTCTACCCACTTCTGAACTATCTTGGGATATTCTGACTTGGGCTTTGGGTCTTGGACAACCTTGTTCCCACACTTGGACAATACCACCTTCTGGCGTGTGACAATGCTCTTCATATCCAGATTTTAGTTGATATGTCTGTTTCTGTCTGCCAGATGCCAGCCCTTCAGGTCCCAATTCTGTGGGCCAGCAGGATCAAGATTCTTAGAGATTTCCTATTCATTGACTCACATTATTGCCAAGCATTGGTGCCAATACTCAGGTGTGTCTTTGGGGGTGTGAATCTCTTTCTCTTTAAGAATCATTGTCTTAGTCCAAATGTCAAAGTGTTGGGTATCTGGATAGCCTGCGCCCATTTTACTGCTCTGCCTGTTGCTGGTGAATCAGTATGGGCAGCCAGTAGTTCTCTCAGTCCTTTCTCCCACATTCTTTGGCAATGCTGGACATGATCTATCAGACCCAGTCCTCCTGCTGACCTAGAAAGAAACCACCAACATTTTTACAGGGGACATATTGGGAGTATCCCACAAGAAGTTGCGGGTTATGGCTGACACCTTCTTCTCAAAGGCTTTGGAGAAGGGTACAATGTGTGCTACATATCACATCTTGGAAAACACAAAGATGTTTAGGGCAGTAACCCGTCCAATAACATTGAACCAGACATGGCGCCAATTGTTGATCTTGTTAGCAATAGCCTTGAGAAGAATTTTTTCAATGGTCTGCAGATCAGTATCCATAGAGTTGAACCACACTCACAGGTGTCTAAAATTTTCACAGGATGGGATAGGTGTGAGGCCATGTGGTGGTGCAAAGGATGGCACTTCTATCTTCACCAGTGTTGTCTTCTCAATGTTAACCTTTGTGTTAGATGCCCTTTGGTAGAGCTCCAGAAGGGTTTTCAGCCTTTGTGAGTCTTTTTTTGTGGTCAGGCCAACAATAGTGTCATCTGCAAGGGCAGCCATACAGAGTGGCTTTTGACTAGGATGAGTGAAGTGTCAGGAACCCATCTGCTCGGAAACATACCACCCAAAAGATGTATGGCCGTGGATGGGTTCAACCCAGTGATTAGAGAAGCAATTGGAAGGGAGACCATCCCATATGGAATAATTCTCCAATAAAACAATATTGATCCAAAAGGGGATTAAATCTTCCCAGCAGGAAGTAAGCTCCAAGATAACTTAGGAGGAAAACAGAAGCCATGGGATGAAATAAGGAAGGACTGGGCGGACTGGCCCCCATGACCTGTGGTTCCTCTGTGATTGGGGGATTTAATGACAGTGGGGTGGCAGTGTACCATACGCCTGGTACCACTTGGTGCCACAACTTGTCCAAGTAATTGGGAGGAGGCAAACCAGAATCTGCTCTGTTTCCAAAAGAAAGGCTTGCAGTAAGGGACTGTACAAGGAGCAACCAAACCAACCATTTATACCCAAATGGTCCCCATTGGGATCACTTGGGTAGCATCATGGTGTTTGATTTCAGGATTGAGAGCAGGCAAAAAGAAAAATCAATTAGGTTGGTAAATTGACTTTATTAACTGAACAGGTAATAATGCTGAAAAGCTGGGGCCTTATATAGGCTGTATTGATGTTAAATTTGCAGTTGTAACAGGGGAGGTTGGGGATAAACTTGGGGAAACTTGGCAGGAGAATCTTAACTAACTTTACAATTGAATTCAATTTAAAGTTAAGTTTTTTTAAACAATAATTTCCCCTGCTAGACCTCCCCAAACAGCTAGGTTTCATCTTCCCCAGCTGTTTGAGAGGTCAAAGCTTGAGGAACCTTCTGGTGGTTGAACAAACCACCAGAAGGAGAGGCTCCGTTGTTTGGGCTAGCCAAAACAACTACAGAGCCTTGTTTTTGCTTATCAAATCCACCTTTTGAAATGAGATTGAAATCAAGAAGTCCTGCCTTGGTTGCAGCCTCTGATTGGCTGCAGTCAGCATTCTCAAGCAATATCCAAGGTAAGTTTGAAGTCAAATTATTAATGTTATCTAGGTGTTAAAACTCAAGCAAAAGGGACCGGGTTTGATCCCCGTGTTGGACAAGGGCATGGCCTCTGGGCTTGACCCAAGGTTATTCAAAGGTAATTTAGAGCTGATATTACATACTAATGAACCATTTTTAGGGCCTGAAAAGAGCCCCAAATTAAGAGAAGGATTTTTGAACCTGGATTGATCAAGATTTCCTTGTTGTTGTCAGGAAAGATAACAAAGGCATTCCTGACATGAAGCCTCTCAGCCTAGCGTTTCCAGCTACCAAGAACAAGTTTGCTGCAAAATTGGACAGGATGAGAGACAGAGGATCCCCTTGTTTCAGTCCCTGACAAATTTCAATGTTCTCAGTCAGGTCACCATTGACAATAACACACACCCAAAGGTTCAGGTACAACATTTTTATTCAACAGATCCATTCCTCTGGCAGGTCAACTGCCCACATACTTGCATAGAGATATGACCATGATACCCAATCATACACCTTTTTCATGTCCAGAAACAACAGGTAACCTTTATTTGCTTAAAACTATTCTGGAGGGTATTCTGGACCATGTGAATATTATCCCAGATGGAACGGCCATGAACAAAGCCAAACTGCATCAGGTGAAGAATCATGTCTGCAATCTTCATGATTCTGTTAGACAGAATCCAGGTCAGCAGCTTGTAATCCGCGTTGGACAACAAGATTGGTCTCCAGTTCTTAACATTGCTTTTATGACCCTTGTTCTTGAAGAGAAGGCAAATTGACACCTCACTTCTCTCAAGAAATTGGGTGGCCAAAGAAAGGACATAGTTGAAGAGTCTAGTCAGATGAGATGCTATCAGGTTTCTAATAGGCTTGTACACATCTGCTGGAATGCAGTCTGTACCTGGCAATTTGCTGTTTGGGGACTCTTTAATGGCTGCAAGAGTCTCCTCCAGTGTGATGTTGACTTTCAGAGGTCCACACATTGCTGGGGGACATTGTGTGAGCTCTGGACCAGCCTCCATCATTAGTGAAGAGAGGGCATCCTTATCCACATCTGTGTGAGCATACAGACTGGAGTAGAACTCCTGTATCTTCTGCTTAATCATGGATTTGTCTTTAGATTTCAGACTACACCCTGTATCAATCTCAGTGAAAGGAGATCCCCTCTGACGTTGAGCAAGGTTACATAGTCTGTCCTTTGTAGATGTACCAAAACTACATTGGAATTTATATGTTGTGTTGGTCCAACTGCGCTTTTAAATGGTTATCTGTAGCTTTTTGATCTGGCAATGAAGAGTGTTGAGCTTCAGAATGTCCCTCTTGGCCACTTCCTTATATTCTTTCTCCAAAGCATGCAGTGTTGTGAGCTCATTATTTTACTGCCTCCTCTGAAAGGAGATCGTGGATGATCAAATCTCCCTTTTGATGCCCAACCATGTATCACTGGGTGACCGCACCAGGCCCATCCGGGGGAGGTCATTGCCAGGATGGCTCTCTCAATCATCTCCTTCCACTTGTGGTTACAAAACGTGGACAGTTGTATGACCCACTGTTGTGTAGCACATTGGGTAACACCAGAGTCCCAATCAATATACACAATATGGTGATCCAATATATGAGCTACCTGAACCTGGGATCCAGTAAATTCCTCTGAGATATCTCCAGAGATTAAGATGTGGTCCAGTCTGGTGCCTGACACTGGAAACCCGTCCACATAACCCCACCTTGTCAGCTGGGTGAGGTCCAGGTCCTCATTGGCAATAGTCTCAACTACCCCTTGCGCTTCCAGAAACCCATCCATCAGGTGCGCAGAGGGATGTCATTGCTGTTGACATGGGTAACTATCTCTTTGGTTATTGGTGTATGTGTTGAAATCCCCAACATAAAGAGTACAGTCAGGGAGGTCAAGTGACAACAGGATCTGCCACCCTTTCCTACTTCCCTGGGTCTCACCAGGTTCCAGGTACACACCAACAACTGTGAGTGTCTTATTGTTCCTAACATTCCTGACTTTTGGCACTAGTATTCTGCCCTCTAGGTGCATAGCCACAAAGCTGATGGCAATGTTTTCTCTCAAGGCCACAATTGCTACGTGATCTGTCCAGAGTCCGTGCAGTTTACTCTCTCTTGACCATGCGTGTGCTGACAGGTCTGGTGAGAAGTCTGGTTTGGTTACAAGTTGATGAGCCTGGATCTCTGTCATGATCACCAGGTCAATATTATTATTTGTTTTTATATAGTGCAGTTTTTCCTGCCTCAATTTCAACGTTGCAATCCCTCTCACGTTGATAGTTGCAATCCTCATAACTGATTGCCTGACCCACAGGTATGAGGCATTGCATCAGCGGGGGGGGTTTTGTTGGTTGGGGAGGTTGGGGGATGGATCATCCATGGTAGAGGACTCCAGGTTCCACTTGCTCTTAGCAAGGAGGGGGCCTGGGGCCATTTTATCTGAGACCTGAGCTTCAGCCATCTCTTCAGGACTAAAGTCCTGTTTCATGTCATCTACATTCATGGTAGCGGCAAGAGGGGTTTTCTTGGTGGGCTTGCTAGTTGGTTTAGGGTTCACAGTTGGTTTAGGGTTCATAGTGGGCTTAGGTTCACTAAGGGGGTTGGGTTTAGTGTCCTTGCTCTTCTTGGGTTTCTGGTTCCACTTAGCCTCTTCCTCCTTCTTCCACTCATCATGTGGCTTCCAGGTAGTGGATTCCTGCTGGGGGGGAAAGACTCTCCAATGGGGATGTGGGATCACAGAAGGGCTCTGTGACATCATTGTCAAACCTGGATGCCACATCAGCCCAGGCTTTAGCGTGTCTCTGAGCCGGCATAGCTCTGGAGGCCAGTAGTTCATGGGGATGAGAAAAACTAGAGAGTATCCACACCACTGGACTTGGGAAAAGAAAGGTTCAATTCTATATTCTTGTCACCCCATCCTCAGGTTCATAGATGATGTCCCGGTAGTAGGCATTTTGTCTATGATGACAGTGGCTGAGTGTGTGACCTAAACTGTAGCAGAATTGACACACTTGATTCTCTCCTTTTACTTCAACTTCAATCACCTTGGGGTTTCCAGAGATACAGATGAAGCACAGATTAGAAATCTTCTTTTCCTGAACTGCGGGGGATGGATACAGAAGAACATGGATTGTAGTAGGCACAAATTTAGATGGTAATATATCTGCACATTCAGTGTGCCATGCCACAATGTCCCCATAGTAGCTAAGACCGGTCTTAATAGCATCTTGCACCCACACACTATCTTCACTTTCAGTTGGCATGTTGGTGAAAGATATCCACTTGGTGTGCTTATTGATGAAGAAGGTCCTCTCCAGTTGGATGATCCCACCCTTGTAGCTAATGCCCTTCTTTTCTGCCTTGTCTCTAGACTTGACATCAGGAGACCTTATGTTAAAGTAGTTTTGTTTAATAGCGTAGTGGAACCAAAGCTGGGCATTTGGGAACTCACTCTCAAAGAATGTCTTGATGGCATGCATATAACCTTCATGATCACTCTTGGGCAGCTCATGTAGTGAGAGGCAAATTACATTGTTTATTACAGACTTGGGTGCCATACAATCCATAGCAGGGCCATTGAGTTTTTCTCAAACATACTCTCCAAAGGGCATGCCGCCCTTACATGCTCCTTTGTTGTTACACAAGGAGCTGTAGGTGAACCCTTCCTGCTGGGCCTGACTTTACGCTTGGGAGGACTAGCATGGGCTTGAGGTACCTTCTGGCAAATCCAGAAGACTGCTTCATTGGTGTTGTATCCTGCCTTGACCCATTTGGACAGCTTGCCAGGGTCAATGTTTTGACAGTGAAACTTGAACACGTGCGCCAAGTCAACTCCCATGTTGGTCCAGGCCTTGGGCCAGTTAATTTCTTTGGCTAACCAGTCAGCAGGTTCATCTGGGGCAAACTCTTCTTGGATAAAGGTGGCCATCTCCTGAAAGCTCCGGCCTCTTGCTACGCACCAGGTCTGCAGGTCAATGGGGCTCCACTTCTCATTCATGAAGATGAGAGCCACCTTAGCGTCTACCTCTTTGTCAATCCATTCTGCCACTTCCCCAGCCGTCATGCCTGTAGAGAAGAATTCAAATGCAAGGTCTGGGGAGGCAGAAGCCTGAATCCATTCCTTGATGTCCTTTGCTGCAAATCCCTCTGATGTCCATTCTCTGGCCATCTGCCATGCCCTGCCCCAAAGGGCAGGCTCTTTGAATTATCATACTTTATTGTTTACACTTGGTTTAATCTTTCTGTATTTTTTAATATTTAAATTTTGAATTAAGAGTTAATATTTAAGTATTTTAAAGTAATTACCTTGTTTTACATCAATTAACGTTCAAATTGCTGTTGTTGTTGTCTTTTGCTTTTAGCTTTTCTATTAGCTATATATTCTCTACTTTAAAGTTAAATAACTTTAATTTTCATTCACTTTTCAAAACTCCTGGTTACATTGTTACCGCTCCCCCCAGCTTCAAGTTGCAGATCTACTCATAATGAGTTTCTGTTTCCCTCTTTCTTCTTCAGGTGTGTCAGGATTGACAATTCTTCCTCTCTGGAAACCCAGGCCTGGGAGCGGGAATCAAACCCCAACCCTGGATCCCCCCAGGCTGCCAGGCCTGTGTACCGCAGGACTGCCTGCCTGTGTATTTTGGGAATCAACCCCCCGCAAGCTGATACCGAGAATGTTAGCCCATGCAATGAAACAGGCCAAACCAAGGAAATTATTGCACCAAATGGAATACTAATCACAGCGCCTAATGGAGGCACTGAAGCAGCAACTATTAGCTTCATGAATTTGATGTCTACACCAGTGGCCAATCAAGAGCCATCCCAGGAAAGAGGCACAGGCCTGCGGCCCAGTCCTATGATCACGGCTCTAAAGCAAGATAATCAGGTAGCTAAAATGAGACTCTTGACCAATGAAAGAACTCCCGGGCCAAGTGCCATTTTGCTGCCTTTGGACCCAAGCATCCAGTCCCACCAGGCCTGCCTTTCCCAATGCCCTGATGAACCCCCCATGGAAAATATTAAGTTTGGAGGTGGGGTGCTATATAGACCAAAGGACCCCACGCTCAAACCTTATTGCCATTTTTTAATAAAGGTTAT
The DNA here is from genome assembly GCA_014839935.2 of Entomophthora muscae. Taxonomy (NCBI): domain Eukaryota; kingdom Fungi; phylum Entomophthoromycota; class Entomophthoromycetes; order Entomophthorales; family Entomophthoraceae; genus Entomophthora; species Entomophthora muscae. The sequence continues at coordinate 10,107 of QTSX02002256.1, forward strand.
GCTAATTTGGCTCATACAGCTATTGCCTTATTTTGTATTTGCTATCTACCAATTCAGTTCAAGATCTCCTGGCCCACCTGACCCACCACCACTGTTTTCCGTCCTCCTGGTGTACCCTTTGGACCCTTTCACTCTACTGACTACCCTCTGAAGTCTGAATACAAGGAATACACCCCGGAAAAGATACTTGAACTTGATCCCCTGGCCCACATACAATCCACAGTTAGATACAACCGACAAGGCCCGTGGATATTCTCAACACCAAAATTTTTTAGGGGGAACTTTAACTACCTTCCTGCATACAATATCCATATGGAACTGCTTGTGACACCCAAACCTATGCCTGCTTCCTTGCCTGACCTCCCAACTGACCATATTGGCAAGCTCTTTGGAATTGTGTACATCATCCTCACAGGGGTGATTGACACTATCATACCAGCTGCTGGCCCATGGTCTTGGGTGGGGAAGTCTGTTTCCTACCTTTTTAAGTTAGCTCCTCTCTTGTGGTGGGCCTTGCCTGCTAAAACACCGGTCCAAGTTATCCCTGAAAACAGCTGGTTGGCCACCTGAGACTGGATCCCTGACAAAGTGTCCAAACTTCTCCAGTTTTTCTTCTGTCCTTGGTTTTTCCCTCCTTTTCCTATCACTCCCAACTGACAAAGATTTTTCTATAAAAAAGAGCTTATGAATAGTAGGCTTTAAGCCAAAATTCTAAGTGATTTCTACCCTTTGATTCTTTATCAAATTTTAACTTGAGATCTATATTTTAGAAATTTGTACATTTTTATTAATTCATTTTTAAGTTTAATTTTTTCTTTTCTTGAATAAATGGAATTTTTAAAACAACAAGCCTTAGGCTTGTTGTATCCATTATTTTTCCTTAATGAGTCATTTAATAGTTATATGTACCAGTTTGCTGATGGAGAGTATCCAAATATCAACATTCCCTTAGTTACAAATTGTTCATTATTAAACACCTTGTTTTATCTTCTTTGCTTAGGGTTCTTAAGCTATATCACTCCTTTTGTAACCCAGTATAGGGTTTTAGCAGGATTCTGTAAAATTATCTTACAGAAAGTTCCTACATTTTTGTACCTTCTGAATCTTAACCCTAATGCTTTACACACTTTAGTTTATACCCTTGAACCACTATGGGCAAGACCTTACACCATCTTGGGGTTGACTTGATCAGAGCAGAGTTTGTCAGCGTCCTCTGGGCTGAACCCTGTTTCAGCCCAGGCTACGGCTGCCTCTGCATTAAATGCATGAACAAACCACTCTGCAGCGCAAAGGTATCCAAACCCAGCTGTCTTCCACGTCAGCCAGGTTTTGAGGGAGAACTTACCCATGTTTAAGCGTGATTTCTTGCTATGGATACTTGCATCTACACCAGACTGCGCCCAAGCCAGGGCTTCATCAATTGAAATTTGCTGACTTCCCAAGTACTGCATCACAGTAGCCGGGTATCTGGAGTCTTTCCACTTGCACGCTCTGTTGTACAGAATAGAAGTGAAAGGTCCCCACTAAAGATATGACTTAGACAACCAACCAGAATTAGACATATGCACCGCTTGGATGCAGTCCAATAATTTGGATGCCCATGCTTGTGCTTCAAGAGGGGTAAAGTTAGTCTTAGCCTAGGTTCCACAGTCCACTGGGGTCCAACCAAACTTAGCCCATTCTCTAGCATTATCCAGAGTGATGTTGGCTTTAGCCCATGCCCAGGCTGTAGCATCCGGGAACACCGCAAAATAATTTTTGGCTTCAGTTGGGGAAATTCCAAGCTCCATGATTGCAGCTGCATGTTCTCCAGGCAGACCTGATTTAATGAATTCAATAATTTCAGTAGCCGGATACTTATTCATCAGCCATGGTTCAGCTTGGTCAAATGGTGCTTGGAATCTAACAATGTAGGCAATGGAGTCAAGGAGCAGCCCTGTATTGCCCATGCCATTGCCTCATCTCTGGGTACCTGATGCTTGCAGAAAATGGTTGCAGCATCAACATTCACACCGGCACAGTGCCATTTGGTGGCTGCATCTACTGAAAATTGGTACTTTAGCCACTGTTTTGCTTGACCAAGAGAAAAATTAAACTGCACCATCTTAATACATCTTGTAGGCAACTGCCTTCATCTTTCCACTCTTGTACAGTGGTACTATCAATATTATAAAGTGATAATAATTCCTGAACTATTTTCTGCTGGCCCAGAATTTCTTTCTTCTGCTTAGCAGAAAGTGTGGCTTCCAGTGTGTGCAGATCAGTTACGTCAACATTATTCAGTCAATCAGGGCCGTCTAAATCACCCCTGGACCAACTGCCACATCATTGCCAATGATTTTATCAGCGCAATGGGACTTTTCACTCTCATTTTTGCCCTCACTGGCACAGTTGTCCTCCCAGTCATTGGGGACAACTGCTTTTGACCCAGGCTTCATGTATGGCGCTTCTGCTGCCCTGTGCTTGCCCCAGGTCTTCTTCTTTCCACCTCCTGTTTCCTCTTGCATTAAGCTTGCTGTTGGGATCAAGTTTTAAAGATACCTGGTTATAGTTTAAAGGCAATTGATTCACTTCTTAATTCAAGTTTGAATCCTCAACCAACTTGGGCACCCAGGGCCCAGCAAGTACGCTAATGAGAGATATATTGAGCAGGATTTATATTTATAATGCAAAAAACAACTAATATAAATTCTTTTTACTGGTTGATTTTTTGATATAATTCATAGCTTTAGCTTTATTAATCCTAGGTTATTAATTCTTCTATGAAGATAATTTGAGCAGTGCTCATAAGATTACCCCCTGCACTTTTCAGTCTTTCTAGGCTTTTGCTTGGAAACACTCATTAAACACTTACTAGCTTTTTTGTAAACCACACACTGCCAATCTTTTTTTCTTCTTTGCACTATTAATCCTTAATCAAATATGGGTGATGGTGAGAGTCCTCTAAAAAATATAAAAATATATTTTTTTATTTTGGTACCTTATATTGATATTCACCTGGAATTATTACACCAACCTATTGCTCAAAAGAGATTGCCATCTAAACACATAATAGATTGGTTCACTTTGGGTATGGTTGTTCTCTATTAAGTAATTATGCTAAGCCTAGATACCAATCTGATGATAGATACACTTTACTTACTTTTTAACATTCTTTTTAAAAAATATAGCATGTTTTTTTGGACTTCTAACAGTCATGCAAAAGCCTTTTTCCAAAATTTTTTTTTAACACTAAAGTTCTAGCCCAAATACCATAAATCAACATCTATAAAAAAGAGCGTTCATCAGTCAGGGCTTTTTTTTCATTTAATGCCTCATTTGGTTGCAAGCTGTAAAGAAATAGACTGAATGTATTTTTACTTGATCTATGTTTAAAAATATGCATGCACACATTCAAAACTTGACCTGTCTCATTCAACATTTCACACTTCTTACATGATTGCTGAACTTATCAAGATTGAATCATTACAGTGCTTTTTTACTAAAGTAATGTGACAAAATTAGCCATTTTTACTATATAAATTCACCTTTAATTTATAAGCTTCTATTATGTGAGCCTTTTTTAACAGGTGATTCTGTTTATCATGATTGTTTTCATATTCTTGACTCTTCTTTTCCTACATCAGATTTTTTTGTATCTTTTTTGGTGTTCCAGTATTTAAGACAACAACCAATATGTATAGTTCTTTTTTTGCATACATACATTGCTCCCTCCTTGTTTTCAAAACCATTATATATTGTGTGCCTGTTAATAACTACACATTTGAGCTCCTTACCTATCCTATTTTTTTATTTACATTACACATTCATGTGTGGACTCTGTTTCCTAATAGTTTTTCAATTATACTCCTAAGTTCAGCCATCAACTGGCTTTTATTCCCCTGGTGTACTTAAGCTAAGTTACCTTTTTAAAGCTTGGTTACATCTGTGAGAGTCTTCATACCTTGTGTGCTAAACCATAATGTATTTCCCAAACCATTGAATACTTTTTATTTATATTTCAAATTGCACCTCACTCTTCTAAGCTCAAGAAAAGCCTAGGCTTTAATGTCAAAATAAGGTTAGATTAGAGCCTTGACCCCAAATGAACTTATTTGGTTTGGGCTTGTATTTTTTCTTTTTCTTTGTAAGAAATACCCTTATAAAAAGAAAAAAACACCAAATCATTCAAGCTGTATTATGAATAATCAAATGTTAGAAAACAACTTAACTTTTTTAAATGTGGTATCCCAAATAGTTATTTTTAATATATTTATCACCAAAGCAACTTTACTCCATGTTCAGAGTGCCTAAATGAATCAAATTAGGAATTTTGAAGCAAAAAATAAGCAAGAGCTAAAACATAGATTTATATATAAAAACTAGATAACTACAGTATGTGGTTCTTTCTCAACCCCCCAATGTGTGCTCTGGGTCATGGTGTCAGGGACCCACCTTGCAGGGAATAAACCTCCCAGCTGATGGGCCAAGGCCCCTACATTCAAGCCTGCTATTACCGAGCCAATAGGAACCGTGACCATTGCAAGATGTCCAAGTTGTCCTAAATAAGCAAATCTCCCAAACATAGAACTAAATTGTCCAAGTAGATAGTAGCCCACCAAATATGTCAAGAGGTAAAAGGAGGCGTACAGTCTAACCAGAGTAGGTTCAGTGGGTGGAGTAGTAAACAAGCAGCCATAGTGGAATTTACGTCCCCAGTGTCCAGAAGGATATTTGAACCTTCCATTGGCAAGAGATTCCTTCTGGTGGACGTCATCTGGGGAGGAATTATACCAGTTGGTTGTAGGAGTGGGATTTTCCAAGGCGTACACCTTGGTCAAGAAGTAGGCTAGAAACCAGGATAGGAAAAGAATTCCTCTCATGGTCTCAAAAAGAGTGTTTATCAAAAAATGAAGGAGTAGCTAGAAGAGTAATAATCTTTATTGTTGGAACAATTGAAGTGAATAGGAAAAGGGCACTTATATAGCCTTATAATAAAGGCTGAAATGTTTGAGTGTATCTTTGGGAAATGAAAGGGGATTTTCATGAGTATATCATGTAAAAATTACCTGTTTTAAGTAGTTGATGCATTGCTGCTTAATAATTGGCATACAGTTTTGATGCAATAATAGGAGCTACAAAGATCTTTTGAGAATAAGGCTAATTAAGCGGTGTAAAGGCTGAAGATCAAGTATTGGAAAGTACGGAGCTTGCACTAAGGGAAAAGAGAGCGGGTCATCAATTGGTTGGAAAGCCAGATACAGCCAATCAGGGTTAAGACGGTAAGTGACGTTTGCAAGCTTGTTATTAATACGTTCAAATTCAAAAAACATTTCAAAAGCAAAAACCAACTGAATTACCAGGTAAATAAAAGGTAAATCAAATGTTTGTGTTGATCTGGAACTAACAATCTTTTCCTTAGAAGTGTCCTGAGTTTGAATCCAGTTCCCCAAGGTTTCTAAAGCCCAAATATTACAGTTTTGACTGTTATGTTGTATATTTGACTGGCTGCATTCTAAATCTTTGTTCTGGTGTTGATTTAGGACTTTGTTTCTTTTAAGAATTTCAATAAGAGCCAGGTAGTCTGGGAAGGAGTCCCTGACACATAGCCAGGGAATGACTGGGTTGTGGTTTTCATTCTGACAGAAGCAGGTTCATCATTCATAATTGTCTTTGTAACTGATACCTATGGGAAACGCCATTTCACAGCAATTTCTAGAAAATCCTAAAAACTCCATCATCTATGGGCTAGGGTTCATGTTCTTTTTTGGTAAAGCAATATACCAGTGTCACAGTAGGTTCCATCATGCCAGAAATTGTTTGTCTAAGTAGAAAGGCTCAATAACCTGGAAACTTACAAAAATTGACCCAATTAACAGATTTAAATCAAAAAAACAATCAGAAATGGGTTACAGCTGCTCCAGTCTGCCAGCTGAAACCCGTTGCTTCTTGTAAATTGACATTGATAAAGTGACGTACTTTTAAGGGTCACCCAATATGAGCTTGTTAATCAGCATGGTTGTCAGAAGTTAGTCACCCAAGGGTTCTTTGCAGCCTGGACCAGATACTTACATGACAATGTGGAAGGAATAGGAGGCCAAGATTCAGGTGGTATTGCTTAGTCAATTTTTGATATATATTGTATAATTTTCACTGTTTCCCCTCTAAGAGTTGAGTCCTCCCAAAAAAATACTCAATAAAAATCAAATATCCCCATTTCTAATTTACTTTTTTAAAAAGGCATCATGTGGTTGGATTGTTGCACTACATTAACTAAAATCTTATTCTCAGCCGGATCATTTCTGTAAGATGGGGCCCTAAAGTTGGAACTTTGTTGTTGGTATCTCCCAATGTTAATTCAATGGTTGCCAATCTTGGAATTGTTTCTCCTAACCTTGTACCTGAAAATTGAGTTAAATCTCAAAGTCCTGATTTTTCCCCTAAGATTCTCTGATGCTTTCACAGACTATTTATATGGGGCTAATTTGGTTGGGATTAAACAGGTTTTACTTAATCCTAGTATCTCATTTTGGGAATTTTTACAAAAAGGTATCTGAAGCTGCCTTGGTGGTTACTCATCAACTCTATGTGGATTTTGGTGGAAATTCTGGCAACAGCGCCCATGCTGACACTAAAAATGTTGACAGTGGCCATGTTGACACTTTTAATGTTGACACTATAGTAAAGTGACAACCCGGTTTTACTTAATGTTGTTTCCTGGATGTCAACACTTTTTTAATTAACAAAACACTTTACCCTGAACATTTTTAGTATAAAAATTATTTTAAAATACATTATTATAATAAAATGACCCCAGAGAGTTTAAAAATGCAATAAAAAATATTTTAAGTAATAAGAATAAGGAGATATAAGCAAATATTTATCAGTTTACTATGTAAATTACACTCTTTATTATAAAATTATTTTTTTTCCATAAAAATTAAAATTCTCATGAACCAAAAATAAAGGTATTTTATATATCATAATAACTACAAAATATAAGAAAATTCTATATAATTTATTATACTCTTATAAGCATAACTGAAAATATCTCATAGCTTAAAGATAAATTAACAAAATATAAGATATTTCTTACAAAACCACATTGAAACTGTATCTGAAACTTACCATTTATACCTAAAAAGATTAGTACTATCCAAAAAAAATTAAAAAATTAAAAGTTTAAATAATAAAAAAAATATAGGCAAAGCAAAGCAAAGTTTATTTGGCTAATTAAAGCCACCAGCAAGAGCAGTGGCAACATCTTCAAGGTTTTTTTTTATTTCTGCCACCTTATACTTTTTCTTGACCATCTTCTGCACGTCCTCATGGTAGTCTTGCTCCTTGGACTTCCTCTTCTTGGGGGCCACCCAGTTGGCCAGGTCGCAGAACTTGGAGACAGTCTGGGCCTGCTCCTCTTGTAGCTTGGAGAAGAACTTGTTATATTTGGGGTTGGTCCCAAACTTCACCTTCAAGTGCTTATGCCAAACCTCAAGGCTAGAGGTGGTCTTCATCTCCCCCTTGAGGGAGGCGCCTTGACAGTTCCAAGGGGCAGTGGCCCTGCTCTTACCTCTCCGGGAAGTCACCTTCTTGCCCACCCATTGGCGCTCAAAGTAATCCAGGTAGCCTTTGAAGATGGTGGAGTGCTTCTTCATGTAAGCATCCTCCAGGAGGGCCTCAAAGCCAAGCCCAGTATGCTCCAGGAGCACAAAAGCCAAGGCAGCAAACTGAGTTAGGGCAAAGTGGCATTTCCCCTTACCATTGTTAAGATACTTATCAAAAAGGTCTTTCTCACTCTTGAGATTCTTGACAAGGGCCTGCCTAAAATGGAAGAAGCAGCTCTGGACTTCTCCATCAAAGGTGGCCTGGAAGGCTCTGAACTGAGCCTGCTTGAAGTCCATTATGATAACCTTCAGCCCAAGTGAGTGTGCATGAGCTAGCTGCTCAGCAGCTATGGTTGCCACATCCTTCTCAGCGGAGGAGGGATTTGCCCTTGTGGTGTGAGTGGGAGCGGGGAGCTGGTTGGCAGGAAGGGAGCTCAAAGCATCCCAGACAATCTTGAAGGCTCTGGTGTAGACTTCAGTCTTGGCACCAGGAAGGAGAAAGAACACAAGGGGGATGACCTGGTCATTAAACTGCCCATGCAGGACCCAAAGCTGCTTGAAGAGAGAGGGACAAGTAGAAAATGTGCTGTCGCACAGCCAGGTGGTAGCAGTGTTCAGCTGCTCCAGGTTTTGGGTTGTGGTGTAGGCTACAATCCTATCCTCCACTTCCTGCCCATTATCATGGAGCAGGAACATCTCACCATCCTCTGTCTTTTTGAGGGCATCTGTGAGGATAAGGTCCTTGATACTGGTGGCACTCTTGGCCAGGGGATTGGAGGCTTGACGCCTATCACTCACAAACTTGACCAACTGGGTGTGGTTAGGGACCCTCTTGAGGTTGGTAGGGGACAGGTACTTGCAAGCAAACACAGCCAGCTGGGTGGCAGAAGGACTTTGGAGGTGGGCATAATCTGCACAAGGTACCATTTGAGAAGGCAGGAGATGGTAGTGTTGGGCATGATGCAGGTATGCTCGCCCTTGATGGTTTGGACCAGGTCCCAGAGCTCAGTGTTGAGCCGCACTGGGCAGGAGCAGTTCTTGCAGGTGTAATGCTGGCTCTTAAAGCCCCGGTTGGCATTGTTGTAGCTGAAGATATACCCATTGGCCACCATGGCTGGCCCACCCTTTTTGCTCATGATTGGGAAGTATTTGGGCAAGGAAGAGGGAACCTTGAATTTGCTGTCAACATTGCAGATGTTGTGGGCTAACAGAGGGTCCCAGGGGCCAGAAGGAGCATGGCAAAAGCCAGGAAATTAATTGAGGCTGGGCTTTGAATCATCCCCAGATGAACTGAAAGGGGGAGTTTGGTGGTGGTGGGGAAACAGAAGGGGGCTTGTTGTGGTGCTCCTCATGTGCAGGAGACTTTTCTTTGGGAGGGGTCTTTTTGCCTTGCCGCTTCTTCTTGGTTGGCTCCTTGTCAGAAGCCGAGTTGTAAAAACTGTGCTCTGTAAGAGAGCCATCAGTTTCCTCTCCCCCAGTAAAGTGAGCAGGGCTCTTCTCAGGAGAGGGCTTAGGGGAGGGCTTTGGGGATGGCTTGGGGAATGGTTTGGGGGTGGCCTTCTTTGATGATATAGGCTTTTTCTTGGTAGATTTGGTTGGCTTAGAGGGATGCTTGGTACCCTTTGGCTGTTTGGAAGTGTTCTTGTCCTAAAATAATAAGTAAAATGGTTTAAAATAAAGCAATGTATTTAAAAAACAAACAAAACAACTTAAAAAGCATAATATACAAAAAGTAAATATTAGATGGCTTTTCTTGGCATTTAAAAGTTAAAAAATACTTGTATAGTTTTTATTTTAAAGTTATAAATAACAAGTTAAAAGTTTAGAGAAATATGCAAAAGTATTATATTTAGATATAGATTTTATTTTAAAAGTTAAAAAATATGAAAGAGCAAAGTCAAAAATACAACATATCAAAAAATGAGAAGTTTTTATTATATAAAACATAAAGTTTTATATGTGAGAACTGAAAAGCGTTGACATTATGAGTGATGATTAGTAAAAAAAGCTGAATTCTCACTGTCAATTACAAAAATTGTAGACATTATTTTTGACAATATTCTCACTGTCAACATTATTTTGAAAATTTACTATGTTTTTTCATAGTACACTTAATTAAATTTAAGCAGGCTAGCAAGAATTAACTGTTTTCTGTGTATTTTTGTTCACATATAAAAATAAAAAACATATAAAAATAAGTAAAAAATTATCAGGGTTCTTTATTCTTTTATTAAAAATAATATTTGGGTAGTGATAATATGGTATTTTACCATTACATATATGTGAAGTTGTGAAGAAAGTTGTTTTCAGTATTGAAAAGGGTAAAGTGTTGACAACGTCACTTATGACATTCTTTATATGAGGTGGCATATAAATCTAGGCTTAATTGCGCCACTCTAATTTGCTTAACTCCACCCCAGGGGATGATCACAAGCAAATAAACAACATTTACAAGTGTCAACATTATTTTTAATAATAAATTCTATAGTAACTTACATAGTAAGTCACGCTTAAATTATTGGATCACCATTAGCATCCAATCCACTTAATTTATTAAAGCCGTAATGAGTGCCACATAAATATGTATAACATGAACATTCCAACAATAGAATATATGTGCACTGTCTTTTTCAATATATTAATTCAATAAAAAAATATTTTTAAATGTGCACTTAATTTCTTTGTTGTAGATGCTTCAGTTTTGTTATTAAAAATAAGTTATGCTTAAAAAGTGTCAACATTCACACTTTTACATTGTGAAAACAAATAAAAAATAAACTAATTTTAACTAGTAAAAGTAAAGGAAAAATCAGGTTAAATCAAGTTTTTTTATTGAGCTTAATATTAGCTTGTGTCAAGATGGCCACAATTTTGTTGTGTTTTCTGGGTTCACACCCCTGAACACTTTAAAAAAAGAATTAAGCTAGTGCAACTAGCAAAAAACATAGAAGATTTAGAGTTTTGAGTCAACAGTGGCCATGTCAACAAAGTGTTGACATGGGCGCTGTTGCCAAAATCCCCTACCATTTAGAGACAGCTTCTTACTATTCCACAATTTCTGTCACAACCTGAGACCAATGTTTTTAGCACTATGTGTAGGGTTCCCAGGCTGGTAAGCAATGTCATGGCCATAGTTTTCCTGGGAGTGGCTTGACCAAAGGGCCGCCACTTGGGGAAACCTGGCCCAAAGCCCTGCCTTCTTGTACCAATCATAGATTTAAATCTAATGATCAATTGCAAGTGGGTGGTGGCATGGGAAATTGGGTCCAAGTGGGGCGTGGATGCCCACGGCCAATTTCCCCTTCCTTGACCTGCTGGTCAACAAATACTGACCTCAAAGGAGGTCAGGTAACAGCTTACAGAACCATCAATGATGGTTCTGTAAGCTGTCTAAATATTGTATTCAAGGGGGCCACCTTATCAAGATATAACCAAAGGCTTTAAGTAACAATTGTCCCCACCAAACTACCTTAGTAGGATGATATTTTTACTCTCAATAAATATCTTGCCTCAATGATTCACTTATTTCACAATTTTTCAATCTTTTTTGTAATAAAAGACTTCTAGATTCTGCTTTCTCACTTCTGCAATTTCCTGGTAATCTTCCACCTCCTGCTGAAATGATTCCTGAACCCACAAAATTGAATGTGAGCCCTATTATTATGCTGCTGATTCCTTGACATTGAGCCAAATTAAGGTCTTCCTGATGTACCTGTGCATAATCTTCTGCTGCACCTTTCCTTATTCACTCTTTAAGGGTTATTCTTTCCGAGTAAACACACATTGTCTCCTCCTCATTGGTAATGTCATCCTAATTTTGGTGTACATTCCCCAATTGATCAATTACAACGAGCATGCTCTCTACTTTACCCTGACAAGTAGCATGAATAAACAACCTCAGGTTCACCATTTTATACTCTCCTCTTAGCCAATTAATAATCATTCTAATTAAGGAGTCCTATGTTACAGAAACTAAGAATAGGAGTCACACTAATCTTTATTGACTGAATGAAGATCCTCCTTGAGACCTTATTTTTTCAACCCATTAGAGTCATTTTGAACAGCTATCATTTTAAACAATGAGTTCTTAATCCTAGGTAACAGCTGGTTACTACAGCCTAATAACCATGTTGTATAATAATTAAGGATAAACACACACTCAAGCTCTGCCTGTGAAAAGGGGTTTCATAATCCTCCAGGGGATAAAAAAACCTAATGGTTTTTTGATCAGCTTCCTTCTTAATGTGTCCTTTTTCAACGGTTCTGTTTTTGAATGCCCCCCAACAGACTAAAAACATTGCTGCTCACTTCCCCTATCTGACCTTAGTCTTATATTCTTATTTTCTCAAAGGCTTATAGTGGTTTTTTGTTCATTAGTTTCCTGCTTAAAAATTAAGATTTTGGGATACAAACAATCCTTTTCTGAACCATCATGGAACATATCCAGATTAATGTAGAACACAACAAAGAACTACTTCTATTTTTACAAGCAATCTAACTGGTCAATCAGCTTACTGTTCACACCACTAAAATACACACTTTTGTTCACACCACAACATAACTAGTTCTCTCAATCCTCATTTCATGCTTCCTGCATGCAACCGTACCACTTAATATATTGAGCTTTTTTATATTCTTCTTAGTGCTCATCTTCAGCATTACTCCCTTCTTCTCCTTTTAATTATGGTTCAGCTCACTTGACTTTTGCTTGTCCCATATATTATGCTTTTTTTGTAACCTTTTTGGCAGCCTTACCGCCTTTGTCAAGACCCAAAAAACCACATGGGTTGCTCTCTTTGATTTTCTTAACCCCCCAACTCTTATTATGTTTACGCTCCCTTTTTATAACACGTTTTTTGTTCATTTGTATATGTGTCTTTATTCCATTCTTTTTATCTTAACTTTTAACAGGTTAATTAACCTGTTTACTGTTTCTTTCTAATTAATAAACCAATTGTCAATAAAGTAACCCCTAGCCTTTTGGCTTCTTGGTTTTATGTTGCCTGCTTGTTCTTCCTAAAAAATTAAAGGGTTATAGAGTTAACCACACCATTTTTCTAGGCCTCCGGCTGATATTTTTCCATTCTATCAATGCTTCTTGACCCTTTTTTAAACCTCCCTATAGTCATATACATATCAATTAGGTTATCTGAAACTTGTATCTTTTCAGAGCACAAGCCTAATAGTGTGTAGATATGATCTTATAGATTTTTTTGCATGCTGATACTGAGTCTTCTTGATTTTTAATGTCTTGAAGACCATATAATATGCAACAACCAAATAACAGATTTGCTTTTTAATATTGGACAACCGTTACATTACACAACAAAATAAGTTGTCCATTAATAAGGTCATAAGATCCAAAAACAACAAATGGGAATGTGGTTGTGTAATTTGCTTACTTTGAAAGATACATTAGAAGTAAAAAGCTTACCTCAGGTTGATTCCACTTTTGTGTTCCTTTTAACTTTTTTTATCACATCTAATAACAGCTACGGTTTTGGTTGGGTTTATATGCACAAAATATTCTCTGGTTGAACTACACTATGGTTTATGACAACTAGAATGAGTGTAGAGGTGTGCTGCTTATAGCAGTGCCTCTTAAATGGGTTTGTTGCCTTGTAGTTAAGGGCTTATGTTTTTTTATTTGTTTGAAAAGCTGAAGTCCTTACAGGATATGAGAGGTCAGGAAAGCTGCAGTCCTTAAGGATATGAGCGTGGGAACCTGCAGTCCTTAAAGGATATGAGAGGGTAAAAATCTGCAGTCCTTAAAGGATGTGAGGGGGAGAAAAGTAGGAGCCACAGCGGAGTATTTGATTCCTATGACCACGCGCTGGCCTCCATTGACATCGCGTAGTTTGAGGGCCGGGAGGCGGAACTGCTCAAGATGACCTTTGAAGTTGTCCTGAGCTTCCTTTTTCAGGTGCATCTTGAAGTCCTGCTGTGTGAGCCAGCTCTTGAACCTGGTGAGAAGCTTTTTGTAAGAGGTGTAATACCCATTTCAAATAGCAGCATCAATGTCCATTGGAAAAGAAGGATCTTCAGTAGGCATTCTCTCTGAATGATTATCAAGAAAACTGGCAACAATATTGTTCTCCATCCAATATTGTTCCCTGCTATCTGCAACACACTCAGGAAAGATCAGCCCCTGCTGATTGAACTTCATTGCCCCTTTAATGAGCCAAAAAAGGACTTGTTCCTTGAAATCCCTTTGCTTAACAAGTTTGTTGATTGCCTGAGGGTCCTGGACTGCCGTTTGTTGTCTGCTACCATAAAAGGCAATATTCCTAGAGAGGCTACCTGCCTTATCAACTGCTTTCTGCTCAGAATCCAGGGAGGACTTACTGGAAAAAGTGGTGTTGAATCAAATTATAATAAACTGGCAAGTGGCGGAGGGATCAGGTACCATATAGGGGAGGGAATTACAGGTAACAATGAGCGAGTGACAGGGATGGGTCACAAAAAACTCATGCTTGTCATAGGGGAAGCAAAGTTCAAGAGGATCACCACCAGTCAGGCGTTTGATCAGTGATTTGTCAAGGAAATCCTCTGAATTGAGCTCATCAATCAAAGCAATCCTGGTCCCCACAAGATTGTTGAGCTGGGCTGTGTGGGTGTTAGATGAGTTACTGGATGACTGTAACACAGCATGTTTCCCAAGCGGCTGCACAAGCCCCTTCTGGCAAGCTTCAAAGTCACCCCCGCTATATCTTGGCTGAGGAGTGAAGGAAGATGGGGCAGCACCAGAGGCAGAAGACAGGTCAGTATCATCTCCATTGAGGACACTTTGCAGCATGGAAGTAAACATGGATTTACCATTGCCTCCCTTGCCAACAAGGAACACAAGATAATGGTGCAAGTTGAGGCCAGTTAGGCAGTACCCAAAGAGAGTCTGCAAGAAGGTAAAGAACACCTGACCCTCCTCCCCCTGATGCTCAGAAAAGATTGTCTTCAGGTATTGGAAGACCAGAGGGAATTTGATGGCAGGAGGCTCATTGAAAAAGACTTGGGGCAGGATACCTTTGCCTAACCAACCAGTTGGGATTTGTCGGCTTACAAAGTGTGAAGGACTGGGGACTAGGAATGTGCCAGTTTTAAGGCAAATACATTGCTCACCCACAACAACAACATTCCTGGCTGCGCTGCTGTCAAATTGGGAAACAGAGGGCCAGAGAAGGGTTGCTAGATGCTCTACTGTAAACAGCTTATGATCCTGGCAGTTGAGTGCCAGTACAGAGAGGGCTTTTTGGATCCGCTTAACCCATACTTGCACCTCCTTCTGTTGCTCTAGCTGCAGGGAGAAGGCTCCTGAGTTCTAATCCCGGCCAAGTTGTTTACTGATTTGCTTTATGTAATTGACCACAACCATACAGAGGCGTTCTGAGGGATTCATCAGTGTCGCCCAAAAGATCCCATTCCAGGCAAGAAAGTCACCAGCAATGTAGTATACTTTTTGTAAGCTACTAGTCCTGCCAAACAGACTCTGGATTAAGAAATCACAGGCAACTGCTGGAGAACACTCACACAATGTGTAAACCAGTTGGGCAACATAATGTTGGTGGGGCAGTCATAGGAAATCTGGTCCCCATAATAGGGGACTTCAACAACCCTGCCGTCACACACCTCATCATGACACAGATGCATGAGTTTTCCAAAACCAGGAACATGGCTTGTGTGGGAGGAGTTCTCACCAACCTTGACACTTACAGGTGCAAGCAAATTGGGGATATCCTTCCAGACAAGGTAGGAGCCATTACTTTGGTGAAGTTTCCCACAAGGGCTTTTGGGGTGGGGCAAAAAGGTCACCAGAAAGGTTTTTGGCTCAAGGGTATACTGCAGTACTTTCCAGAAAGCTTGTGTCAGCCCAGTTGACTCCATGTATTGTTGGACATCATACTGGCGCAGGTGAAGAGACCACAGCTGTTGGATTAAGTGTTTAATGTCCTCAGGAAGGGGGACAAAAGCATTGTGTTTTCGCCATATGGGAGAAGGGGAGACCAACTCTAAAGACCTACAAAGGCCTCTGTTTGCTGGGGAATTCAGGGAGAGGTGTTGCATCTAAAGTGCTCTTGTTGGGGTAAGCACAACAGGTAGGGTACCTGCCTCAGCTGAAATCCCAGAGGGTAACCTCCAGTGGCCTTGGGATAAGCCATGGGCCAGCTGTTTATTGGCAGACACAGTGGAGGGCTCTTGCCAGCTGCCAAACTGGTCACCAATTTCAGCCAGCCAGTCTAGATCCTCACCAAGAGGGTCTTGTCCTTGGGAGTGTGAAAGAGGGAATGGCTTGGGGGCGGCTTGGCAGGTAGGCGGTTGAATCCTAACTGAAGCTATCTGGATAGGGGGAGGGTTGCTTGAAAACACACCAAGAGAGAGGTTCTGAGACTTAAGGTCTGTGACAAAGGTTGTCTTGGTACCATGAAGTACAAGAGGAAAAGCGTCTAGCATTTCTTCAATAGTAGGGTCATAGGTGGGGTCATGGCAAAACCGGAGACAAAAGGGAGGGGAGACATTCTTTGAGGCCCCAAGAAGACAAAAAGCCTGGGAGGACTTATAAACACTGAGATCAGGCTCTTGTGCCAGTCTCCAGAAAGCTCCCACATCTCCAGGCAATTCACGCAAAGCACAGTGCAGTGCTGCTACAAAGATCTTCTCTTGTGCCATGGAGGCAAAAACAGTGGCAACATTACCCTTCAGAGACTTCAAGATTACGTAGTAGCTTCTCTTGTTGTTCCTGAAACATGTGTGCACGCAAACATCCTCCTTAGTGAATTGTTTTCCTGCAAGCTCAGAAAACCCAGCAACCAAAAGTTGAATAAGGTCATTGATGACTTCAACCTCATTTAATGATGGCAGGGTTGCAAAATGAGACGCCTTAAGGTCAAGATCCAGCCAGGGGTATTTGTTGCAATAGGAATCAGCAACAACATAAAACTCTTGCACATGGAAAGGCATACACTTCATCATTATGAAAAACTGGTTGAGGTCATACACAACTCCAAATTTAAAGGGTGTATACTTTATCTGATAAGCTGGTCCTGTTGCTGTCTTGACAAGCTCCTCAGCGCGCTTTTGGCCCTTGAGGCGGCTGTCAGAGGGCTGATTAACCCCGTAGAACATGACTCCTGCTTGTTTGGTCATTGTAGTGAATAGTTCTTGTAGTTTTATAAAAAAAAAGCTCTGCTAATAAACACAAAGTTGATTCTGAGCGCCACCACCTTATATACTACTCAAAAAACAGTTAGAATACCTATGAGTTAACTACCATGTGGTTGTAACTGCCTTGGGCTGTTGAGCCCCTAATTGTGGAGACAAAATTTTTAATAGAAAAGGGGGAGATCAGCATATATTACTCCAAGTAATATAACCCTGAAAACAAAAACAAAATATATTACATTACACAAAACAAAAATTAAATACTAATAAAAAATAAAAAACCTGAGCTGGCACCACTTTTATTGGGATGGGCGGGGGGAGGAGTTGGCAACTGGGCAGGGGGGATCTAACAACCAGTTAATAATTATAACTAAAATCATACTTACCATCATTATTGGCTGCATTGTGGGGGGGGAGTTGGAAGTTCAGAGACTGAAGCAACACAATGGATGGTTGGTTGCTGTCATCTGAAGAAGCTTGTTGCTGGGTCTGGTAAGGCACACGCGTCCCAGCAACAACTGCATACCCCTGAGCGTTGAGTTGATGCCTCTTGCCTCCCACTTGGCCCCTTTGTGTTCCCTTACGCTTGGGGGTTTGATGGGAGGGAGAGGGGCAGTCAACACCCAAAAGGGCATCTTCCTCATCCGGGGAGCTCAAGACCACATGCTGTGTGCTGTAAGAACACACCAGAAACAACTGTCCTGACTCAGAGGTGAGAACCCCAGCCAGCAAACCAGGAGAGGCCCCACACCTGGAAGGTGCCGCAGGAGAAGCAGCCGGCAAAGGCAAAGGCAAAGACAAAGGCAAAACAGAAGCTGCAACAGAAGGAGCACCAGAAGGGGCACCAGGCAAGGAAGAAGTGGGGGCAGAGAGAGCAGACACCAGATGCTAACCAGAAGAGGAGGGGGAGGTGAGCCAACAGCCAACAACGGGGCACCAGGAGACTGGGGAGCACGGGGGGGGACAGGGGACTGACAGGGGAGGGGACCAGGGGCACGGAAAGAAGAAGCCTGGGAGGGAGAACAGGGGGAGGGGACCAACCAGGCTCGTGGCCATCACCCTCTCCACCCTCTGAACTTGAGGACAATTGCTTGTCACTCTCACTTGCACCACCAGCGGGAGGACCTGCTGTGTCCTCAACTGCTAATGGCACAAGGGTTGGGGCCCGCCAGACGTACTCCTGGGTCTCCTCTACAACATCCGACATTTTACTGTTGTATGCTGCAAGGTCCAGAGAGCTCGTCAAGCGGGTGAACCCAACTTCTTGAGAGATTGAGGCTATTGCCTCCCAGAACACCCCCTTGCTGGGGTGCATGTGCATTGCATTTTCTTGAGCCCATTGCAGCAGCTCCTTCTGCTTGGAAAGGGCGAGATGTTGGGTGATGCTCTTGGGAGAGCATCTGGCCAACAACGCAAACACAGTCCCATGCCCAAAGGCCAACACAAACCGCGTTACCATAATGGTGTAGTTGGCCCTTTCCTTTACAGGACGCCACAACACAGACATACACTTGGTATGTTGAGCTTTGGTCTCCCCTTGTTGAAGCTCAAGAGATCCTGGAGGACTCTGAGCCTCAAGGAGAGAGCCCAACACTGCAAGCTCCGCCTTGCGCCAAGTCATGCCCACCATGGCCAACTCAGCGGCAAGTGCATCTAGGAGACGCAGCCCAAGGTTAATGTAGCCAAGGATCAACTTGACCCTTGACTTAACACTATCCTTAGGTACCGCGCGCACTTGTGAATAAGCTCTACAGAGCCTATCCACAAGGGTGCCTTCCTCAACAAGGGGGGCAACAGGCAAGGCAGTTGCGGCCTGCTGCTGCTTTGTAGCTAAGGCTACTAGAGCTTGGTTACCCTCAATGGTTAATATCAAGGTACCAAGAAAAGCAAGCGGCAAGCGCTCAAACAACGCCACCTCTGTGCACGCAGGGATCTGGCGCCATCAGTTGCCAGCTGGTTGGGCCTTGATCCCATACACCCGGAGGGGGAACGGGCACCTGCCTTTTGGCGGGAGGTGCAAGGGGGGGCCTTCCCAAGGTCTTTCACTTGGGAAGGGGGGCATTCTCCCCTTCTCTCTCTTGAGAAGGGGAGGCTTCAGCACCATCCTGTGCTGATGCTTTCTCACAGTGATACCTCCCCAACTACTCTTGCATAAGAAAGAGTGGGGGGTTGGCCTGCAAGGAAACACAGCCCCAGGAATTTGCACATTGGCTGGGGAAGGAGGAGAGAGAACAAGGGGGTGGGCTCACCAGACCCCTCAATGTCCCTAATCCAGAGATAGGTGGGGGAGGGGGGGACTAAGGTGTTCCAAGTTTCCTCAGAAGCGCCAACAAAGAAGGACTGCAAGAGGGTCCAAACAGACTTCCTGACCCCAAGCCAGTGATGAAGACGCAAGGTGTGCTCCTTGGTGGTCAGGTGACATCCAGTTTGACTGGATGCCACCTGGGAGGCAACAGCAACCAAGGCCAACAGGTCCTCGTTGGTCAGGTTTTTGGCAAGGCGGTAAGCCCTGGCAATGTCCTGTTTGGGGAAGACCACCTCTTGCGGGAGGAGGATCTCAGGGGCTAAATCCTCATGGATATAGGAACCCAGAGGATCTAACCCCTCCCCAGTGTACGCCGGAACCCTGGGTGGGAACTGGGGCACCCCACCACCCAGAGGGGAGAGAGGCCAAGAGTAAACCTTGCCCATTGAGAGCGGGAAACCCGAGGGCAAAGTAATTCCCAGGGGGAAGGAAACACCAGAAAAGAGGCAGGCAAGGCCAAAGCCCAAGAAGACACAGGCCCAAAAAGCAAACTGGCAGGGGAGCCAGCAAGAGGGAGCAAAGGAGAGCCAACAGGGGTGGCAGCAGGGGAGCCATCAGGGGGGTTGTTGACACAGGGGGGCAAACTGAGGCCTTGCCTTGTTCTTTGAAGCCACCTTTTTGTTAGGCAGCTCCATAAACCCAGGAACAATTGGGGCCTTGGCACGCTTAGAGCGTGTCAGAGGGCCAGCAGCAGAAGAACGAGTTAAAACCATTTTTTTACTAAAAAAATATTAATCATTAGAATTTATATATAGGTAACATATGTTAATAAAATAGCTTGAGTTAAATAAACATGTGTAAAAAACCAATCAAGATAGTTAATAATAAAATACAATATGATAAAAAAATAATTTAACACAAAAAACCCATATAGATTTAATGTATTTTACATAAAAAAGTGTACTTAGTAGGCTGCTGGTTAATACAACAATGAACTTTAAAAAGCCCTCAAAAAACCTTGTTTGTTTTTATAACTAAGTTGTTTCTGGAATCCTAGATGGTATAAACTATTTATTATTTAATTACTGGAAAAAAAACACTTATAAGTAATTAACCTTGAATTGTATTTTTAATCTATATCTAACCCCCATACAAAAACCCTCAAATATTCAAGTCTTTTTCCTTATAATATTTGTAAAGTATTTATTATTTTAAGCATTTTCTTGTGTTTAATTATTATTATATTTTACTTAAAGAGTTGGTAACTTGAAGATTCAAAAAACATAATGGCAAGTTTATTGTTTAAAAGCGGGCTGGACTATTTAACATTGAGCCAAGATTTGATGCACAATTTAAATTGTGCGTCAAATTCTAACTCTACCTCTGATTCATAAATCATGCGTCAAATTCTAACTCTACCCTCTGATCCATAAATTGTGCGTCAAAAATCATACATTGGGCCTCTGATCCAAAAATGTGCGTCAAATTTCAATATGCGGTCATTTGACTACTAACTTTTACTATAACATTATAAAGTAAAACCCTAAAATAAAAAATAATATTTTATAATCATACTAAAACTATTACAGAACTTAAGTTTTTGGAATTATATAAAAATTAAAAAAAGGTTATCAATAATAAGTGCTTTATTATTTTAAGCATTTTCTTAATGATATCTCCATTTCGTCCGTCTTCAACGTATGCTAACATTCAAAACTGTAATACCCCTGCGTTTTTGATGCTCACTTCTAATATATTACCCTTTACTTAATTAAACTTCTAAAAGTATGCAACTTTTTTGTAATGGCTTACGCTGTTATAACTAACACCTAACCATCACTATGTTTATTATAATTAAGCTGTATCACTATACTAACATTAACCCTTTAGTGTGATATTGGCTTTACAAAGTCTTTCAAGTTAAGAGGCCCCTTCAGAAGCTTACCTGGTGGGCGGTACATGGCTGGCTGGAGGGTCAGATGATCTTTGAGTTAACTGGCAAATGACAAGAATAAAATACAGCAATAATTGGGGGGAACCAATATCTCATAACCTTTATTTAAAAATGACAATAAAGTCTTAGTGTGGGGTCTATATAGTACCCCACTGCCAAACTTACATTTTTCTATTTGTGGTTCATCATAAGATTGGGGAATCTGAAGTTGGGTTGCTAGGGCACTTGGGTTCTGGAGCGGTGAAATGGCATCACTACTGGGGGACTTCTCATTGGTTGAACTCTCAGGAAGGTTTGCTCGGCCCTTCTGTTCTTGAGTCATGGTCATGAGGATAGGGCTTAAGCCTGTGTTTTCCTCTGGTAGTGGGTTTTGATTGGCTACTTGTATAGACTTCATGCTCATGAAATAAAAGTAGGAATTTACCCACCTCTATTAGGCAAGTTGTCAGGCTCTTCCTCAGGTGCTGTAGCTCTTAAGTTTTTGCTGGTGTTCTCATTTTGGAAATTAGGCTTGGCCTGAGCTTGAGGGGGCTCAATCCTAGAAAAACGTGGGTGGACAGGTTCAGGGTTCAAATCTTGCTCTTGGCCCTGGGTTTTGAGGGGAAGAAAATTGTTAATTTTGACAATTACTAAATTTTGCTGTTGTAAAATGCAAAAAATTATTTTCTAAATTCTGGTAGTCAGGGTGTCAGGGACCCACCTTGCAGGGAATAAACTTCCCAGCTGATGGGCCAAGCCCCCTACATTCAATCCTGTTATGACCAAACCGATAGGAACTGTGACCATTGCAAGATGCCCAAGCTGTCCTAGATAGTCAAACCTTCTAAACATAGAACTGAATTGCCCTAGTAGATAGTAGCCCACCAGATACGTCAAGAGGTAAAAGGAGGCGTAAGGTCTAACCAGAGTAGGTTCAGAGAGTGGGGGAGCAGATGAACGGCCATAGTTAAATTTACGTCCCCAATGTCCAGACGGGTATTTGAACCATCCATTGGCAAGGGATTCCTTTTGGTGGGCATCATCAGGAGAGAAGTTGTACCAGTCAGTTGTAGGAGTTGGATTTTCCAAGGCCAAAACCACTGGCAAGAAGTAACCTAGAAACCAGGATAGGAAAAGGATTCCTTTCATGGCTTCAGAAATGGAGTTGTGTCAGAAAAGATAGAAGTATCAGAAAATAGGAAAGTCTTTATTGTTGGAACATTTGAATTGAATAAAAGTTTAGAGCTTATATAGCTTGAATAATAAGGCTAAGCCTTTGAGAGGAGTTTTGGCAAATGAGAGGATTTACCTAGATAATCATTTTAAATTCACCTGTTTTTAAGTGTAATTTAAATAATTGTTTGATCATTTTCAAACTATCCTGGTGTAATAAGCGGATCCAGGAAGATCTCACAATAATCATGATAATTAAGCGGTGTAGAGATAGAAGATCAAGTATAGAGCGGTACAGCGCTTGAACTAAGGCAGAGAGAGGGGTTCAACAATTGATTGATAGACTGGAAGCAGCCAATCAGAAGCAAAGCGGTAAGTGACGTTTGCACTCTTAATATTAACACTTTCGAATTTGAAAAGCATTTTGAAAGCAAAAACCAATTGAATCAAGGTGTAATAAAAAGGTAAATCAAAGGTTGGTGATGATCTTGTACTAACAATACATGCATTAATAGTGTCCCAGGTTTGAATCTCATTCCAGAAAGGTTTGAACAAACTAAGGTGATTGTTGAGTTGGTTGTGTTGTGTCTTTGAATTGGTGTCTTGTAAGGAATTGTGGTTGTGTTGGTTTGAGGATATGTTTGTGCCCAAGTTGTCAATAATATTCAGGTAGTCAGGGAAAGAATCCCTGACACAGGGATATGATCTGTGACACAACCCTAATTAATCAGGATTTCCTGACAATCTGGAAGCTCTGCTATGATTGCTGCATACTTGGTCAACAATCCTAACAGTGGTTGATATTGTTTAAGTGGTGTTTTTATTACAAGTACAAATAGCTGTTGCAAATAATTGTTTATAGAAATAACATTTAAATATTACAGGAGATAAAGCAACATATAAGAAAATTAAATAGAAACTTCATCAAAGAGAACTATATCACAAGGGTGTGTCAAGAAAAATTCAAATAAAATATAAGATATTTCATTTAGAACTTATCTTTATTAATAATTGAAAACTGATAGTTTAAGAAGCAAGTAAAATGTTAAAAGCAATTATAAAGAGAGAAACCAAAAAAGACCTGATGCTAATATTCATTTAATTTCATTTAAAAACACAACATTTTAAGAAGTCAATTTGTACGATAAGGTAAGTGGTATTAAAATACAATAAAAAGTATTAGCTTAAAAATCCAAAATGAGAGAAAGTTATATTAAATGGAAAGCTTGTTTTTTAATTGGCAGATTTTAGATTTGTTTTTTAATTAATAGTAGGCTTAAAGCTTCCCCTGTACAAATAATATTACACAGCTTAAATTAGATTAGATACAATAAAGCTTTAAAAAATAGGATTTAACAGATAAAATTGAGTTACATGGGTAAATAGTATAAAATTGTGAGATTAAGTAAAGTGTAACATTAAGATAATAGTCTTGATGGAGCTTCAAGGATCAACCACTCAGTGAATTATGTAAAAATATTATACAGCAAAATAATCCAAACATTTATCAAAAGTGTATTAGAAAAGTTGAGAATACACACTAAGAAAAATTTTGAGACCTTCTAGGGAAATATAAACATGCATTCTATACAAAGACTATGGCAAAATTTTAATTTGGTAATTATTTTCTCTTTTATTCAGCGGTGATATAGATTAAAAACAACTATAAAAAAGGAATACCTATACACAGAAAATGGCTTTGGGATCATATTTAATATTGAAGGGTAACTGTGCAAATAAAGGTTCCAAAACGCAGTGACTTATACAATTAAGTAGTCAAGTTTTTAAGTTTATTTTTATTGAGAGATTTTTTTTTCAATTTTTTTTACTTTATTCAGGGTATTAATCTTAGAATTACTCTTTTGATATTATTGGCTGTTTTTTTTGTTTTGTATAGAAGTAAAATTTTTATGCCCTGGAAGCTTTTCCTTTTTTCAAGTGCTTACTGTATCTTTATCTTAATTTTTTATATTATGTCCTTTAGTTTTTTTAATTTCTTTGGATATTATGACTTTTTTTCTATTTTTTCATTTAAAGGATTGTCTTTTTTTAAGGAATGATTGTACTCTTTTTAGGGAAGAGCAGAGTACAAAGACAACTGGCTAGGAGGTTTGCCTAGATCTGCTTTGGCCAAGCCGGGGAGCTGTGGCCAGTTTCTGGCTCTGGGTCACTCGTCTCAATGATTTTTCAGGAATATTTAAAGTGTATAAAGCCGTTTCGGATGAGGGTCAGAGCTGGAATCTAGCTGGGGCTGAGCCGATGTACCTCTAGGTTTGCCAGAAGAGAAACTTCCAGCAAGCAGATTTTGCAGTACGTCCAAATTAAGATAGTTTTGGTTGCACTGAGGAGACAAGTTGCAGGAGATAAAGGAGAAGTAGACTTGATTCTTTAGTCTTGCTCTGAGGAATTTCGAGCATGGGCATAGGAAGGACATAGACCAGGATATAGGAGCTGGAGTGTATGGTATTGAAGATATGGAGTGGAAGTAGCGACCGCTAGGGTATTATTAATATGCTACAAAGCATCGATACAATGAAGGTTTGTTTAGCACTGAAGCTTAGATCTTGAAGAACTGCAGGAAAGCCCCACAACTATAGAAGGTGCTGACATTGATATTTAGATGTTTAGGTTGGGAAGTATACAGATGTATTTCGAATGGTTCTTTCTCCATGTTAGCCAATCTAATTTACAAAAATTTGCAAGGTTTGGGAGCCATTTCAATGCCATCAACCCTTTTGAAAGTCTTCAGGGATCGCAATAAAATATTGTTTTATGACGTCAAGTATCAATTGGTTGTTTGAATCGGGTACAGGTTTCAGCATACTTCTTGAACATATCGAACTTGAATGGGCAACTGTGATAAGTTCGACTCCCTGGTGATCGACACTATAGTAAAGTGAAAATTCAGCTTTTGCCCTGATCGACAACTGGAAATCAACCCTTTTTTAATTAATGGATCTTGATGTACTGAAAACTTTTAATATAAAAAATTAAGCTATACAGCTATGGTATGCTAAAGTGACCCCAGATAGCTCAAAAATGCAATATAAACTGTACCTTGCTAATAAGAATGAGAAGAAATAAGCAATTATTTCTCATTTTACTATGTAATTTACTATCTTCATTATAAAAATATTTTTATTACCATAAAAATTAAAATTCTAATGAGACAAAAATAATTATAAACACAACAATAAAATTTATGCAAAATATAAAGAAATATTAATTTTTATTTGATATAGTTCATATAAGTACAACTGTGAATATCTTATGTTTTACTAGTAAATTAACAAAAATTAAGATATATCAATTACTTTCAACTATAACTATTCATCTCAAACTTACCATATATACATAAAATAATCAGTACTATCTAATTAAATTAAAAAACTTAAAAATTAAAGCTAAAAACTAAATGATCAAAACTAAATAGTAAAGATTAAAGCAAAAAAGTTAAAAGCTAAAAGTAAAAACTATAGAAGCAGGCAAGCAAGCAAGCAAGTTTATTCCTCCCCCTTTTTACCCTTCTTCATTTTAGTCCCTTCCAGGAGGGCAGTGGCAATAAGCTCAAGATGCTGCTTGATCTCAGAGGCCTTATACTTGTGCTTGGGCGCACCCTGGATGGCCTTGGTAAAGAGGGTGGATTTGATAGTAGGCGTGGTGGGGGGACACGGTTGGTCAGATCTCTGAGCTTGGAGATTGTTTTTTCTTGCTCATGTTAGAGAAGGGAGAAGAACTTGTTGAAATTTGGGTGAAGCCCAAAGTTAGCCTTCAGATGCTTGTAATAAGCCTCTAGAGCCAAAGTGGTCTTCAGCTCCCCATTGACAGCCACCTGGTATACATTCCAACTGGCCTTGGTGTGGGCCTTACCTTGCCTCTGTGTGACAATCTTCCCAATCCACTGGGGCTCAAAGTACTCAAGGAAAGGTGTGAACTCTGGATGCTTGGCTATTTAGGGATTGTTTGAGAGAACCTCTAACCCCTGCACAGTGTGCTCTGGCTTTAAAAAATCCAAGGCACTAAATTGTGCAAGCACAAATTTGCAGGTGTCTGAAGTGTCCCTCTGGTACAACCTACTAAGCTCAGCATGGGCCTGCACATTTTGAGCAACTGTTTGACGGTAGTGAAAGTGGCACCCCTGCACCTTCAGATCAAACAGCTGCCCATATACATTGATCTGAGCAGGCTCAAAGTCCATAATGCATATGTGCGGGCCAAGAGCTCTTAGCCTTACCTTTTCCTCTGTGTCCAGGGTGGCCAGGTCCTTGTCAGCGGCAGGAGGGTTAGCGCAGGTGTGAGGGGGGTCTTCTTGGCATAATTTTTATCAGGGGGAAGAAGGGAAAGTGCTTTGCAAAGGATGGAGAAAGCGTGGGTGTATATGGCTTCAGTGGCCCCAGGGAGAATGAAGAAGGCAAGTGGAATCACCTGGATTGTCAGGGACCCAGTCTTGGGCAGCTGGCCCGCCGTTTCCGGGGGTAACTTGGGCCGGGGTTTTTGTGGGCAGGGCCCACCACAAGAGAGGAGCTAACTTTAGAAGGTAGGGAGCAGACTTCCTCACCCAAGACCACGGGCCGGCGGCTGGTACAATGGTGTCCACCACCCCTGTGAGGGTGATGTACACTATTCCAAAAAGCTTGCTGATATGGTCGGTTGGAAGGTCAGGTGAAGAGGCTGGTATTAGTTTGGGTATTACAGGCGGTTCCATATAGACATTGTAGGCTGGGAGATAATTGAATTTTCCTCTAGATAGTTTTGGGGTGGAGAATATCCATGGGTCTTGGCAGTTGTATCTAAAAGAGGATTGGATGCGGGCTAGCGGGTCAAGTTTGAGGATTTTCTCTGGTGTATAATCCTTATATTTGGGCTTCAAGGAATAATCAGTGAAGTGAACAGGCCCAAAGGGTGCACCAGGAGGACAGAAAACTGCGGGCGGTGGGGCAGGAGGGCCAGGAGATCTTGAACTGAATTGATAGACAACAAATAAAAAATATGGCAATAGCTGTAAGAGCCAAAGTAACATAACCTTTATTTAAAAATGGCAATAAGGTTTGAGTGCAGAATCTATAGGTATATATAGCATTCTGCCTCCAAACTTAGTATTTTCCATTGGGGCTTTATCAAAATATTGGGAAAAGTGCAGGCAGGCAGCCAGAGGGCCCGGGTGTGGGAGCAGCAAAATGGCACCTCAACTGGGTGTTCTCTCATTGGTCAGAACGTCTGATTTGGTCACTCAATTTTCTTGATTCTTTGCTGTGGTCACGGGGTCGGGCCCAAAGCCCGGGTTTATCTTTCGTAGTAGGGTTTGATTGGTTACTTGAGAGGACTTCAAGCTCTTGAAGTCACAGAGGCATCATCTCTGCTTCCATTAGGCAATTTGAGAGGCTCCTCTTTGGGCGCCACCATGGTTGAGCTGGTGCAGGTATTCTGGCTTTGGGACTTAGTGGGAGCCTCAGCTTGCTGGGGCTTGATTCCAAAAAAATGTGGGCGGGTGGGCCCTTGGTCCATGGACCCAGCGGCCCGCAGGAATGTAGGTTCAGGGTTTGAATCCCACCCTTGGGCCTGGGTTTAACGGGGTAATGAATTGTCAATCCTGACATGGATGTCTATCTGGGTATGAATCATCCATAGCTGATAGAACATCTGTGGGCAAGTGGAAAAGGTACCATCAACTAGCCAGGTTGACGCCCTTTTTAACTCCATCAGGTTCTGCTGATTTGTGTAGCAGATGATAGAGTCCTTTGAGCCAGGCCCATTGTTGTGAAAGAGGAAGTGCTCCCTACTTGGAAGCTGCTTAAGCTCATGAGTGAGTGTTGTTGTAACTATGCTGTTTTAGCAGAGTTACAGGGGAAAAATATTTAGAAGATAGATAATAATCTTTATTGTGAGATAGTGATTATATAGCTATTGTGAATCAATGGATAGCAGGAACATGATTGGTGATCACACGGCTGGATGGAAGAGGGGTGGCTTGATCCTGATAATGAGTCAAGCGCCAAATCAAGATATCCACCGTGAAGGATTGTCATCTGTTCAAGTTGATAGATTTGGTAATTCAAGTTGACTTCTTAGTCTGGCTTTGGGTGACCAGATAATTGGATTGCGGGTCACAAACCTGCTTGATTGGAACCTTGCTGGCAGGTCAAGCCTGTGGTTTCAACAGTGTGAGCTCCAAGAGAACGTCAAAGACCTTGGGCAGGGAAGGATTGGCAGCAATCTGTTTGTTGCTAATGAACTTGACCAATTGTTCTTGGGTTGGAACCAACTTAAGATTGTTGGGCTTTAGGTGTTGTAAGACCTTAATGGCCAGATTGGAGGCTTAGAGATGGGAAGAGGAAGGGATTATCTGAACAAGATACCACCTGAGCATCTGTGTGATTAAATGATTGGGGGGCTCACATGTGTGCTCTCCCTTATTGGCTGTGACCTGCTCACAACCCTTGGTGTCTAGCTGGGCCCCGCAAGTCTTATCCTCACAGAAAAAGTGCTTGCTTTTTGTTTGGCGCTTTTGATTGTGGCAATTAAAGATGTAATTGTTGGCAACATAGCCAGGGCTGCCCTTTACAGACAAAATAGGAAAGTAACAGGGGAAGCGCTTGGGGACTTTTAACTCTCTGCCCACATTACAGATGTTGTAAATGACCAGTGGATCCTAAGCCACGTGATCAGAAGCTTTGAACTTCTTAGAATATTCCTCAGGCTCATCTTGGGGGTCAGATGAGAGAGGGAAAGAGTCATCAGGAGGGGGAGGGGAAGGTTTCTTAGAGGGCTGCTTTGATGCCTTCTTTTTCTTACCAGAAGAAGGGGTGGGCCCCTTGGCAGCCTTTGCCTTCTGGGTATGGCGCTCCTTAGTGGGATCAGAGTTGGCCTCTGATTTATAAAAGGAGTGGTTGGTAAGATCACCATCAGATTTATTGAGGGAAGAATTTTTGTGGGGGGGGAGGTGAAGGGGAAGTAGAAGATGAGGGTGGAGGGGGAAGAAGATGGGGTGGAGGGAGATGGAGTAGGAGACTTTGCCTTTGCAGGCTTCTTAACATGCTTGCAGGTGGTGGCAGGTTCTTTAGAGCCCTTGAAGGCTTGGCGCTTGGTAGGCTTGTTGGATTTGGATGATCTTGACTAAAGAAAAGTTTAGTTTTTTAAATAAAACAATGTGAAAGATATAAAAACACAAAGAAGCAAAGCAAAGGAAATTTTAAGTAAAAAATATGCAAATTGTCAGGGCCCAGAATGGGCCAGACAAACCCCTATGTTACATAGGTTCAATGCCCGCAATTGAGTGATCACGCGACCAATTGATTGCATTGTTGATTACACAGATTTACCCAAAGGAAACTTTAAGGCCAAGTGGGGAATCAAACCCTGGTCAAGGCTAAGCCTGGGGGCAATTGGAAACCATCCAAAAGCCATTCAAAAAAGATTTTAATTAGCCTACACCCTCTTAAACCCAGAATTGGGGATTTGGGTTGCTAAATGGCCCAAAATTCCCCTACCAGCTTCCCCAGGGTGAAAATAATGAAAGGATCTATCTAACTGACAAATCAGGAGTCACCAATGAGGCCCAACTTGAGAACAACCCATTGACAACCAATAAGAAGCTGCCAGTAAGTCCAATTGCAGTTTCCCAGCAGGATATAGCTGGAAACACTGGCATCCCCTTTCTTTGTTGACATCTTCATCTAATAAACTTTGTTGGTTAATGCACACTGAGCATTTATACTTTGCAGGGGTTTATCACATTATTACAAATTTTATACTGCTGGTGCTTTCAAACAGAGAGTACCTCCAGTACCAACGCCAGCGCTGGGAAACAGAGCAACTTCTAGCTGCTTCCAACCAACCACTGCCAGCCCTTACCCCATCTTCTAGAGTGCTGGACCAAGAAATAATTCCTGCACCGCGCCTCTCCTTTCCTGGTGTTCCTCTGCTCCAATAACTTGCCCAGCCAAGCCTGACCATGAGCGCTGCCACAGGAGAACTTCCTCTCATTCCTTCCGCTTCATTGTATGACTACAGTAAGCTTGGATTTGCCTATTTAACATGCTGGGGCTCACTGAGCAAGTGATACCCCACATGAGAGTGTGGCGTCCTTGGGCTACTGCTGCCAATTATGTGATGCGGATGGCCCCTGTCATCTACTGGGCCTTCTAGGCTCAACCCTTCCCCTCAACCAAAGGTTCCCCTGGGATTTCCCCAGGCCATGACACAAATAAAGTTTTATAATTCAAGAAAAAACATAAAGTAAATAGAAGCAAAATAGAAACTCAAAATATAGATATAAAGGTTAAAACATAGAAAATAGGTGAGTTTATGATGAAGCATCAAAGATGTTAGCTTCAGCATAACATCTTAGTACTAAATCAATGCAAAAGTATGATTAAAAAAATAAAGTAAATGAAAATTATACAGGGAGTAGTAGAAAGAGTAGTAGATTATACTTGCAAAAAAATATTATGTGGAATTTTTATTAGGAGTTAAAAATTCAAAACATAGTAAAGTGTTGAGTTTGGCAGGCAACTGCCAGAATTAACTCATTCCACAAGTCAACTTACTTTATGTCAACAATCAGAATTAAAAATACTTTAATGTTGATAGCATTGAAAAGTCAGAATTAAGTTTTAACTCATGCAGACTATTAAATGTTGACACTTTTTAATAAGCAAAAACCTCTTTCCTGAACATTTTACTTAATAAAATTAAGCTTCAAAATACTTTCTAGGGTAATATGACAACATAGATTTAAAAAAGTCCAAAAAATTATACATGACAATTAAAAATATCATAAAAATAAACTTCAAAAATAATTCACTATGAAATTAGCTATCTTTACCATAATAAATTTTTTCCCACTTATAAAAACAAAAAAATCTAATACACAAAAAGATACTACATAAAAATTCACGTATTATAGGAAAATATAATAATCAGAAACAGTAATATAAAGTTTTTTCTATATTGAAAACTACAAAAAACATACAATTTACTAGTAAAATACCAATATAGGCCATGTAATACAGTCTAAAGCATCAAACTATCATTAGCAAATCAATGATTTTTATAAAAACAGTATCATAAATTATTAATGAGTTATTTAGAATAACTATTTATTTAAAAATATTATACTTAACATATAAGAACTATATAAAAAATTAGGCAATACTCAATAAATTTAATTAAAAGCTAGACTGTGATCACCTGGTTGCCATTAATAACTGTGGCAATCTTCTTGATGTATTCCCCAATCTCTGAAAGCTTATATTTGGCCTTTAAAATGTCCTTGATCTTCTCTTGATACTGTTTCTCTTTGGTGGTTCTCTTCTTGGATGGGCAGTTCTCAATATCTCTGATGGATACAGCAGTCTTCCCCTGTTGGACTTTGAGGTGTTCATAGAAGGTGTTGTATCTGGGCTTGATTCCAAAGGAGGACTTGATATGCTTATACCAGCCCTCCAAAGATGAAGTAGTCTTCATCTCATTCTTAAGAACTGCTTGGTAGCAGTTCCAGTTGGCTTTGGCTCTGGGCTTGCTCCAGCGCTTAGTGACCTTACGTCCAATCCACTGTGGTTTGTAATATTCAATGAAAGGGTAGAAGCCATCCTCATGTTTCTTGGCATATGGATCCTGGCATAGGAGGTCAAAAGCTTGTCCAGTATGCTCTGGCTTTACAAAGGCTAGTGCCACAAAATGCTGAATTAATAACTTGCACTTTTGTCAAGATTGACAATTCTTCCCCTCTGGAAACTCAGGTCCAGGAGCAGGTTTTGAACCCTGGCCCTGGACCCCTATGGACCGCTGGGCCGCCCGCCCAAGTTTTTTGGGGATCAAACCCCTGCAAGCTGAGGCTCCTGTGAATTCCCAAAGTCAGAATACCAACATCAGCCTAACCATAGTGGCGCCTGAAGAGAAGCCTTTCAAATTGCCTAATGAAGGCAGAGATGGTGCCTATGTAAGCTTCATGAGTTTGAAGTTCTCTCAAGCAACCAATCAGGAGCCTACCCAAGAAAGAGGCACGGGCCTGAGGCCTGGCCCCATGACCACAATGCTAAAGCAAGACAATCAGTTATCCAAATCAAGATTTTTGACCAATGAAAGAACTCCTGGGCCGAGCGCCATTCTGTTACTTTCAGACCCAAGTACCCAATTCCCTCAGCTCAGCTTTCTCCAATGCCCTGATGAACCCATGGAAAATGTTAAGTTTGGAGGTGGGGTGCTATATAGACCAAAGGACCCCACGCTCCAAACTTATTGCCATTTTTGAATAAAGGTTATGTTACTTTGGCTCATACAGCTATTACCATATTTTGTATTTGCCGTCTATAAGTTAAGTTCAAGATCCCCCAGCCCCTCTGCCCGCAGTTTTTTGCCCACCTGGTGCTCCCTTTGGGCCCGTTCATTTTACTGATTACTCAATAAAGCCCAAATAAAAGGATTACACACCAGAGAAGATCATTGAACTTGACCCATTAGCCCACATCCAATCCGCCGTCAGATAAAACCGCCAAGGCACGTAGATATTCTCTACTCCCAAGTTATTTAGAGGAAAATTCAACTACCTCCTGGCCTATAACATTTATATGGAATCACCTGTAACACCAAAACTGATGCCAGCCTCTTCCCCCGACCTGCCAACCAACCATACCAGCAAGCTTTTTGGTATAGTGTACATCACCCTCACTGGGGTGGTGAACACTATTGTACCGGCTGCCGGCCTGTGGTCTTGGTTAGGAAAGTCTCCTTCTTACTGTCAAAACCACAGGCTTGACCCGCCAGCAAGGTTCCAACCAAGCAGGTTTGTGGCCTGCAATCTGATTACCTGGTCATTTGAAGCCAGACTAAGAAGTCAACTTGAATTACCAAATCTATCAACTTGAACAGATGACAATCCTTCACGGTGGATATCTTGATTTGGTGCTTGACTCATTATCAGGATCAAGCCAACCCCTCTTCCATCCAGCTGTGTGATCACCAATCATGTTCCTGCTATCCATTGATTCACAATAGCTATATAATCACTATCTCACAATAAAGATTATTATCTATCTTATAAATATTTTTCCCCTGTAACTCTGCTAAAACAGCACAGTTACAACATTGGTAGCACAGGTAGGCTCTCTATCCTACCTTATCTTGAAAAATTCTGCCTGTTGCCCGCACACGCCACGGCCAACAAATTCTCAACAGAATTGTGTCTGGCCTACTGCCCAACTGGACGCCAGATACTCCTGGTACCAAGATACCTGATGGCTTTGTTCTCTACCAAAACACGGTGATCCTGCTACCCGCCTTCAACGCCCTGTCCTCCCAAGGGTTCTTTCAGGCGCCTTCCTTGATGCCACAACCAGCTGAAAAAACCACCATTCCTGCCTATGTTGCACAAAGACTTCACAGCGCCACCTTGGAGCCCTTTGCAGGGGCCAATGACAACAATGCTGCTGCATGGATCCAGTCCGCCCAAAGCAAGCTGGCTCAGATGGAATGCCCACAGCAATTCTGGATTGCAGAGATTTCCATTTGTCTGACCCATGACGCTGGCACCTGGTGCAACAAGTGGCACAAAGAGCACACTGAAAAGTACTGGGACACCTTCAAACAGGAATTCTTGGTGAGATTTTTACTTAAGGATACAGCACTCATGATCATACGCTAAGTAAAGAACCTAACCCAGACAGGCACCGTGAAGGAACTCACCCGCGCCTACAAGGAACTTCGCCTCTGTGCCCCATCTGACATGGCCTTTGACACCCCAGCAACACACCTCATGTACTACAACACTTTCAAGTTGCACGTGATGAGACATGTGAACCTGGACCAGGTTACCAACCTGCAAAGCCTGTACCATGAAGCGGAAAAAGCGGAACAAACATCCAACGCTCTGCACAAGGCACAGACTGGGAAACAAGAAAGACCCAAGGACTCCCATCCAAGAGGGCGCTCCTCTTGACCACATCCTGGAGGCAACGGCAACAACAAGAACCACAAACCCACGGGTTCAAATGGGAATGGGAATAGAAATAACGGCCAATCAAATTGTACCCATTTCCGTGTCACTGCCACCCAAGGCAACCACAATAAGGGAAAAGCCCGGGGAGAGCACTAAGCAAGCCAAGCTCTCCCCACGCAGCTCCTGACTTGCCCAACAATGAATACCAACCCAAGGACATGGACCAATGCTCAATGATCCAAGTACCCTCGGAAGACCCGGTACTGTACACCATCACCAGACATCCCAATAAATTGATGTCTTACCCTTTCCGCTTTCACAGTTACACAGGCTCAGCACTCTTGAATTTGGGCGCAGATCAAACCTTAGTCAACAGCAGCTTTGTGGATAAATTCAAGCTGGCCACTAATCCTTCGCAGATTAAAAACGTGGTCCTGGCTGATGAACACCACATTGCCATGACAAGAGAAACTGCCCCCTTCTCCATCATGCTCAAGAACCTCCACTCCACCATCCAAGGTCCCGTCATTGACTTTCCTAAGTTTGACATTGTACTTGGACTAGACTGGTTACAGAAAAACAACCCCCACGTGGACTGGGCAACCTCAGTGTTGACCATCAAGTGTGAAGATGTCAACCACCAAATCTACCCGGACTCTGTAGACCAACTCCTACAAGACCACGTCTTTGTATGAATCACAGAGACTTTGGACAAGAAGGAAAGCCTGAAAGCAATTGACTGGGACTCCTGCCAGTATGAAATCATACACTTCAAGGACCACCAGGACACCTCTACACTGCAAGATTGCAACATTGTGGCCCGGTACCCAGAAATCTTCAAGGAGGCGTTACCTGGACTACCCCCTGAGAAACACATCCAACACTCAATCCAACTCAAGGGGGCTGTACCCAAGGCACACCCCATTTACAGGCTGACCCCAAACAAGGACAACACCCTGTGCGCCTATCTCAAGAAGGCACTGGAAAAAGGACTTATCTGCCCCTCACAGTCTCCCTTTGGGGCTGCCATATTCTTTGTGGCTAAATAGGACGGTACCTTACGCCTGGTCACAGACTATTGCGCCTTAAAAAAAGTCACCATTAAGAATTGTTACCCATTACCACTAATTGCTAATCTCTTTGACGCCTTGGGAGGGGCCTCCGTCTTCTCTAAGATTGATCTAACTGCAGGCTACAACCAGATTTGCATCAAGGTGGAAGATATCCCCAAGACAGCCTTCTGCACTAAGTACGGTTCCTACAAATGCGTGGTACTCAACTTTAGCATGACCAATGCCCCATCTACCTTTGTGACCTTCATGAACAAAGTGTTTGTGCCACACATAGACAAACACGCCCTCATGTACCTGGACAATATTATTGTCTACAGCCCCTTGGTGGAACAGCACCACAAAAACCTGGAGGAAGTCTTTGCAACCCTGGCACAACACAAACTGTTGGCCAAGCCCTCCAAATGCCAGTTCTTCCAAGAGCAACTACCCTTCTTGGGACACAGTCTCAAAAGACGGCATCAAACCCAATAACCAGAAGATACAAGCCATCTGCAAAATGCCACCTCCCAAGGACAAATCAGAACTCCACACTTTCTTGGAAATGGTAGCCTATGTACAACGCTTCATACCCAACTGCGGCGTCTTGACTGCCCCCTTGTCCGCCATAACAGGCACCAAGTCCAAGTTTGTATGGACCCTCCAACGTGACCTCTGTTTTAGACGTCTCAAGGAAAAGCTCACAACAGCGCCCATCTTACAATACCCCAAACAAGACAGGGAATACCAGATGGAAACTGACGCTTCAGATGCATCCATTGGGGGAGTACTACAAATTAAGAATAGTGATGATGATTTCCTGCCCGTAGCCTACAAGTTGCCCAAGCTGACAGATGGCAAATGTTGATACCCAATCCACAACAAAGACTGTTGGCCATTGTACACTGCCTAGTCAAATGGTGCTGTTACCTGGAACGGCAAGAAGAATTCACAGCACTAACCAATCATAAGTCGCTCATCTATTTCAAGACATAAGCAAACCTGTCACGTTGCCAAGCGCAGTGGATGGAAATCTTAGAAAGGTTTAACATGCTCATCCAATATAAGCCTGGGGCCTAACTTGCCATGGCAGACGCCCTGTCCCGCCTGTATGTCTGCGCTTCTAGGGGAGAGAATGGGCTTGACCCAGACTGGCCTCTCCTAGTGCTCCGTAAAAAAGACAAAGGGTTCCCTGCAGGCACAACCAATATCACTAAAGAAACGGTCATCAAGAATGAACACCTCTTTGCGGATGTATACAGGACTCTTCACAGAAAAATGTCAGATGGCACAACCATCCCCTACATCCTCACACATCAATGAGTCAATACCATTCTTTGTTACCACAGAGATCTTGGACATACCAAGAGCCAAAATCCTATATGAATTCCTAAAACATAAAGCCTGGTGGCCAACCTTATACCGCAATGTCCAGGAAGTGCTAGAACAGTGCAAGGTCTGCAAAAAGTTTGCCAAAAGCAAAACCCTGCCTAAGTCTGTACTCCCCATTCAAACCCAACTACTGTTCAAGGTATAGGCTCTTGAAAGTGTGGGCCCCATGCCAGGAAAACACAGCGACAAAAAATACATCATCACAGCCATTGATTTTGCAACAAGGTGGCCAGTAGCCCAAGCAGTGAAAACGCACACCGGTAACAACGTCCAACAATTCATTGGCAAGGAAATAATCAGCAGGTTTGGAAAGCCAGAACTCCTGGTAACCAATGGTGGCAAAGAATTGACCTCCAAAGACACCAATGTGTTCCTCACCAAGAATGGGGTCAAACACACTGTCACAACACCATACCATTCACAGGCCAATGGACGCGTAGAGCGGCTTAATAGTAGCCTTGTGCAAGCCCTAGCCAAACTCACTGCCAGGAGACCTGAAGACTGGTATAAGCAGCTACCAACTGCGTTACTTGTGTGCCAAAACCAAGTGAACAGATCCACCAGGAAAAGCCTGTTTGAACTGGTATACAGCACACAACCAAATATCATTCAAGCATTGACCAGACCCAAACTGGAAATTACAAGTCAAGTCCCCCCTCGCTCAGATCCTCAAGTAATAGAGGCCAACAGCAAACAAGCAGCCAAAGAAAAGGAACACTTACAAAATACCTTCATTCCCATCTGTCAAAGACATGAAGTCAGGGACAAAGTCTGGGTCATGAATGTTGACAAAAGAAAACTACAACCTGAAAAAGTAGGGCCAGCAATCATTCTAAAGGTAAACAACAATAACACTTACCTTGTGCAAGGGCTCAGGAAACACAAGCAAGACAAGACCTTACACCACAACCGCCTACGACCCTGCAAAGCGAGACAAAAGTAACAAGAAACTGCCCTGACTTCCACTGAGCAACAACTGGTTCAATATGGCGCCTGGGCTCCTGACAACCTCCCTGTCAACCTGCCTCCAGAAGAGGTTGACCTTCAGCCAGGGGTGTGTCAAAACCGCAGGCTCAACCCGCCAGCAAGGTTCCCACCAAGCAGTTTTGTGACCCGCAATCCAATTACCCGGTCACTCAAAGCCAGAATAGGAAGTCAACTTGAATTACCAAATCTATCAACTTGAACAGATGACAATCCTTCACAGTGGATATCTCAATTTGGCGCTTGACTCATTATCAGGATCAAGCCACCCCCTCTTTCATCCAGCCGTGTGATCACCAATCATGTTCCTGCTATCCATTTATTCACAATAGCTATATAATCACTATCTCACAATAAAGATTATTATCTATCTTCTAAATATTTTTCCCCGTGTAACTCTGCTAAAACAGCACAGTTACAACATTACCTCTTAAAGTTAGCCCCTCTCTTGTGGTGGGCCCTGCCCGCAAAAAACCCGGCCCAAGTTACCTCTGAAACTGGCAGGCCAGTCGCCTGAGAGTGGGTCCCTGACAACTTTCCTGATGTATCTAGACGGTGGAGCTTGCTGAGCTCAGGTAGACCCTTTAGTTGCCTGTTGACAGCCTTTCAATAATGGAAAAAAACACCCCTGGACCTCTCCATCAAAAGTGTTTACAAAAGCGTTATACTGGGCAGTTTCATAGTCCATTATTATAGTTGAGGGGCCAAGTGCTTTATCATAAGATTCTTGTTATGCAGTAAGAGTGGCTTCATCCTTTTCATCATCATCTGGATTGGCTCTAGTGTTATGGCCAGGGGGACTCTTTTTATTACTGGGTAGGGCTTTGATGCCCTCCTGAAGGATTTTGAAGGCCCTTGTGTAGATTTCTTCTGTTGCCCCAGGAAGCAGAAAGTAGGCAAATGTGAGCACCTTGCCTTCAAAAGGGAATGTACAACCCATAGTTGGTAAAAAAGGCGGGGGCATACTGCAAAGGTACCATCACATAACCAGATCTCTGAATCTCTTAACTGCTCCAGGTTCTGTTGTGTAGCATAGCATATAATTCTTGCCTCTGCTGTAGGCCCATCATCATATAAAAAGAATACCTCATCACTATTGAACATCTTTAACTCCTCTGTCAATATCAACTCTCCTTGGACCATGGCAGATTTCTTATGGGGGAATAGATCACAGTGTTTGTCACATATGTACTTCACTAACTGGTTGCAGTCAGGGATGAGCTTCAGGTTCTCATTACTTAGGTGAGTGGTGGCCTTAACTGCCAGATCAGAAGCCTTGACGTCTTTGGAGACTGGGACTATTTGGTAGAGGTACCACTTTAGAAGCTTTTCAATAAGATTGATTGGAGCATTGCATGTGTGCTCTCCTTTTTTTCTAGTGACTTCATCCCATCCTTCTGTATTGATCCTGGCAGCGCAGCTTCTATCTTCACACACATAATGCTTAATTATTCCTGCTCTCTTTTGATTGTTGCAATTAAAAACATAGCCATCACAGACTAAACTTGCACCTCCTTTGATAGACATTAGAGGGAAAAACTGAGAGAAATTCTTTGGGAGCTTAAGCTCTCCTTTGACGTTACATATATTGTGAACCTTTAGGGGATCCCGTGGGCTAATTAGTGCTTGATGATAGTAAGACAGGTAATCATCAGGATCTTCTTTATTGATACTTGATGAGGAGGATAGAGGTGTAGATTTGTTGGGCAATGGAGGAGAGTTATCTGGAGTTGGATTCTTGCGCTTCTTGGACTGGCATGAGTTTGATTCCTTGGGGCTTGATTCCTTTGAGCTTGATTCATCTGGGCTTGACTGGGGTTCTGGACTCTTGGGTATCTTC
The DNA here is from genome assembly GCA_014839935.2 of Entomophthora muscae. Lineage (NCBI taxonomy): Eukaryota > Fungi > Entomophthoromycota > Entomophthoromycetes > Entomophthorales > Entomophthoraceae > Entomophthora > Entomophthora muscae. The sequence continues at coordinate 49,394 of QTSX02002256.1, forward strand.
TTTCTTCCTGGCTTATTTAGTGGAACCTCATCTCCTTGTTGTAACCAAGCTTCTAGGCTTGCCTGCTAACTATCTTACAATACACAGGGGGCGCTCAATGAGTTGCCCCTTGACGTGTCTAACGTTATGGATTAATCTGATGACAATGTCAAATGGTGGGTACTTTATCCTAATTAGGAGTGTTACCAATTTGACCTGTTGATCCCCGCACAAGTTATTCCTTGGCTCTGAACCTTACATGGAACTTCCCACTATGTCACCCCCTTGTGGCCTTGTGGCTCTCCCCATATGATATATTAATCACAATATTCTACAATAAACAACACCTTATTCTTATTATTATGTCCTTTTCTATTGGACTGTTGTCTTCCTCAATTCCAAGTACTGAACTCTCATTGGTTTAGTTGCAACAGTGGTAGCAGAAGTAGGTTTATAACCTATTTTAAAAAATTCCCCCCAAGAAAGGACGGAGTACGGGCCGCATGGCTACTCCACAACAAGAGACATTCCTCCCAATCCCCAAGGGGGACATTCCCAAAGGTTATGTCATCTATCAAGATCAGCTAGTTCTTAACAGTGTATACAATTGGCTCCGCCTCAGGCAGCGTGATGCTAGTGTCACCCTGTCACAGTTGGACCTGTCTCAACGTATGCTCAACCTCCAACTAGAGTCCTTCACTGGCGGTGTCAAAGGAGCTGACATTGTCAGTTGGCTCCAGTCCACCAAAACACGCCTTTGTATCTGTCAGGTCCAGGAGTCCATGTGGGTTGCCACGGCATCTGGCCGCCTTACAGGGCCTGCCACTGTGTGATTCACCAACTGGGCCAGCCAGGAGTTTGACGTCACCTGGGCAACATTTCAAGACGCCTCCAACTCCCAATATAGTGAAACTTTCTCTCCCATTGTCTTGGTGACTCCCTTCTTAGCCATCAAGCAGACTGGTTCTGTCCCTGAGTATCTTGCTGCTTGGCAACAAGCCCTTGTTGCCGCCCCCAAAGCCGTGACTGATGGGAACGCCATGTTGCTCACTCTCATTGTTAATGGGTTAAAACCCCATATTGCAAGTGGGTCCCCGTCAGTTGCTGCACCTCTATCAATGACTGTTATAAAGCCATTGCAGAGGCCAATAACCAGGCTTCAATGGGCTTCCGCCACACCAACAATGCTCCACCCCAACAACGTCTTGCACCTAACAATGGTCAAGGTCAAGTGGGCTGTTGCCAACCTCGTCAACAAGAAAGTGCAGCTAAACACCCCCGCAAGGGGGGAGCTCCAGCTAGCGCTAATTGAGGACCAGGGAAAAGCCTGGGGGTTGTAACAACAAGAGGCCTTACAACCCCAACCAACCCACCCTCTCAGCCCTTGCTTGCAAAGAACTCCCACAACTACAATCTTCACGAGGTTAAAACCCTAGACGTCTTTCAGGTCCATAGCAATGACCCTGTGTTGCAAGCCGCTCATTCCTCAAATAAAGTAACACACTTGTCCTATCCCTTCTGTTTCTGTGGGAACACCCACAAGTTACTGGTAGATACTGGGGCTGATCACACCATGGTAGATCAGGCGTTTGCTGACTCCCAACAATTAGACCAAGTACCCAGCAGGTTCAAAGCAGTACGTGTAGCTGACTCCCTCAGAGTGGCCATCGCCCACAAGACAGTACCCTTCTCCAAAAGAATGGGGAACATCCAGGTTAAGCTCTCTGGGCCAATCATGGCAGGCCTCAGCCACAACGTAATTGCTGGCCTTGACTGGCTCCGGCATAACTGTCCCTACATTGACTGGGATACCTCTGTCATCACCCTCAATAGAAATGGGGTGGGGTTCCAGATCTACCCTGTGGAAATGAACAAGCTACTACATGACACTGTGTTTGTCAGGATAACAGAGACAGGCTCATATAACTTCAAGGGGGGAAACTAGACTTTAACCAATGTTCAGCCAAAGTTATCTGTGCAGAATCATCTTCAGTCTCTCCCTCATCATCATCACCACCACCAGCGCTAGCTGCACTCCTTGAGGAGTACAAGGATGTATTCAGTGAAACACTCAAACAACTACCTCCGCCCCGGGAGATCCAGCACACTGTACAACTTCAAGGATTGTTACCTAAAGCACAACCATTATACTGTCTCATACCAAAGGAAGATGAGACCCTCTGCCAGCACCTTGTGGACGCGCTTGATAAGGGCTTTATTTGCCCCTTGCTATCTCCATACGGGGCAGCTGTCTTCTTTGTAGCTAAGAAGGATGTGTCTCTTTTCCTCGTCACAGACTACCACACCTTAAACAAGGTGACAGTTAAAAATAAGTACCCCCTGCCGCTGATTGACAATCTGTTTGATACACTTGCAGGTGCAAAGGTCTTTAGCAAGATTGAACTCACTGCAGGGTACAACCAGGTCCACATTGCATCAGGAGATGAGGCAAAAACTGCCTTCTGCACACGCTACAGGTTGTTTGAGTGTTGTGTTATGAATTTTGGAATGACCAACGCTCCCTCCATCTTTGCCATGTTGATGAACAAAGCCTTTGAGGAACTGATTGGAAAGTGTGTGGTTGTGTACTTTGATAACATTATTATCTTCAGTCAAGATCAAACCACACACCTCCAACACCTCCGCGCTGTCCTTGACACCCTTTGGAAAAATCAGCTGAAAGCTAAACCCTCCAAATGTGAGTTTCTCAAGTTGGAGTTAGATTACTTGGGCACACCATATTGCCCAAGGGATAAAGCCCAACCCCGCCAAATTAAGGAAATCACTAGCATGCCGCCCCCACTGATGTGGGCCAAGTGCAAACATTATTGGGCATGGTTGCCTATGTACGCAAATTTATCCCCAATTGCAGAGAACTAATTGCACCTCTCACTGAGCTCCTCAATACCAAACAGCGCTTCCATTGGACCCCCATCAGAGATTGAGCCTTCAAGACGTTGAAGCAAAGGCTCACAACAGCACCGGTACTACAGTTTCCCAACCAAAATTGACAGTACAAACTTGAGACTGACACCTCTGACAGGACCATAGGGGGCGTGCTAAGGGTAGAAAATGACAATGGCGTCTTCCTGCCCATAGCATATGAATCCAGGAAGCTCACTGACTCGGAACAACGTTACCCCATTCATGATAAAGAGCTGGCAGCCATTGTACACTGCATTGAGAAGTGGCGCTGTTACTTGGAAGGTGCAACCTTCCCACCCTGCGTTCTGACAGACCATAAGTCACTCCAATACTTCAACACACAGTCTCATTTGACACGCCTCCAGGCAGGATGGGTTGAGCGTCTATCCCCCTATCAGTTACGCATCAAATACAAGCCTGGAAAGGAACTTGTCATAGCCAACGCTCTTTCACGACTCTACGTAGCGTCCATCAATGGGGACAACAGTTTGGACCCAGACTGGCCCATGCTCTACCTGTGCCCTGAGGCAAACCACTACAAGGACCTTAACTTGGTCACCATCTCCAAGCTGAAGGACAACAAAATTCAGTTCACCATTGATGCTGAAAACGTCTGCTGCCGGGCGGAGACAGGTAAGAAAATGCCTTACATTCCCACCACCCAACAAGGGGACATCATCTTGCACTACCACCAAACCTTGGGTCACATCAAAGGGCGTAACCTCTTTGAGATCATGAAACGTAAGGTTTGGTGGCCGCGCATGCGGCAAGAAATCTTGGACCTCCTCAAGACGTGTGTGTTGTGTGAGAAGAATACGTCCAAACCTGCACCTCTCAAGTCTGTCCTACCCATCAAGGCTATGGAATCCTTTGAGCAGTGGGCTCTCAACATTGTGGGACTGCTCCCCAAAGACAGACTGGGTAAGAAGTATATTATCACTGCTATCAACTACTTCACCTGTTGGCCAGTTGCGTGGGCAATAACCAACCACACTGCCACCACCATTACCCGCTTTATTGGCAAAGAGATTGTGGCTTGCTTTGGGCAACCCAAGCGCCTCAACACAGATGACAGACCCAAACTTGTTGGACACGTTGTGAAGACATACTGCGTCAAGAACACGCTCCAGAATATAGTCACAACCCCCTACCATCTGCAAGCCAATGAAAGTGTGGAAAAGTTAAATGGCTCCCTGGTTCAACTGATTGCCAAGCTTTCACAAGAGCACCCTAACACTGCCTGGACTGAACATCTTCCCACTGCCCTACTGATCCTGCAAGCAAGAATCAACAGGGGCACTGGGTCCAGCCCTAGCACCTTGGCCTTTGGAACGCCTAAAAGCCTGACCGGGGTTGAACAGGGGAAACTACGGTCCAAGGTTCCCAACAAGCCCCCTAGTGACAACGCCCTCCATAGACCAATGGCGTGCCAAAGCCCGGGAGATTGAACACAAGCGGATTGCGGGAGGGACAAAACACCTCAAAGCTAGATACACCGTCGGTGACCCCGTCTACACCCTCAATCCCAATTCTGCCAAATTAGAACCCAACCACCTAGGGCCCTTCAAGGTAGCTGCGGTCTATGACAACCACATCTACCAACTTGAGGATGCCCAAGGGAATACCAAGAATCTTTACCATGACCGCTTGCGCCCCTGCTGCGCCATCCCCACACAAAGGTTGTTTGTGTGGACCTTCCCAGACCTTCCGCAAACTCCAGTCCTGGTGTCTGATGACAAACAGGGGCAAGGGGGATGTTGCAACCAAGCTTCTAGGCTCACCTGCTAACGTATCTTACAATACACAGGGGGCGCTCAATGAGTTGCCCCTTGACGTGTCTAACATTATGGATTAATCTGATGACAATGCCAAATGACAGGTACTTCATCCTAATTAGGAGTGTTACCAATTTGACCTGTTGATCCCCACACAAGTTATTCCTTGGCTCTGAACCTTAAATGGAACTTCCCACTATGCCACCCCCTTGTGGCCTTGTGGCTCTCCCCATATGATATATTAATCACAATATTCTACAATAAACAACACCTTATTCTTATTATTATGTCCTTTCCTATTGGACTGTTGTCTTCCCCAATTCCAAGTACTGAACTCTCATTGGTTCAGTTGCAACATCCTTCTGATTGATACCAGCTTAGAGAAGAGGAGGGGCAGGGGAGGACTCTTTGCTTTCAGGGTCTGGGGTCTTCTCCTTTGTCTTCTGTTTATTTGAGAGCTCTTTGGCTGGTTTTTTGTTGGGGTTGGGACTTTGGGCCTTTCCAGAGGCTTTGAGCACTTTTTAGGTTGACCTGGGGTTCTTTTGTGGCTTCTTAAAAGATTTTTCCTACAATAATTAGATTATAGTTCATAAAGTAAGAATAATCATGTGAACCATGAATAAAATTAAATAATAATCACTTGTTTTATTTTTATTATTAATTAAATAGTTTATAGGGGTATGGAGAGTAGTTTTAGAGCTAGTTTATTATTAAAGAATAGAAAAAAACCATGTTTAAATAAAAAGTTGATATTCTGGTAGTCACAATAGTCAAAAATATTTAATTTAGTTGTCTGCATAAAAAACGCTTTAATTTTGACGTTGACATACTGACAGTCAGCATTAAACTAGACAAAAACCATGTAAATCACTTATAAAGCTTGGTTAATATTTTCCAGAGTTAGTTTTTTAAGGCCAAAATTGATTATTTTTAAATTTAAAAATTTGTTAGATTTGCATATGTAGCTTATGAAACAAAATGATAGGGATTGTAGAGGGAAGTCTAAAGTACAGCTCTGGGTACTTTGGCCTGAATTAACATACCATTGTATGTGTGCTTTTTGTTAAGCGGCAGTGTTTTACTAATAAATCAGTGAAGGTATCAACGTTCAGGCAGTCAGCGTTCTTTTATAGTAACTCTCCTATTAAATCTTTCTTAAATTATGTCTCTTTGTTTGCTTAGCCAAACCCCTTTGTTTCAATTTAGGTGACACCTTGATTTGACACAAAGTCAACATTATAAATACATATATAATTTCTAGTTTTAACATATGTGTTTTGGCTTAAGTGGACTTCCAGAAATAAGCTATAGTTTATCCAGTGAGTTTAGAATAACAGTAAATATCTAAATAATACAAAGAAAACTATGAAAGTTGGCATGTGTCTTTGTTCAATGCTTATATTAATATATATGTATTAAAAACAGTAATATAAAATATAAAAAGTAGTTATTTTTGTAATATTGTGTATTTTATTAAGAAATTTATGGATTCTTATTTGAGGTCAACATCCAGATATTACTTACTGTAGTTGACCTTAATATAAAAGTACAAAGAAATTTACATTTTCATAGTAAATTATATTGGTTTTTTGGCTTAAAAATAAGCCTTTGTTTATATGGTGTCAACATTATGCCTGTTCCTTTTTAATTTTGCAATTCTGTCTTAATAATTTACTATGAAAAATTAGCTTAGTTTTGGAAATGCCCAATTCCGGCAGATAAATACTAAAATAATATTGACTTACTGAATGTCAACAAATTGTTAAAATTCAGTAAGTCAACTTGCAGAATGAGTTAATTCTGGCAGTTGCTGTTTGGCACTATTGATCAGCTTAAAAAAACTGAATTCTCACTGTCAAGTATCCCAGAGTCAAGCAAAAAATTAAACTTACTATGTTTTTTACATATAAAACTTGCTTAAAGTTAAAACAGGGTTGAAAGTTAACCCAAAAGCAAGGCAGTTTCATATTCTCAAAAATTAAAAAAATACAACATAAGTTAGAAAAGTAAATGAGTGGAAATGTGTTTATTAGTGATTAGATTATGCTGGGAGAATCTGGGAGTGAATTATTTACCATAGTGTTGGTTAAAACTTTAAGAAGCTCTCTGTACTAATCCTCAAGTTAAAGTGTTGAGTGGATGGGTGTCAAGTGGTGCTCATAGTGTGTCACCTATTAATTTAGCCTTAATTTTGAGCCTTTGATTAGTTAAATCCAAAACTGATCATGTGGCAAGTGGATAGCGTCAAACAAAGAAAGTGTCAAGTTTCAGTTTTTTATAAATTACATATGAAATCTCTTAATAAATTGGGCTTAATTTATGTGGCACCACTTAATCCAAAAACCCAGAAATGACATAATTTAAAAAGTGGAGTATTTGATTAATATCTATACCACTAAATACAGTATAGTGGTGCTTGGGAGCTTAATCAAAAACTATGGACACTAATAATAAAAATATAATAGTTAATAACAAATTTTATATACACACATATGTGTTTTATTAATAAAATTAGGATTTGGCTTAAAAAGTGTCAAACTGGCCACTTTTTCTTTAGAGTATCAAACACAGGTTTTATCATTTCTATTAGTAAATTTACTTATGAATTTCCCCTTAAATTGGTCTTTCAGCTAACCAATTTATTAAACAGAGTCAAATTCAAGTGAATTTAAAATCTGGTTTTGGTTTCAAACCCCTAAATGTCACAGTAGGTTCCATCATGCCGGGAATTATCCGCCCAAGCAAGAAGGTTTGAAAAGCCGGGAAACCTTTATTGAAATTGACCAAGTTAACAGATTTAAATCAAACTGTCAATCAAAAATGGGTTACAGCTGCTCCAGTCTGTCAGCTGAAACCGTTTCCTCCTTGCAAATTGACATTGATAAATTGAAGTAATTTGAGGGTCACCCAATATGAGCTTGTTAATCAGCATGGTTGTCAGAAGCTGGCCACACAAGGGTTCTTTGCAACCTGGACCAGATACTTACTTGACAATGTGGAAGGAATAGGAGGTCAAGACTCAGGTGGTATTGATTAGTCAATTTTTTGATATATATTAAATAATATTCACTGTTTCAACTCTAAGAGTTAGATCCTCCCAAAATTTTACTCAATAAAAATCAATTATCCCAAGCTCTAATTTACTTTTCAAAATGCATCCTGTGGTTGGATTGTTACAGTATATTCCATAAAATCTGATTCTCAACTGAATCATTTCTGGAAGATGGGGTCCTGCAGTTGGAACTTTGTTGTCAGTGCCGCCCAATGTTAATTTTGCGCCAACCAATTTTGCAGCTCCTCCCCCCATTCTTGAAACTGAAAATTGTGTTGCCTCCCAGTGTCCATAATTTTATTCTGAAGATTCATTGATGTTATCTCAGGCCATTTATCTTGGGCTACTTTGGTTAGGATTTATTGTTCTGCTTAATCCTGGTATTACAATTGGAAATTTTACAAAAAGATATTTGAAGCCACATTGGTGGTTAATCATTAATTCTATGTGAATTTGGGTGGTAATTCCCCATCACTTAGAAATGGCTTCATACTATCCCGCAATTTCTGTCACACTAAATTACTAGTAAAAATTAGCTTAAAATCAGTCAAGCCAAAAATACTATTAGATTTGCATAGGTGGCAGTCAACTCCCTGGTAATTGAAAAAGTGTTGAGTACCAGGGAGTCAAACTTACCACAGTTGCCTTACCTTCTACACTTTTAGAAACTTTGGACATAATATGAGTTTTGTCTGGGGGTGGGATGCCGCAGCCCTAACTATAGCTAGGGATGCTTTGGCTCAGCCCTGGCCACCTTTGGCTCTGGGCAGCTACAATCAAAACAGAAATTACTTTATATTTAAATGGTTTTAAATAAATCTTTGATATGTTTGACTCAAAGCTGGAAACTGGCCGCAGCTGCCCTAACTATAGCTTTGGCTGATGTGGTGCCAGATTTGAATCTTCATCAAATCTCAAATATTCAAATCTGCCAAAAGCTTGAAAAAGGTTTATGGCTTGGTTTAAATTCCCTGCTGTCAGGATTGACAATTCATTACCACTGGAAACCCAGGCCCAAGGGTGGGATTCAAACCCTGAACCAGAATTCCTGCAGGCCGCTGACCCCATGGACTGAGAGCCCGCCCATCTGTGTTTTTCTGAGATTGAGCCCCCCAAGCTGAAGCCCCTGCTAAGTCCTGAAGTCAGAATACCAGTACAGGTTCAATTATGATGGTTCCCAAGGAGGAGTTTCTTGAATTTCCTAACAAAGGCAGAGAAGGTGGCCCCGTGAACTTCATGAGCTTGAAGTCCTCTCAAATCACCAATCAAACCCTACTGCCAAAGATAAACCTGGGCTTTGGGCCCGACCCAGTGACCACAGCAAAGAATCAAGAAAATTGAGTGACCAAATCAGACGTTCTGACCAATGAGAGAACACCCAGCTAAGGTGCCATTTTGCCACTCCTGCACCCAGGCCTCCTGGCCACACACCACATTTTTCCTGATATTTTGATGAAGCCCTTATGGAAAATACTAAGTTTGGAGGCGTGATGCTATATATGCCTATAGATTCTGCGCTCAAACCTAATTGCCATTTTTGAATAAAGGTTATGTTATTTTGGCTCATGCAGCTATTACCTTATTTTGTATTTGCTGTATACCAATCCAGTTCAAGATCTCCTGGCCCTCCTGCCCCACTGCCCGCAGTTTTCTGTCCTCCTGGTGTACCCTTTGTACCCGTCCATTTTACTGACTACCCTCTGAAATCTGAATATAAGGACTACACCCCAGAAAATATACTTGAACTCAATCCTTTGGCCCATATACAATCTGAAGTTAGATACAACCGACAAGGCCTGTGGATATTTTCAACACCCAAGTTGTTCAGAGGGAAATTCAACTATCTCCCTGCTTACGACCTGTCCATGGAACCACCCATGACCCCAAAACCTATGCCCGCTTCCTCACCCAACCTTCCAACTGACCATACTGGTAAGCTGTTTGGGATTGTGTACATCACCCTCACAGGGGCAATTGACACTATAATTCCAGCCCCGGCCCGTGGTCCTGGGTGGGGAAGTCTGCCTCCTACCTTTTAAAGTTAGCTCCTCTCTTGTGGTGGGCATTGCCCCCAAAAAACCTGGCCCAAGTTACCCCTGAAAACAATGGGCTGGCTGCCCAAGACTGGATCCCTGAAAAATTGACTCATTGGAAAACAAGACCACTCTAAATACCAACTCCCCATATTTCAAATAGGACAACAAGTCCTTAAGATGCAATCAGAAATTAAGAACTACCAGTCAACCAAATTCAAGACTAAATGGTCAGGTCCTTACCATATTTACCAAGTAGGCAACAACTACAACTACTACCTCAAGGATAGCAAAGGATTTCAGTTTGCACAGCCTGTTAACAGTAACTGCCTCAAGTTATACTACGCCTAGCTTAACGGGGGAGTGTGATAGCATTATTGGTTTACCGGTCAATCTGAAACTTTTGATAACACTGTTTTACAGGTTTAAATATGGAATCTTCTTTATCAATAAACTATTCTTATCCGTCCATTCTTTCAGTTTTGCTTATATCTGTAGTTCACTGCTACATTGTGAGTGAACTCTTAAAATTTGTGAGTGGATTTTCAAAATTGTGCGTGAAATACAGAAGATCTGTGTGTGATTCTTTCTAAATTGTGAGTGTATTTTCAAATTGTGAGTAATTTTTGTCAGTGTGAGTGATTTTTCAAAATTATGCTTGAGAGGATTATACTATATGAATGTTTTTTTAAATATTTATTGAAGATTATAGTGATTATTGACCAAAAATAATGTTAAGGGCATAATAAATACAGCATTTATTTTACAAATTAGTGGGCTAGAACAATACAATCCTGAAGGAGTCTTATAAACAGGATAATAAAATAAACTAAGCATTATATAAAGATAAAAGATAAGCAAAAAAGATTACTTTACCTAAGAATAAGAACTTGTGCTATTTATCAAAACATTTTTTATTTTTTCTATATGATATACATTATATAAACAAGAGAATAATGTATATTATGATTGCTACTAATAAAATAGACAACAATTAAACATGAGGATATAGTGATATGTTACTATTAATATAAAACTCCAAGGCAAATATGGAGAGGGTTCTACAGAAAGGTAAACTATATTGACTAAGTATGAATTCTCTCTGAGTGTAAACAAACCTGCTGTGATGAATTCCATCTAAAGAAATCTCATGGATGCAAAAAAGACTAAAAACCCTAACAATATATATTAGGGTACCAAATAATTAAAGGGGTTTTCTGGTTTTTTTTCTGGTTTCTTTTGTGGCAGGATGTATTATAGTGGGGTGTTTTTGGTAAAGATTTCAGGAACTAATTCCATAACAACAGCTATTCAATAAATAATACTTATTATGCTCTCTCTTTTTTAATTGTTTGTTATTACTGCTAACCAATAAATTGCTAGAATTGTCATTAGGGAATTTTTTAATGCAAATTCAAAAAAATCTTCCAAGCCTTCAGCACCATAATGAAATTAAAAATAACCTGCTCTATGCAAGCCACAGGCTTGGAAGGAGTACAACAGGGATTAAAACTTATTAAGTCTGTCCTCAATTCTACACTCCTTAGTTTAAAAACTCTCATCCCAATCCAAGAGCATTGTTTGATTATTAGAATTTTTACAAGAAAATAGACTTGCCTTATTATCTAAATGAGCTTAAATAGGATCTTCTTAAAGCATAAAATTGTAAGGTATTATTGGTAGTATGTAGTTATCATCTGGCTCTCCTTATTACTATCTTGTATCCTGTCTCAGTATCAGGATTGACAATTCTTCCTCTCTAGAAACCTGGGCCCAGGAGCAGGAATCAAACCCTGACCCTGGATTCCTTTGGGCCGCCAGGCCTGTGGACTGTAGGATCACCCACCTGCGTTTTTCTGGGATTGAGCCCCCACAAGCTGATACCAAGAATGTTGACCCATGCGGTAAAAAGAGCCAAATCAAAGAAATCATTGCACTAAATGGAGGATTAATCACAGCGCCTAATGGAGGTACTGATTTGGCAACTATTAGCTTCATAAACTTGAATTCTACACCAGCAACCAATCAAGAGCCAACCCAGAAAAGAGGCACGGGCCTGCAACCTTGCCCATGACCTTGACACTAAAGCATGTTAATCAGGTAGCCAATTGAGATTCTTGACCAATGAAAGAACTCCCAGGCTGAGTGCCATTTTGCTGCCTTTGGACCCAAGCACCCAGTTCCCCCGGCCCTGACCTTCCCACTGCCCTGATGAACCCCTCATGGAAAATGTTAATTTTGGAGGGGGGTACTATATAGACCCAAGAACCCTGTGCTCTAAACTTATTGCCATTTTTGAATAAAGGTTATGTTATTTTGGCTCATACAGCTATTGCCTTATTTTGTATTTGCTGTCTACCAATTCAGTTTGAGATCTCCTGGCCTGCCTGCCCCACTGCCTGCAGTTTTCTGTCCTCCTGGTGTACCCTTTGGACCCATCTACTTTACCAACTACCCTCTGAAGTCTGAATACAAGGAATACACCCCAGAAAAGATACTCAAACTTGATCCCCTGGCCCGCATACAATCCACAGTTAGATACAACTGACAAGGCCCATGGATATTTTCAACACCCAAGTTGTTCAGAGGGAAATTCAACTATCTCCCTGCTTACAACCTGTCCATGGAACCACCTGTGACCCCAAAACCTATGCCTGCTTCCTCACCCAACCTTCCAACTGACCATACTGGTAAGCTGTTTGGGATTGTGTACATCACCCTCACAGGGGTGATTGACACTATAATCCCAGCCGCTGGCCCGTGATCTTGGGTAGGGAAGTCTGCCTCCTACCTTTTAAAGTTAGCTCCCCTCTTGTGGTGGGCATTGACCACAAAAGCCCTGGCCCAAGTTACCCCTGAAAACAACAGGTTGGCCGCCCAAGACTAGATCCCTGACACTCAGCCTCTTACATTGTGATTTTCATGTCTTAGAACCCAATCCTACAGTGTAAAGAGATCTCTAATCTTTGTAGAGAGTGATGAACCTTATTCAATGACCCCAATGTATTCTTTGTTCTAAAGAGCAAACCCATAATATCAGATTTTTTTTTGCTTACATACGAGGTTATGCTGTCTTAAAACTGAGGATTAAACTACTATATTTGTGACATACAACTCCATTATGTGAATGACAAAAAGAAAGATTAGAAAGTGCTGTTAACTGCACAATACATAAGTTATCAAGAAATTACAATGTGTAGAGGAATAAAAGAAGCTTTTTATAAAAATTTATGACCACATTAATTAAAGTACTTTATTTACATAGCATTCTGCTTTTTACTTATCAAGGAGATGACACCCAGTTTTTTGTCCACAAGAACATTTTTTGGTACCCATAACCATTATTAAGTAAAATGATGTTATTTTTTCATTTTTTAAATTATAAAAAGACATCTTACAGTCATCAAAGTCACTAGTCTATTTATATTCTATAAAAAAGGTCATATTTTTTACTTATTTTCCCAACAATAGAACTTATGTTTCAGATATATACAATAAACAACAATGATTTTTTTGTTTTAGTAAACCTATAAATAAAAAGCATTTTGTCTATTAGAACTACATATTTGGTTAACAGCAAATAAAAACGTTTATATTTTTTATTTACTATACTTATAGGCTAATTGAATGGTTTCATTAATGGTTATCTTATAAGAAACCTCAGAGTGCTTTTTTTAAATAAATTTGGGTTTCTTTATGGTTTTAATAATTTTTAACACTGGCTCAACCCAATACTTAACTATATTATATAAAAAATAATTTTAACCTTAGTAGACCTATTAATGTTACAATTTCAAAAAAATGGCCAAAGCAAGAATTGAACCCCAAACCTTTTTTAGAGACCCAGAATTTAAGGAAGAACACAGTGAGTATGCTATTTTTTTTAAAAGGAACACAGGTTTATTAAGGTTCAGAGATAGCGTTTAAAAGGAAACACAGCTGTGGGGGAGGGAAGTGAGGGATACCAGAGGAAGGGGTAGCAGTCTGAAGACCCTCTGTGTGCCTGTCTTTCCACTGAATGACTCTCTCAACTATGAGGTGGGATGAGTCAACAATGATATCTATAAGTTTCCTGTTCTCATAAATTGTGTGGCCAAATTTGTCTGTACAGATCATAGTATTGTCCATTAGGGAGAGGGTTTTCTCTTTCATGAGTGACACCAGGTTGGGTCCATTGTCAAATATCACATCTATACGTGTAGTGTGGATGGTCCACAGTTCAAAATGATAAGCAACTGCTCAAACTACTGGGGTTTCCGCTTGAGACTCCTCATGAAGAAGATGTCAAACTTTGGTTTAAAGCGTACAGAGAGGTTCAATATGGCAGCAACCTCTGTCCAGAACCGCAACAAAACTATGCAATCAAAGAATTTGTGCTCCAGATTGGCATCTTGGAGTGGGCACAGCCCACACTGGCAAATTGGGTGATCCACTGGGAATGTTGATTCACTTCATAAGGCCTCATTGAACAGTCTCCAAGGCAGAGTCTGTGCACCTGTTGTCACCATTGGTACCTGTGTCAGAGTAGCCATTTCTTTAGGGGTAATTGTGATCAGTCTGCTGGCTTCTACCCACTTCTGAACTATCTTGGGATATTCTGACTTGGGCTTTGGGTCTTGGACAACCTTGTTCCCACACTTGGACAATACCACCTTCTGGCGTGTGACAATGCTCTTCATATCCAGATTTTAGTTGATATGTCTGTTTCTGTCTGCCAGATGCCAGCCCTTTAGGTCCCAATTCTGTGGGCCAGCAGGATCAAGATTCTTAGAGATTTCCTATTCATTGACTCACATTATTGCCAAGCATTGGTGCCAATACTCAGGTGTGTCTTTGGGGGTGTGAATCTCTTTCTCTTTAAGAATCATTGTCTTAGTCCAAATGTCAAAGTGTTGGGTATCTGGATAGCCTGCGCCCATTTTACTGCTCTGCCTGTTGCTGGTGAATCAGTATGGGCAGCCAGTAGTTCTCTCAGTCCTTTCTCCCACATTCTTTGGCAATGCTGGATATGATCTATCAGACCCAGTCCTCCTGCTGACCTAGAAAGAAACCACCAACATTTTTACAGGGGACATATTGGGAGTACCCCACAAGAAGTTGCAGGTTATGGCTGACACCTTCTCAAAGGCTTTGGAGAAGGGTACAATGTGTGCTACATATCACATCTTGGAAAAAACAAAGATGTTTAGGGCAGTAACCTGTCCAATAACATTGAACCAGAAATGGCGCCACCTGTTGATCTTGTTAGCAATATCCTTGAGGAGAATCTGTTCAATGATCTGCAGATCAATATCCATAGAGTTGAACCACACTCTCAGGTGTCTAAAAGTTTCATGGGATGGGATAGGTGTGTGGCCATGTGGTGGTGCAAAGGATGGCACTCCTATCTTCACCAGTGTTGTCTTCTCAATGTTAACCTTTGTGTTAGATGCCCTTTGGTAGAGCTCCAGAAGGATTATCAGCCTTTGTGAGTCTTTCTTTGTGGTCAGACCAACAATAGTGTCATTGTCAGGGACCCACTCTTGGGGGGCCAGCCCGCCGGTTTCAGAGGTAACTTGGGCCAAGTTTTTTGCGGGCAGGGCCCACCACAAGAGAGGGACTAACTTGGAGAGGTAAGAAGCAGACTTTCCTAACCAAGACCATGGGCCGGCGGCTGGTACAATGGTGTCCACCACCCCAGTGAGGGTGATGTACACTATACCAAAAAGCTTGCTGGTATGGTCGGTTGGCAGGTTGGGGGAAGAGGCTGGCATTGGTTTGGGTGTTACAGGTGGTTCCTTATAAACGTCATAGGCTGGGAGGTAGTTGGATTTTCCTCTAAATAACTTGGGGGTAGAGAATATCCACAGGCCTTGGCGGTTGTATCTGACGGCAGATTGGATGCAGGCTAATGGGTCAAGTTTGATGATTTTCTCTGGTGTGTATTCCTTATATTCTGGCTTTAATGGGTAATTGGTAAAATGGACGGGCCCAAAGGGGGCACCAGGTGGACAGTAAACTGCAGGCTGAGGGGCAGGAGGGCCAGGGGATCTCAAACTTAACTTATAGACGGCAAATACAAAATATGGTAATAGCTGTATGAGCCAAAGTAACATAACCTTTATTCAAAAATGGCAATAAGTTTGGAGCGCAGGATCCTTTGGTATATATAGCACCCCACCTCAAAACTTAACATTTTCCATGGGTTCATCAGGGCATTGGGGAAATCTGGGCTGGGGGAATAGGGTACTTGGGTCTGGAAGCAGAAAAATGGCGCTCGGCCTGGGAGTTCTTTCATTGGTCAAAATTCTTGATTTGGCTACTTGATTATCTTGCTTTAGCGTTGTGGTCATGGGGCCGGGCCACAGGCCCGTGCCTCTTTCCTGGGTTAGCTTCTGATTGCTTGCTTGAGAGGACTTTAAACTCATAAAGTTTACATAGGTACCACCTCTGCCTTCATTAGGCAAATTGAGAGGCTTTTCCTTGGGACCACTATGGTTGGGCTGGTGTCGGTATTCTGGCTTTGGGAACTCACAGGAGCCTTGGCTTGCAGAGTTTCAATCCCCAAAAAACACGGGCGGGCAGCCCAGCAGTCCATAGGCCTGGCGGCCTGTAGGAATCCAGGGCCGGGGTTTGAATCCTGCTCCCAGGCCTGGGTTTCCAGAGGGGAAGAATTGTCAATCTTGACAGTCATCTGCAAAGGCAGCCATACAGAGTGGCTTCTGACTAGGATGAGTGAAGCCTCTCAGCCTAGCGTTTCCAGCTTCCAAGAACAAGTTTGCTGCAAAATTGAACAGGATGAGAAACAGAGGATCTCCTTGTTTCAGTCCCTGAAAAATTTCAATGTTCTCAGTCAGGTCACCATTGATAATAACGCGCACCCAAAGGTTCAGGTACAACATTTTTATCCAACATATCCATTTCTCTGGCAGGTCAACTGCCCGCATACTTGCATAGAGATATGACCATGATACCCAACCATACGCCTTTTTCATGTCCAGAAACAACAGGTAACCTTTATTTGACTTAACCCTATTCTGGAACATGTGAATATTATCCCAGATGGAACAGCCATGGACAAAGCCAAACTGCATCAGGTGAAGAATCATGTCTGCAATCTTCATGATTCTGTTAGACAGAATCCAGGTCAGCAGCTTGTAATCCGCGTTAGACAACAAGATTAGTCTCCAGTTCTTAAAATTGCTTTTATGACCCTTGTTCTTGAAGAGAAGGAAAATTGACACTTCATTCCTCTCAGGAAATTGGGTGGCCAAAGAAAGGACATATTTGAAGAGTCTAGTCAGATGAGGTGCTATCAGGTTTCTAATAGGCTTATACACATCTGCTGGAATGCAGTCTATACCTGGCGTTTTGCCATTTAGGGACTCTTTAATGGATGCAAGAGTCTCCTCCAATGTAATGTTGGCTGTCAGAGGTCCACACATTGCCAGGGGACATTGTGTGAGCTCTGGACCAGCCTCTGTCATTAGTGAAGAGAGGGCATCCTTATCCACATCTGCATGAGCATACAGACTGGAGTAGAGCTCCTGTATCTTCTGCTTAATCATGGATTTGTCTTTAGATTTCAGACCACACCCTGTATCAATCTCAGTGAAAGGAGATCCCCTCTGACGTTGAGCAAGGTTACATAGTCTGTCCTTTGTAGATGTACCAAAACTACATTGGAATTTATATGTTGTGTTGGTCTGACAGCGCTTCTCAATGGTCATCTGTAGCTTTTTGATCTGGCAATGAAGATTGTTGAACTTCAGAATGTCCCTCTTGGCCACTTCCTTATATTCTTTCTCCAAAGCATGCAGTGTTGTAAGCTCATTATTCCGCTGCCTCCTCTGAAAGGAGATGATGGATGATCAAATCTCCCTTTTGATGCCCAACCATGTATCACTGGGTGACTGCACTGGGCCCATCTGGGGGAGGTCATTGCCAGGATGTCTCTCTCAATCATCTCCTTCCATTTGTGGTTACAAAACGTGGACAGTTGTATGACCCACTGTTGTGTAGCACATTGGGTAACACCAGAGTCCCAATCAATATACACAATATGGTGATCCAATATATAAGCTACCTAAACCTGAGATCCAATGAATTTCTCTGAAATATTGCCAGAGATTAGGATATGGTCCAGTCTGGTTCCTGACACTGAGAACTCATCCACACAACCCCACCTTGTCAGCTGGGTGAGGTCCAGGTCCTCATTGGCAATATTCTCAACTACCCCTTGCGCTTCCAGAAACCCATCCATAAGGTGCGCAGAGGGATGAAGTTGCTGATGACATGGGTAAGTATCTCTTTGGTTATTGGTGTATGTGTTAAAATCCCCACCGTAAAGAGTACAGTCAGGGAGGTCAAGTGCCGACAGGATTTGCCACCCTTCCCTACTTCCTTAGGTCCCACCAGGTTCCACATACACACCAACAACTGTGAGTGTCTTATCATTCCTAACATCTCTGACTTTTGCCACTAGAATTTGGCCATCTAGGTGCATAGCCACAAAGATGATGTCAATGTTGTCTCTCAGGGCCACAATTACCACGTGATCTGTCCAGCGTTTGTTCAATTTACTCTCTCTTGACCATGTGTGTGCTGCTGGGTCAGGTGAGAAGTCTGGTTTGGTTGTAAGCCGTAGAGCCTGGATCTCTGTTATAATCACCAGGTCAGTATTATTATTTGTTTTGATATATTGTAGTTTCTCCTGCCTCAATTTCAATGTTGCAATCCCCCTCACATTGATAGCCGCAATTATCATAACTGATTGCCTGACCCACAGGTATGAGGCGCTGCATCAGCGGGGGGGTTTGTTGGTTGGGGAGGTTGAGGAATGGATCAGCCATGGTGAAAGACTCCATGTTCTACTTGCTCTTAGCAAGGAAGGGGCCTGGAGCCATTTTAGCTGAGGCCTGAGCTCCAGCCATCTCTGCAGGACTAAAGTCCTGTTTCATGCCATCTACATTCATGGGAGAGGCACAAGGGGTTTTCTTATTGGGCTTGCTAGTTGGTTTAGGGTTCATAGTGGGCTTAGGTTCACTAAGGGGGTTGGGTTTAGTATCCTTGCTCTTCTTGGGCTCCTGGTTCTACTTAGTGTCATGTTCTGAGGCGCGGCACAGACACACAACAGGAAATCCTAACCTTAGGATTGGATTTGTACTAAGTCTTGGTTAGATGACAGGGAAGGAAATTGCGTTTACCTTGCAGCCCTGGATGAAGAATCTCTACTAGGCGTGGCTAGAGAGAGGCGCAGAAGTACAGAAGACACAAAGACAAAAATGTGAATAGAACTTAATTTTATTGGTGAATAAGGAAATGTAATATATAGTGGTTGAGAATACCACAAAACACTACCAGGACGGTAGAATCACTTGCCACAAGCATGAGTGGGGCAAGTGAGTTGTGCAGAGTCAGGAAACCAAACAAGCATATTTCCTGATGTAGAAACCAGTTCATTTCAAGAGTCAAAAGCAAAAAGCAAGAGATTTGTCTTTGAAATGGCCCACCAAAGGCAAAATCAAAACACGGTGAATGCCGTTATTCACGACACTTAGCCTCTGCCTCCTTATTCCACTCATAATGTGGCTTCCAGGTAGGAGATTACTGATGGGGGCAGAATCTCCAATGGGGATGTGGGATCACAGAAGGGCTCTGTGACATCATTGTCAAACCTGGATACCACATCAGCCCAGGCTTTAGCGTGTCTCTGAGCCAGCATAGCTCTGGTGGCCAGTAGTTCATGGGGATGAGAAAAACTAGAGGGTATCCACGCCACTGGACTTGGGCAAAGAAAGGTTCAATTCTTAATTCTTGTCACCCCATCCTCAGGTTCATAGATGATGTCCCAGTAGTAGGCATTTTGTCTATGATAACAGTGGCTGAGTGTGTGACCTAAACTGTAGCAGAATCAACACACTTGCTTCTCCCCTTCTACTTCAACTGAAATCACCTTGGGGTTTTCAGAGATACAGATGAAGCATGGAATAGAAATCTTCTTTTCATGAACCGTGGGGGATGGATCCAGAAGAGCATGGATTGTAGTAGGCACAAAATTAGATGGTAATATATCTGCACATTCAGTGTGATATGCCACAATGTCCCCATATTAGCTAAGACAGGTCTTGATAGCATCTTACACCCACACACTATCTTCACTTTCAGTTGGTATGTTGGTGAAAGATATCCACTTGGTGCGCTTATTGATGAAGGAGGTCCTCTCCAATCAGATGTTCCCACCCTTGTAGCTAATGCCCTTCTTTTGTGCCTTGTCTCTAGACTTGACATCAGGAAACCTTAAGTTAAAGTAGCTCTGTTTAATAGTGTAGTGGAACTAAAGCTGGGCATTTGGGAGCTCACTCTCAAAGAATTTCTTGATGGCATGCATATAACCTTCATGATTACTCTTGGGCAGCTCATGTAGTGAGAGGCAAATTACATTGTTTATTACAGACTTGGGTGCCATACAATCCATAGCAGGGCCATTGAGTTTTTCTTGGACATACTCTTCAAAGGGCATGTCGCCCTTACATTCTCCCTTGTTGTTACACAAGGAGCTGTAGGTGAACCCTTCTTGCTGGACCTGACTCTTACTCTTGGAATGACTAGCATGGGCCAGAGGTACCTTCTGGTGGATCCAGAAGACTGCCTCATTGGTGGTTTATCCCGCCTTGACCCATTTGGACAGCTTGTCAGGGTCAATGTTTTGACAGTGAAACTTGGCCATGTGAGCCAAGTCAACCCCCATGTTGGTCCAAACCTTGGCCATGGGCCAGTCCATATCTTTAGCTAATCAGTCAGTAGCTTCATCTGGGGCAAACCATTCCTGGATAAAGGTGACCACCTCCTGAAAGCTCCGGCCTCTTGCTACGCACCAGGTCTACAGGTCAATGGGGCTCCACTTCTCATTCTTGAAGATGAGAGTCACCTTAGCATCTACCTCTTTTTTTGATCTATTCTGCTGCTTTCCCAGCCGTCATGCCTGTAGAGAAGAATTCAAATGCAAGGTCTGGGGAGGCAGAAGCCTGCATCTATTCATTGATGTCCTTTGCTGCAAACCCCTCTGATGTTCATTCTCTGGCCATTTTGGGGTTGACTTGGTCTGAGCAGAGTTGATCAGCATCCTCCAGGATGAACCCTGTCTCAGCCCAGGCTACAGCTGCCTCTGCATTAAATGCATGAACAAAACTACTCTGCAGCGCAAAGGTATCTAAGCCCGGCTGTCTGCCACATCAGCCAGGTTTCAAGGGAGAACTTACCCATGTTCAAGTGAGCTGTCTTGCTATGGAGACTTGCATCTACGCCAGACTGCGCCCAAGCCAGGGCCTCATCAATTGAGATTTTGCTGACTTTCCCAGTACTGCATCACAGTGGCCAAGGGATCCAGAGTCTTTCCACTTGCACACTCTGTTGTACGGAATAGAAGTGAAAGGTCCCCATTTAAGATACAACTTAGGCAACCAACCAGCATTAGACATATGCACTGTTTGGATGCAGTCCAATCCTTTGGATGCCATGCTTGCACTTCAAGAGGGGTAAAGTTAGTCTTAGCCCAGGCTCCACAGTCCACTGGGATCCAACCAAACTTAGCCCATTCTCTAGCATTCTCCATAGTGATGTCAGCTTTAGCCCATTCCCAGGCTGTAGCATCCGGGAAAACCACAAAATAATTTTTGGCTTCAGTTGGGGAAAGTCAAAGCTCCATGATTGCAGCTGCATGTTCTCCAGGTAGACCTGACTTAATGAATTCAATAATTTCAGTTGCCGGATACTTATTCATCAGCCATGGTTCAGCTTGGTAAAATGGTACATGGAATCTAACAATATATGCAATGGAGTCAAGGGACTACCCTGAATTGACCCATGCCATTGCCTCATCTCTGGTACCTGATGCTAGCAGAAAATGGTTGCAGCATCAACATTCACACCGGCACAGTGCCATTTGGTGGCTGCATCTACTGAAAATTGGTACTTTAGCCACTGTTTTGCTTGACCAAGAGAAAAATTAAACTGCACCATCTTAATACATCTTGTAGGCAACTGCCTTCATCTTTCCACTCTTGTACAGTGGTACTATCAATATTATAAAGTGATAATAACTCCTGAACTATTTTCTGTTGGCCCAGAATATCTTTCTTCTGCTTATCAGAAAGTGTGGCTTCCAGTGTGTGCAGATCAGTTACGTCAACATCATTCAGCCAATCAGGGTCGTCTAAATCACCCACTGACCCAACTGTGTCACAGCCCATATCAGAGTCCGGTTGGGCTCCCACAGGGGAGGCAGGCCAGGCCTGAAAGGCCATGTACACAATAGGCGCAATCTGTATCAGGTAGTTGAGGGCAGTGGCCAGGGGGCGCCAACTCCCAGTATGGGGCAAAACTTGGTTGGCCAGCCCCAATACAGTGATGTAGACAAAACCTAGCTTGCTGAAGTCCTGAGTGGGCGGCACATTTAGGAGAGGAGGTGCAGTTGGAATCTCCTTCATGGTTGGCAGCAGATCCAAATGGTGTGGATAGAAATACTCCAGATCAAGGGCACGGGGTGGTTCAGCAGGGGCAGAAGGAGTATAACCAGGTGGATGTGGATAGGCTAGTTTGTATATTGTGGTGGATTCACAAATAGATGCAAGGAAAATAATTAAATTTGAGCAAAAATAGACAATTCCTGCAATAAGATAATAATTTCTAGGCATAAACTTGCGTTATTAAGATGTCAACAGTGAGGAGGGCTTCTCCTCCCTCACTACTTATACTTACAGTTGATTCTATAGCCTTTGTGTGCCACCAGAGAACTGATGGCATTATTTGGAGGTGGATTTGCAATTTTACCTGGAATTTGCGCGCTTGGCCAAGAGGGTGAGCTCTCATTGGCTGTTATAACATGAACCCTTTGAATTTTTCAGCATGGCAAGTTGCTACAGTTATTTTTAGCTCCTGCAATGGATTGATTGCCTAATTGCGCTATCAAACGGTCACGTTCCCAATGTGCCATTTCCCAATAGGTAGATGGCCCAGATTTGTTAACAGGCTCAATGCCAGAGATTCAAGGATTGTGTGCCTCTTGAATCCTGGGCCATTTTTTAGTGGAAAGGGAGGGTATTTTTCCCTGGGAAGTGCTTTGTGGGGGCTTTCATGCTGCATGTTTAGTCACCTCTAGAGAGGCCAGCTGACTGTCCAGGGCACTATGGGCCCTGACATCATCCCCTACCATAGTTGAGCTTGCAGAGCACGGCTCTTTACTCTGAGACTTATATTCCTTTATTAGGATGGCAGCATTATCCAGGTTGGACTCAGGTTCCCAAGTATTCTCTTTGTGGGGTATCCTTTTCATTTGACCAGAAAATGAGGTTTTTGTATTGGAGTTTGTGTCCCAGGATGGCTTCAACCTTGTGTTCCGTGAAGCTTCCTATTTTGATGGATGGGGGAGCTATTCTCACTATCTGGTGTAGGAGAGAAGGTCCTTTCTTTTTTGATAGCAGGGAGCAGTGGAATAAATTGTGAATCTTCCATCCAGGGGGGAGTTCTAGTTGGTATGCTATGGTGCCAATGCGTTGTAAGACTTTGTAAGGACCTGTTTGACGGGGGCTTAAGCTAGCGCAAGGGGCAGTGGTCTTGATGTTCTTAGCGCTGAGATACACAAGGTCTCCTACTTCAATTGGGGGACCAGGGCTTTGTTTCTTGTTGGCAAAATCTTTGTATACTTGTACTGCTCTTCTCAGGTTCTTGGCGCATTCTTCTTGGCATGTGTGAATGTTGCTAACCCAGTCTTGTCCTTTGGGGTTGTCAGCTTCCTCTGTGGGGGGGCATCCCATGTGGGGTTGAATCCATAGTTGGCTTTGAAGGGGGAAATCCCAGTGGAGATGTGGTCTTGGTTGTTGTATGCAAACTGGGCCATTGGTAGGTGGGTTACCCAATTGTTCTGTTCCGAGTTAATGTAGTATTGTAAGTACTGTTCAAGGACCTGGTTTACTCTCTTGGTCTGTCTGTCACTCTGGGGATGGTATGCAGTAGACAGCAATCTTTTTATTCCCAAGTCCTTTAGGATTTGGGCCCAAAACTTAGAGGTGAATTGTGGGCCTCTGTCTGAGACCACTTCTTGTAGAAGTCTGTGGTTCATGAATACTTGGTTCCAGAATAGGGTGGCGGTTTTCTTTGCTGTTACTTTGGTTGTTGTTGGAATAAAGTGAGCCATCTTGGTGAAACAATTGACAATTACAAGGATGGCGTTGAATCCTTTTGAATTGGGTAGCTCCACAATGTAGTCCATGGAAACTGACTTCCAAGGGCCTTCTGCAATCTGGAGGGGTTGTAGTAATCCTTCTGGCTTGCCTCGCTTAGGCTTGGTGCGTCCGCATGTCTTGCAACCACTGAGGTATCCTTCAATCTCTGGCTTTATCCTGGGCCAAATATAAGTTATCTGAATCTCTTTGAGAGTCTTGATACACCCAGGGTGTCCTGACATGGGGGAGTTGTGATATTCCTTCAGTATCTCTAAGCGCAGAGGACCTTCTGGTACATAGGTGCGTCTGTGTAGCTGCAGGGTGTTACCATGTAGGGAGTAATCATTTTGGTAGTATTGACTGTTGATATCTTTCTTTAAGTCCTCTGTGATGGAGATGCAGTGCTGGTCTACTGTCTGAGTTATTGGATTTCTTCTCTTCTACTGGCTAGTCCCAGGAATAGGTGCATTGGTTCAATCATGTTTGGGGGACAACAAGGATTTAGTATTGAATTCTTCAATCTCTTTAGCACTAGGAAAAAGGTCAACTCTTTGTCTTAAGGCATCTGGAACAATGTTGATCTTGCCAGGTTTGTAGCTAATGAATAAGTCATGACCTGCTAGGAATAGGGCCCATCTAGCTTGGCGCTGGTTTAGTTGTTGTGGTTTGAAGAAGTATGTCAGGTTCTTGTGATCAGTCATGATTCTCACTGGGTGGCTGGCGTCACACAAGTATCTTCTCCAATGTTTTAAGGACTGAATGATAGAAAGCATCTCTTTATTGTAGATGGGGTAGTTCAACTCAGGCAGAGTGAACTTCCTTGAGTAGTAAGCTACAGGGTGCAGCTTACTATCATGCCCCTCCTGAAGCAACACCCCCCAATGCAAAGTCAGAGGCGTCTGTTTCCACAATGAAGGGCTTATTGTAAACCGGCATTGCTAAGATGGGGGCAGAAACAAAGGCCTTCTTTAGCGACTCAAAGGCTGACTTGGCGGTATCATCCCACACAAAGGGGTTCTTCTCAGAGGTGAGGCGGGTCAAGGGCAAGCAGATCAAAGAAAAATTTTGGACAAATTCCTGGCAGAAGTTTTCCAGGCCCAGGAAACTTCTGACCCTCTTGTGGTTCTTAGGTTCAGGCCATGACGTCACGGCCTCTATTTTATCAGGTGTCATTGCAAAACCTCATTTCAGTACATTGTACCCCAGGAACTCTACTTCCTCTTGGAAAAACTCACATTTCTGGAGTTTAACAAAGAGTCTGTATTCTTTGAAGCGTTGTGACACAGCTTGAAGGTGTTTGACATGTTCCTCAGGTGTACAACTGTAAATGAGGATGTCATCTAAGTAGGCTACACAACACTGGTCCGTGAGTCCTCCCAAGACCACACCCACCATAGTTTGAAAGGTTCTGGGCGTGTTGCACAACCTAAACAGCATAACCAAGTATTCAAATAGACCTTGCCTAGTCTTTAAGGCGTTCTTTCATTTATTGCCCGGCCTGACCCGGATATGGTCAAAGGCATCCCTCAAATCAACCTTTGAGAAGATGTTGGCTCCTGAAAGCTGGTATGAGAGGTCTTCAGCATTGGGTATGAGGTTCCTGTTTTTCACTGTGATGCTGTTTAGGTCCTGGTAATTGACACAAGGACGTAAGTCACCGTTCTTCTTTTTAACAAACAATAAGGGGGACAAACAAGGAGATTTGGAGAAGCATATATATCCCTTCTTCAACAGCTTGTCCAAGTACTCCCTTAGGATGGCTTGTTTCTTCATATTACAGCTATAGAAAGGTCCATGCTTAGGATGGGTTCCAGGGAGGAGGTCAATGGCGAGGTCAAACTGACTGTGTTTTGGCAAGGCGGTGTCTTCTTCTTCTGAGAAGACTGACTCCCAATATTTCAAACATTTTGAGATCTCGGCCTTGCAGGATTCCATGGTGATGTTGTTTAACTCAGGGGTCTGCCGGGGGTTCAGGCAGGGGACCTCTAAGGTTTGGCTCTCATGAGTGACAGTCACTTGATGGTTCTTATAGTCCAAGTTCAATTGGTGGTCAACCCACCATTCAAAACCTATCACTACAGGTTTGGGAAGCTTCTCCATAACGTGGAATCTGGTGGGAAGCTGCCTCTTGTTTAACTTCAAGGAGACAAACTCTTCACATTTGTGTGACAAGTCTGTTGTCTTGTTACCCAAGGTTACCAGTCAGGAGTTTCCCTGGATTAGTACACCAAGTTTCTCAGCTAGGCTACGTTCCATGTAGTTGAGGGTTGCCCCACTGTTAAGGAGAGCTACTGTGTTCACCTCATGGTCATTATAACATAAAATAGTGTCAATGATAGAGTAAGATTGTGAAGCGTTGTTTATTGCTGAGATGGTTGCTCCTTGGGTTCCATTGGAGCGGCTAGTACAGTCCTTGGATAAGTGGCCACTCTGGTGGCAATAGAAGCATAGTCCACTTCTGACATGGCATTGGTACTCTTCAGGGGTCATGTTCAAGCGGGGCCTACTTGTACCAGGGGTTTGATTGGTACGGGATTGGCCAGCGTGGTAACTCTGTGGTTGGCTGAAGTCCATGCCTCTGGCAATTGCCAGGAGCTCGTTTTTGGGTAGGTTGCATAGGTGGTGTCTCATCAAGCTGGCATGGTGCGGGTTCAGACTGTTTCTGAAATGCAAACCCGATATGTTGTCAGGAATCTTGGCTGCATCTGCCAGGCGTAGGAATCTTTGTATGTAGGTCTCCAGGTTGTCTCTTCCTTGGGTTAGGCAGATGAGCCCCATGTAGGCTTGGGTCTTGGCCCCAGCAGGGGTAGTTGCATAGTTCATTCTCTCCAAGAATTGACTGTAGGAGAGTATGAGGTCTGGGTCTTCCTCAAGGCTGGTCAAGAAGGTTTCTCTGGAATCATACTTCAGTTGGGTGGCCACCATCATAACTTTCTGGGCGTCATCTCTGAAACTCTTGGGGTGGGCGCAGAACAAGGCATTTATCATAATCATTTCTTTCCTGAAACCAGCCAAGTCCATTTTGGGCAGGTCAGGAAAGGTTGTGGGCGCATCAGTATTCTGGTTTAAGGTGAAGATGGTCACAGTCTGGACCTGGGATGGCTTGGCAACAATTTCTTCTTGGCATTTGTTTGTTTCTTGTTTCTTGGTCAAGTACTGTCTTATGTAGTAAGCTGAAGTCACAAATAAAAGCATACAAGATGCCCCTATAATCAAAGAAGAATAAGGGCCCAGGGTTGCTAGTTTAGATATGGTTGGCATACTGTCACGGCCCATATCAGAGTCTGGTTGGGCTCCCACAGGGGAGGCAGGCCAGGCCTGAAAGGCCATGTACACAATAGGCGCAATCCGTACCAGGTAGTTGAGGGCAGTGGCCAGGGGGCGCCAACTCCCAGTATGGGGCACGACCTGGTTGGCCAGCCCCAATACAGTGATATAGACAAAACCTAGCTTGCTGAATTCCTGAGTGGGCAGCACATTTGGGAGAGGAGGTGCAGTTGGGATCTCCTTCATGGTTGGCAGCAGATTCAAATGGTGCAGATGGAAATACTCCAGATCAAGGGCACGGGGTGGTTCAGCAGGGGCAGAAGGAGTATAACCAGGTGGATGTGGATAGGCTAGTTTGTATATTGTGGTGGATTCACAAATAGATGCAAAGAAAATAATTAAATTTGAGCAAAAATAGACAATTCCTGCAATAAGATAATAATTTCTAGGCATAAAGTTGCTTTATTAAGATGTCAACAGTGAGGAGGGCTTCTCCCCCCTCACTACTTATACTTACAGTTGATTCTATGGCCTTTGTGTGCCACCAGAGAACTGATGGCATCATTTGGAGATGGATTTGCGTTTCTACCTGGAATTTGCGCGCTTGACCAAGAGGGTGAGCTCTCATTGGCTGTTATAACATGAACTTTTTGAATTTTGCAGTTTGGTGAGTTGCTACAGTTATTTTTAGCTCCCGCAATGGATCAATTACCCAATCACACAATCAAACAGTTGTGTTCCCAATATGCCATTTCCCAATAGGTAGATGGCCCAGATTTGTTAACAGGTTTGATGTCAGGGATTTGAGGATTGTGTGCCTCTCAAATCCCGGGCCATTTGTTAGTGAAAAGGGAGGGTATTTTGCCCTGGGAAGTGCTTTGTGGGGGCTTTCATGCTGCATGTTTAGTCACCTCTAGAGAGGCCAGCTGACTGTCCAGGGAACTATGGGCCCTGACAAAAGGGCTCAAATATTGGTAGAAAGAGCAACAGAGATAGCTTGGAGATGCTCAAGCTTTCTATCCTTAGGATAGTATACAAGAATCACCTTGCTGATTGCTGTGTACATTTCACCACTTTGATCTGATTGGGGGGTTGCCCTTGGTCTTCATGTCAGTCTTTAAGAACCAGGCAGAGATAGCTTGCTGGGTTTTTAAATGCACCATTATTTTGTTGAATTTGGACTTATAAACCCAGACTCTTGTTGCAAATTGGCTATGCTACTCTTCAAAGGAGGAGGTGTTTTTGATCAAACTATCTTTTACCTGCCTATAGCAGTTCCAGGTGATTGAGTCACTGACTTTTCTGATATGGCGTGCTCCTTGAAATACTCCAACCTATTGAGCTTCAAAATACTCAATGCACAGAGCAAAGGCTGCCTGGTTGGCAAGGATATAAGGATGGTAGAGTAAGGCGTTGTAAAAGGCATTATTATCCTCTTTTTCTTACTAAGACAAGGTCAGCAAATCAATTGAATACGTCCTTGGCCTCTTTTGAGTCTTCTGAATTGAAAAGCTCATGAAGATCAGAGCACTTTTGGAGGCAGCAGAGTACCTGCCAAAAGTGAAAGTAGCATCCCTGGGGGGAGCTCTTAAAGACTCAAATAAAGGCATTTGCCTGAGCCTGTTAAAAATCCACTATCAGTTATTTGTGGCAGGAAAGGCTTTCTGGCTGCTTTTTGGTTGGGGTGGCTTCCTCTTTGATGTGTTTAGCCCCTGGGGACAACATCCAGGAGGACACAGCAGAAGATCTTTATAAAAAAGATTTGAGGTTTGAAGCTGGCCTTGAGTTAGCCTTCAGGGCAAAATTAAGGACACATTGTAACACTATTTTGACAATAGTGTTGTTGAATACTAACTAAGGTGAGCTAGTGATGGTTTTGGCCAATTACAAAAAAAGAAGATTATATTTGGAACTGCTTTATTGGAGGGAAAAGGGAGGGGTTATATACTTATCCAAAAGGTTGGGGTGAAGCTCAATTACTCAGTCTATTCATGCTTTTGTTGCACAGTGGAGAGTGGGTTGAGAACAGTTCATAAAGTGGGGTGCAGAATGGCATAAGGGGACCTGACTTCTCCGCAAGAGTGAGGTTGGTTCTGTAAGCTAAAAATAGAAAATTGATTGATGGTATCATTGTCTAAGCATAGGCTGGGACTTGCATGAAAGATCTTGGTGTCCTGTTAACGGTGGGTTAACCAACTGCTTTCACCACATTTCCCTAATTAAACAAAGCCACAGTATTCCTTAAGTCTGGTACCATTTACCACATTGGGTAATTGTTTACTGTCCATGTCTTGAAGGAAATAATTGTAATTGGGAGCAACCTTAGAGACTACAAAAGGTCCTGACCATTTATGGAGGAACTTCTTGGATTTGGAGTTCTGGAGAGAGCTTTTGAACAAGAGTACATGTTGCCCAACTTGAAATTGTGGAAGCTTGTACTTAGCGTGGTCTCTATCCTGCATCTGGTGGGCCTTGAGTATTAGGTTCTTGTGATTGATCTCTCTTAATTGGAGCATCTTGGTTTCTTGGTCTTTGTCCCCTGGTTTAGCATAACTCTGAGGAAGATTTATATTAACTTTTTATAATATTTTGAAGGGGATTTGTTTGGTGGATGAGTGGACCTTTGATCAGTAGTTCCAAAGGGCTCCTGGTAACTTGACATCCCAACTGTTTGGAGCTCCCATACAAGTTTTCTCTAAGGTTTGTATAAGAGTTTTGTTAAACCTCTCTGTTAGTCTGTTGCAATGAGGATTGTAGGCTGTTGCAAAGCAATAGTTGGTGAACACATGAAAGATTAACTCTTTGATTAACTGGTTCTTGAAATGGCTACCCTGATCAGTCAAGATTTTTGAAGGAGGTCCATAGGTATTAAAGATGTCTTTGTATAAGAATTTGGCAGTTTCTTTGGAAGTTGCTGATTTCACTGCTTTACACACTGGCCATTTAGTGAAGTACTCAGTGGCTACCAAGAGATACTGGTTCCCATCTTTGGTCTTGGGTAAGGGTCCCACAAATTTGAGTCCCCATAGTTTGAACAAGCCATCTAAAATTATAGGGTTGATTGGTTTCTTGGATCCCTGTTGTCTTTTGTAGAAGGTGCAGGGTTCACATTTCTGAATATGGTTTATGATGTTCTTGTATAATTCTGGCCACCAGTATCTTGTGCTGATTCTGGTCATGGTTGCATGTTGTCCAAAATTCTCTGCTTCATTGTGTGCTTCTGTCAAGGTCAGTTCTTGTTGGTCTGGTCTGGGGATTTCACATAACTGTGATTTCTGCTTCAGGTAGAGTTTACCTTCCAGCACTGTGAACCAGGTGCAATATAGCAAGAATTCTTGGGCTTGTTTTGTCTTAGAAAGTATACTGTTTTCCAGAGCTTGGAACACCTCTTCTAGTTTATCTTCAAATAGTGTCTGTTGAATGGCCAACAGTGAATATTGGCAAGATAGTCCATCTGCCACCTGGTTAAGCTTGCTGGGGATGTGCTTTAGTTCAAAGTTGTTTTCCATTAGTTTCATTAACCAACAAGTGCGTCTTCCAGAGGGGCTCAAATTGTTCAAAATGTATTTGAAAGCCACAATATCAGTATGGATTGTGAACTTATGCCCTAATACATAGTATCAGAATTTACGCAGTGCATGAAGGACAGCTAGAACTTCCTTATTGTAGATGCAGTAGTTGAGTTCAGCTTTGGTGAGTTTCTTGGACATAAACTCAATTAGTTTCATCTTATTTAAATGCTTCTGTTGAAGTACCGCTCCTACTGCAATGTCACAGGCATCAGTGAATATGTGGAAAAGCATCTTGAATTCAGGATAAGTCAAGATACTTTCACTAGATAAGGCTTCTTTCAAGCTCTAAAAGGCGTTTTCTTGTGCTGATGTCCATTTAAATTCTTACTTGCTACCAGTGACATAAAATAATGGTGCTGCTAATCAACCATAATTTTCAATAAAATCATGATAGTAGCCCACAGTCCCCAGGAATGATTGTACTGCTGTAACGGACTGTGGGGTGGGCCATTCCTTCACCGCTTGTACTTTGGAAGGGTCTGGGTGTATTCCTTGGCTATCAATGACATGGCCTAGAAGATGTAATTTCTGAACTGTCAGCACTGTTTTATCTGTGTTTATTCCCAGGTTAACTGATCTAATGCGTGAGAATACCTCATGTAGGTGATATATGTGTTCCTTGAAGGAAAAACTGTATACTGTGATGGTGTCAAGATATACTGACACATATCAGTTTAGAATTCCTGCAAAGAGGTCGTTTATTGTGTTCTGGAAGGTACAGGGGGCTCTGGTCAACCCAAAAAGCATTCTGGTAAATTCAAACTGTCCAAATTTGGTAACAAAAGAAGTCTTTTCTTGAGATTCTGGGCTCATGGCTAACTGGTAACAACCAGAGAACAAGTCTATATTGCTAAACTACTTGGCTCCAGAGAATTGTATCAGGATGTCCACAATCTGGGGTAAAGGGTATTTCCCGGTGATGATGACATGGTTCAATGGGATGTAGTTTACACAGAGTCTGATTTTTCCATTCTTCTTTGGTACCAACACAATTGGCAATGCCCAGGGTGACTGACTAGGTACAATCAATACAATTTTGAGCATACAAGCCAGCTCCTTCTCCACAAAATCTTCTCTGGCTTTAGGCAGGCAGTAGGGGGGGCAGGAGATGGGCTGCACATTACTGGGGATAATTTCATGAGGTTTGGCTTTGGCCAAGGGAAGCACATCAAGATCTTTCATCAATTGTTGCTCAAATTCACAGATAAGATTGTATAGGACTTTGGTCTGTTCCACAGAGAGATCTTCACCTAAATCCAACATGTCTATAACCTTCTGGAAGAGGAAGGATGATTCCACTGGTTCAGAGTCCAAATACAGGCTAAAATGAGATAATGGGTCCAAGTAGGAGATTGGGAATGGAACTTGATCTCTGTCTTTTTGCATGGTCCAGTGATTGTTTTCATAATCTGTGATAATCATGAAGTCCTTGAGAGTCTTATATCCCACCATCAGGTTGTACTGTTTGTGATCAAACACTAAGACGTCAATCTTGCAAGAAGTCCTGTGGATATTTAATTCCAGATCATGAACTATACCTTCTCAAGGAGTTTTACGCCCATCAGCAAGCATAAATTGGGTATCACAGGCGGCAATGTCTGTATTTCCAATGTGATCAAGAAAGTCATTGGATACAATATTAGCGTATGAACCTCCATCTAGGATGATAGATGTTGAATGTTCATCCACCATAGCAATTGTTCTAGGAGCACCGGTTTCCACAAGCATTGAGGGCATAGTTCTACAAGGTTTCATACCCATTATAGCTTGGTTGAGGGCCTGTCAAAATTATGGGCTTAATTTACAAAACTCTGCCCATGAGACTTGAATATTGGTATTTTCCAGGAGGTCCATTGCTTGGGAAGAGAGTTGTAGGTTTTCTGCTTTCAATGCCAGATTGATGGGTAAGCAGATGGTGGGTGTGGTGAAATAGCTATGAGCTATGACGTTATTTACCAGCTTCTGTTGGCCAACCAGGCTATAGGCCTTACCTGTCAGCCATATGAGGCTATAGGCCTCATCTGTTGGTCATACAATGCTATAGGCATTTCCTGTCGGCCATAGGAGAATATAGACCTCATCTGTTGTCCATGCGCTTCTATAGGCATTTCCTGTCGTCCATAGGAAGATATAGGCTTTATCTGTCGGCCAGACAAGTCTATAGGTCAAAGATGTCGGCCAGATCATTCCACATGTCATATCTGTCAGTCAGATTAAGTATAAGTGATCTGTTAAACTGTCTGTTTAATAATCTGTCCGGATTATACCCAATTTGCCACAATTGCCTTTGGAACAACCAGTTGACAACTGAAACTGATGATCTAACTTACAACCACTCTTGTCAGTTGTAATCTCCACATGAAACTGTAGCAACTAACTTGATTGATCATCAATATTTCATATTATTGATCAAAATTTCAGTTGGCTATCATCTCACAAATGCCTATATAATCTTTACTTGACTTATGTAATAAATTAGAGACCTTTTATTGTAAACCAAATACTGCTGTTTCTCCTTTAACTTGGATAAGTTACTTGTCAACTGTCTTTGCAGAGGTTCAGATCTTGGGTCTGTACAACCATGATAGCTCCTGTAAGCTACAAACAGATGTTGAGCTCGTGTTTTCAGCACTGTTAATATAGAGACACCTAGTAATTATAAGTCTGCTGTATGCCACTTATCAATTCTGAATCCTCTCTTTCCCCTTCCCCAGTATCTATTGTCTGTCTGGATTCCGACTGATTAACATACACCCATTTCTTCTGCCAGCCCTGTTCCAACTCTGTTGTCTTGTTGCCAACTGACAACTGAATCCCTTCCCAAGTATATATGTCTATCTGGTATCCAACTGACTACTGTACACTGACTCTGTATCCTGTTCTATTGCTCTGTTGCCGACCAACGCCTGAACCTCTTTTGCTGTTGTTAATACTATGATCCCCATATATTATCAATAGTTGGCAACTCCTCAGTTTTATGCCAGCAAGGCATATTTTGTTGTACTCTATCTTACCTGGTTCTCACATTTCTAAGTACTGCTTAATCCTGACAATCTGTTAGAGCAGTCACCACAGTGGGGATGTGTTTCTTGTTGCTATTTGGGGTTATTATTACTTTTTGAATTTCAGGAGTCTTGTTGGTGTCCATAGGTGTGTTTTCAAAACTGATGTGTTCCACCAAAGGGCTAGTTTCCATCTCAAATTGGTTGTTATCTGGAGTGACTACAGCCTCATTGCTTGTTCTTGGTACGCCCTCAAAACACCTTTTGCTTCACAGGAGTGAAGAGTACACCTTCAGGTAATGGGCTAACTTTTGAAGATATGTCACATGATTCAGGGACTGTTTTCACCACAACCATGGGTGTTGTTACGCCAGTCATAGGATTAATGGGAAGGGGTTCTTGAGTGGGCTGTAACTTATCCTCCTCAAATTCTATGTCCAACTGCTGTTTGCAGGAAAGAATGTCTTCACCTTCCACCACCACATCTTCAGGGGTCTGGTCAAGGTTGGGGATCTTGGCCATTGCATCCTATACATGTTTGCCAATTCTGGCTTCAATTTCTTGGTGCTGTTCATCATCCAATTCTTCTGACAAAGTAAACAGTTTATCTAGAAGGGTTTGGATAGCATCTTCAAAGAGTTTTAAGTGCTTCTTTGATTTGTTGAAATCCTCAGGAGAGGGTGCGTTCTCTCTGCGGATGCCAGCTTTGGTCCAATAACTAGGGTTGAGGGTGCAGGTGGGAGAGGGCTCTGCTACACGTATACACTTAGGATCTTCTGGGGCATAAAAACTCAACAAAATGCTTAGCCTTCTCAATGATAAGGGAGAAGAGTCAGGGATGCTTCACTTTCATACAAATGGGCGGGGTAGACACACATTTTTCCACAGCCATCAACTCCATAGGCATGGAGTCCACCACCTTAGGCTTTACACAAGCCAAACGTGCTGGGCACCAGGCACTAGTGTTTTTGTTTTCTACACCACAGTAGCCACACTGTTTAACTGTGCAATTAATGGCAATGTGGCCAAACTGCTGGCAGTTGTAGCAGGTGAGAGGGGGGCAGCCCAATGTATGCTGCACCAGAAAAGACTTCAGAACTGCAATCTTATCCATGATTTCAGATGATTCATTTCTAACATTTTTGGCAACCTTCTTTTTTGCAAATGGGTTCCATTCCAACTTCTCACATTCCAACTTATCAGGTTTATCTTCCACACAATCTTGATATTGTGTTAAGATGCAATTGTAAGTGTCCTCCAAATTGGCGGGTCCTTCCTGGCATAAAAAACAATTGTAGACTGCTGGAAGCACATCTTGAAGGAATTAGATCCCTTAAAACTTGTTAAAAAAATGGTAGCAGCCTCAGCTTTGTCTGCATTTAGGTCTTTATTTTTTCATCCAGAGTACGCTTGGCAAGGAGCCAAAAAGCGGTTATGAAGTCTCCAAAACTTGTATAAGAACTGAGCTTGATGGAACAGAGTTAGGTTATGGGTTTGGTTTCACGGGGACAAACTGCTTAATTGCAGCTTTACGCCATTCATCCCATTTGTTGTACAAGAGGTCATTGTGCCATTTGGCAGCGTCTCCATCCAAGAATTGGGCAACAGTGAGGAGTTTCTCTTGCTCAATGATACAAAACAATGTACAATAATTTTCAAATTTACACAGCCACAACTTGAAGTTGCCCTTAGCAAAATGAGGAAGCTATTGAGCTGCCATGTATTGAGCAATTAAGAGGGGGATATCATCTCAGTACAAGGGGGAACTTCCATCACAGCGGGTGTGGATGAGCAAGCTAGGCAGGTGGTTAGACAGTGTGGGTGGGGTCTGATTACTTGACATACTATCTATCTACTATCTAGGCTTAATACTTAATAAGGCAGAGTCACTTATGTAAAGGCAGGTGTACGCAACAGAATACTTCTTGTTTGATTTCAGGTACAGGCAGGATCACCATGTAACACGTTTTTGACAATATTGTTGTTGAATACTAACTAAGGTGAGCTAGTGATGGTTTTGGCCAATTACAAAAAAAGAAGATTATATTTGGAACTGCTTTATTGGAGGGAAAAGGGAGGGGTTATATACTTGTCCAAAAGGTGGGGGTAAAACTCAATTACTCAGTCTATTCATGCTTTTGTTGCACAGTGGAGAGTGGGTTGAGAACAGTTCATAAAGTGGGGTGCAGAATGACATAAGGGGACCTGACTTCTTCACAAGAGTTAGGTTGGTTCTGTAAGCTAAAAATAGAAAATTGATTGATGGTGTCATTGTCTAAGCATAGGCTGGGACTTGCATGAAAGATCTTGGTGTCCTGGGAACGGTGGGTTAACCAACTGCTTTCACCAAACATACCTTAATTTCCTGGAATACAAGATGAGGAATTCCTTTTAGCAAAAAGGAAAGAAAAAAGCTTGAAGATCATTAAAGCTAACACAAATGTGGATAAATTTGTCTTTATTAGGAGAAATGATTCTAATTAAATAGTAGACAAGGGTCAATGATCAATCATTAGGTAAACAGAGTGGTTGAGGGGGTCATGTTGAGATATGGTCATAATAGGATCAGAAAAGGACAAGTATTGTCAGGGACCCACTCTCAGGCGGCCTGCCTACCAGTTTTGGAGGTAACTTGGGCCGGCTTTTTTTGCGGGCAGGGCACACCACAAGAGAGAGGCTAACTTTAAGAGGTAAGAAGCAGACTTTACTAACCAAGACCACGGGCCAGCAGCCATTACAATGTTGTCCACCACCCCAGTGAGGGTGATGTACACTATACCAAAAGGCTTGCTGGTATGGTCGGTTGGCAGGTTGGGGGAAGAGGCTGGCATTGGTTTGGGTGTTACAGGTGGTTCCATATAAACGTCATAGGCTGGGAGGTAGTTGGATTTTCCTCTAAATAACTTGGGGGTAGAGAATATCCACGGGCCTTGGCGGTTGTATCTGACAGCAGATTGGATGCAGGCTAATGGGTCAAGTTTGATGATTTTCTCTGGTGTGTATTCCTTATATTCTGGCTTTAATGGGTAATTGGTAAAATGGACGGGCCCAAAGGGAGCACCAGGTGGACAGAAAACTGCAGGCTGAGGGGCAGGAGGGCCAGGGGATCTCAAACTTAACTTTTAGACGGCAAATACAAAATATGGTAATAGCTGTATTAGCCAAAGTAACATGACCTTTATTCAAAAATGGCAATAAGTTTGGAGCGCAGGGTTGTTTGGTCTTTATAGCACCCCACCTCCAAACTTAACATTTTCCATGGGTTCATCAGGGCATTGGGGAAATCTGGGCCAGGGGAATTAGGTACTTGGGTCTGAAAGCAGAAAAATGGCGCTCAGCCCAGGAGTTCTTTCATTGGTCAAAAATTTCAATTTGGCTACCTGATTGTCTTGCTTTAGCGTCATGGTCATGGGGCCAGGCCGCGGGCCCATGCCTCTTTCCTGGGTAGGCTCCTGATTGGTTGCTTGAGAGGACTTCAAACTCATGAAGCTTACATAGGCGCCATCTCTGCCTTCATTAGACAATTTGAGAGGCTCCTCCTTGGGCGCCACTATGGTTGGGCTGGTGTTGGTATTCTGGCTTTGGGAATTCACAGGAGCCTCAGCTTGCAGGGGTTCAATCCCCAAAAAACACGGGTGGGTGGCCCAGCGGTCCATAGGCCCGGCGGCCCGTAGGGATCCAGGGCCAGGGTTCAAATCCCGCTCCCAGGCCTGGGTTTCCAGAGGAGAATAATTGTCAATCTTGACAGGTATGGTATTCTGGAATGGGTAGAGATTGGATTAGACCTATTTACATAAAGCAAGGAATCCCCAAAGCTGAAATTAAAACCAACCAAATGTTTACACATATCACTATTCAAAGGCCATATAAAAGTATCATTAATGGCGCAATTTACAACGCCTCCCCCCTCAAGATTGAACACAGGGAGTTGATATTTGCGGAGAAATATGGAATGAACTTAGC
Organism: Entomophthora muscae; assembly: GCA_014839935.2. Taxonomy (NCBI): domain Eukaryota; kingdom Fungi; phylum Entomophthoromycota; class Entomophthoromycetes; order Entomophthorales; family Entomophthoraceae; genus Entomophthora; species Entomophthora muscae. Next base: position 87,163 of record QTSX02002256.1, read on the forward strand.
AAAAGGGCAGCCAGATGACAGCAGATTCACAGTATACTTGATGCCCTTCTTGAAGGTGACTTCATAAGGTCCAACCCAGAGAGAGTCAAGCTTATGGGCTTGGACTCCAGTACTGCTCTGATTATATAGGACTAGGTCACCTACTTGGTACTCTGGGAGGGGGCTCTGGAAGCATTGGAAGGCAAGAGCTCTAAATCCTCAACTTTATAGGCATTTGAATATACCATAGCCTGAATCTCAATGATACAGTTAGTCAAGTCTTTGAAATGAGCTTCAGAATTGGCAGACACATCAACTTCAATCAAAGGAGGTCCTAAGATTGAGGGAGTTGTGGCTTCACACCTGTACAGCAAGGCAAAGGGAGACTGACCAGTGACTCAGTGTCTACCAAGTCAATACTCAAAGAGTGTAGCAGGGAGTGTTACAACTAAACCAATGAGGATTCAGTGTTTGGAATTAGGGAAGACAACAGTTCAATAGAAAGGAAAGAATAATAATAAGGTATTGTTTATTGTGGAATATTATGATTAATATACCATATGGGGAAAGCCACACAGTCACAAGGGAGGTGGCATGGTGGCTTGTTACATGTAAGTATTTGAGCCAAGGATAACTTGTGCGGGGAACAGCAGGTCAAATTGATAGCACTCCTAATTAGGAGAAAGTGCCCGCAATTTGATATTGTCATCAGATTGGTTCATGTTGTTAGATACGTCTAGGGGCAGCTCATTGAGCACCCCCTGTGTATTGTAAGATATGTTGGAAGGCAAGTCAGGAAACTTGGTTGTAACACTCCCCTTGCCCCCTTCTTGTTGTCAGGCACCAGGATTGGAGTCTGCAGGAGATCTGGGAAAGTCTTCACAAGCAATCTTTGTGTGGGGATGGCACAGTAGGGGTGCAAGCAATTGTGGTGGAGCTTCTTGGTGTTTCCTTGGGCATCTTAAAGTTGATAGGTGTGATTGTCATAGACTGCAGCTATCTTGAAGGGCCCTAGGTGGTTGGGATCCCACTTAGCCAAATTGGGGGTGAAGGTATAGAAAGGGTCACCTACAGTGTATCTGGCTTCAAGGTGCTTTGTCCCTCCTTCAATTTATGTATGCTCAACTTACTGGGCTTTGGCACGCCATTGGTTTAGAGATGGAGTTGTCAACAGGGGGGCTTTCCGGGAACTGTAGACCATAGCTTCCCCTGTTCCACTCCTGTCAGGCATCCCAAAGACCAAGGCTCTAGGGCTGAACCCGGTGTCTTGATTGATTATTACCAGTAGGATAAGTAGAGCGGTAGGCAAGTGTTTAGTCCACGCGGTATTGGGGTGCTCCTGTGAGAGCTTGGCAATCAGTTGAACCAGTGAGTCGTTTAATTGTTCCACACACCCATTAGCTTGCAGATGGGAGGGAGTGGAGACTATCTGTTGAAGGGCATTCTTGGCACAGTAAGCCTTCATAACCTGGCCAACAAGTTTGGGACCACCATCTGTGATGAGACGTTTGGGCCGCCCAAAATGGGCCACAATTTCCTTACCAATGAAGCAGGTGATGGTGGTGGCAGTGTGATTAGTTGTTGCCCAAGCCACTGGCCAACAAGTGAAGCATTAAATGGCAGTTATGATGTATTTCTTTCCCAGTCTGTCTTTGGGGAGGGGCCCAACCACATCAAGGGCCCACTGCTTGAAGGGTTCTATGGCCTTGATTGGCAGGACATACTTGGGATGTGCAGGTTTAGACGTATTCTTTTTGCACAGAACACATGTTTCAAGGAGATCCAGGATATTCTGGCGCATACACAACCACCAAACCTTTTGTTTCATGATCTTGAAGAGGTTACATCCTCTGATGTGACCCAAGGTGCGGTGGTAGTGCAGCATTGTGTTTCCTTGCTGTGTGGTGGGGATATAAGGCGTTTTTTCACCTGTCTCTGCCCGGCAGCAGACGTTACTAGATCAGTGGTGAACTGGCTTTCATTGTCCTTCAGCTTGGAGATAGTTACCAAGTTAAGGCCTTTGTAACAAGTTGCCTCAGGAAAGAAGTAAAGCATAAGCCAGTCTGGGTCTAAACTATTGTCCCTGGTGATGGACACTATGTAGAGCTGTGAGAGGGCGTCAGCTGTGACAAGTTCCTTCCCAGGTTTGTACTCAATGCACAGCTGTTAGGGGGATAGACGCTCAACCCAGCCTGCTTGGCGGCATGTCAAGTGGAACTGAATGTTGAAATACTGGAGTGACTTGTGGTCTGTCAGGATGCAGGGTGGAAAGGTCAACCCTTCCAGGTAACAGCACCATTTCTCAACACAGTGCACAATTGCAACCAACTCTTTATCATGTATAGGGTAATGTTGTTCTGAGTCGGCTAGCTTCCTGGACTCATACACCACAGGGAAGAAGACGCCTTTGTCAGTTTCTACCTGTAGTACGTCCCCTATAGCCCTGTCAGAGGCGCCAGTATCAAGTTTGTACTGGCAGTTTTGATTGGGAAACTGTAATACAGGTGCAGTTGTAAGTCTTTGCTTCAACGTCTCAAAGGATTGATCTCTGACAGGAGTCCAGTGGAAGCACTGCTTAGTGTTTAGGAGCTTTATGAGAGGTGCAATTAGCTCCTTGCAATTGGGAATGAACCTGCACACATAGACAACCATGCCTAAGAAGGTACACACCTGACCAACATCAGTGAGATGTGGCATAATGGTGATTGCCTTGATCTTGGGAGGGTTGGGCTTTATCCCTTGAGAAGAGATGGTGTGCCCAAGGAACAGCAGCTCTGACTTAAGGAACTCTCATTTGGAGGGTTTAGCTTTTAGCTGGTTTTTCCAAAGGGTGTCAAGGACAGCACAGAGGTGTTGGAGGTGCCTGGTTTGATCTTGACTGAAGACAATAATGTTGTCAAGGTATACCACCACACACTTGCCAATTAATTCCTCAAATGCTTTTTTCATCAACATAGCAATGATGGAAGGAGCATTGGTCATTCCAAAGTTCATGACCTGACACTCAAACAACCCATAGCGTGTGTGGAAAGCAGTTTTTGCTTCATCCCCAGGTGCAATGCAAACCTGGTTGTACCCTGCAGTGAGATCAATCTTGCTAAAGACCTTTTTACCCACAAGTGTGTCAAACAGGTTGTCAATCAGCGGCAGGGGGGCAACAGAGCCCATGTCAACACTAAAAATATTGAAAGTGGTCATGTCAACACTTTTAATGTCAACACTATAGTAAAGTGACAACCCGGTTTTACTTAATGTTGTTTCCTGGATGTTGACACTTTTTTAATTAACAAAACACTTTACCCTGAACATTCTTAATATAAAAAAATATTTTTAAAATATTTTATTATACTAAAATGACCCCAGAGAGTTCAAAAATGCAATAAAAAATACCATAAGTAATAAGAATAAGGAGATATAAGCAACTAGTTTTCAGTTTGCTATGTAAATTGCACTCTTTATTAAAAATTATTTTTTATTCCCATAAAAACTAAAATTCCAATAAACCAAAAAAAGATATTTTATACATCATAATAACCATAAAATATAAGAAAATTCTAATTTAAATTTATTATACTTTATATAAGCACAACTGAAAATATCTCATACCTTAAAGATAAATTAACAAAATATAAGATATTTCTTACAAAACCACATTAAAACTAAACATAAAGCTTATCATTTATACCTAAAAAGATTAGTACTATCCAAAAAAATTAAAAAATTAAAAGTTTAAAAGTAAAAAATATATAGGCAAAGAAAAGCAAAGCAAAGTTTATTTGGCTAATTAAAGCCACCAGCAAGAGCAGTTACAACATCTTCTAGGTACTTCTTTATCTCTTTCACCTTGTACTTCTTCTTCACTAACTTCTGCACGTCCTCCTGGTAGTCTTGCTCCTTGAACTTCCTCTTCTTGGGGGCCACCCGGTTGGCCAGGTCACGGAACTTGGAGAAAGTCTGGGCCTGCTCCTCTTGTAGCTTGGAGAAGAACTTGTTGAACTTGGGGTTGGTCCCAAACTTCACCTTCAGGTGCTTATGCCAAACCTCAAGACTAGAGGTGGTCTTCATCTCCCCCTTGAGGCAGGCGCCTTGACAGTTTCAAGGGGCAGTGGCCCCGCTCTTACCTCTCTGGGCAGTCACCTTCTTGCCCACCCATTGCCGCACAAAGTACTCCATGTAGCCTTCAAAGATGGTGGAGTGCTTATTGATATAAGCATCCTACTGGAGGGCCTCAAAGCGAAGCCCACTATGCTCTGGGCGCACAAAATCCAAGGCAGCAAACTGGGTCAGGACAAAGCGGCACTTCCCCTTACCATTATTAAGATACTTGTCAAAAAGGTCCTTCTCATTCTTGAGATTCTTGACAAGGGCCTGCCTAAAATGGAAGAAGCAGCCCTGGACTTCTCCATCAAAGGTAGCCTGGAAGGCTCTGAACTGAGCCTGCTCAAAGTCCATTATGATCACCTTTTGCCCAAGTGAGCGCGCATGAGCTAGCTGCTCAGCGGCTATGGTTGCCTCATCCTTCTCAGAGGAGGAGGGATTGGCCCTTGTGGTGTGGGTGGGAGGGGGAGCTGGTTGGTGGGAAGGGAGCTCAAAGCATCCCAGACAATCTTGAAAGCTCTGGCATAGACCTTTGTCTTGGCACCAGGAAGGAGAAAGAACACAAGAGGGATAACCTGGTCATTGAATTGCCCATGCAGGACCCAAAGCTGCTTAAAGAGAGGGGGGAAAGTAGCAAATGTGCTGTTGCACAGCCAGGTGGTAGCAGTGTTCAGCTGCTCCAGGTTTTGGGTTGTGGCGTAGGCTACAATCCTATCCTCCACTTCCTGCCCATTGTCATGGAGCAGGAACATCTCACCATTCTCTGTCTTTTTGAGGGCATCTGTGAGGACCAGGTCCTTGATGTTGGTGGCAATCTTGGCCAGGGGGTTTGAGGCTTGACGCCTATCACTCACAAACTTGACCAACTGGGTGTGAGTAGGGACCCTCTTGATATTGGTAGGGGACAGGTACTTGCAAGCAAGCACAGCCAGCTGAGTGGCAGAAAGATCTTTAGAGGGGGGGCATCACCTGCAACAGATAACACTTAGGGGGCAGGAGATGGTAGTGTTGGGAATGATGCAGGTATGCTTGCCCTTTATGGTTTGGACCAGGTCCCAGCGCTCAGTGTTGAGCCGCAATGGGCAGGAGCGGTCCTTGCAGGTGTAATGCCAGCTCTTAAAGCCCCGGTTGGCATTGTTGCAGCTGAAGATATACCCATTGGCCACCATGGCAGGCCCACCTTTAACACTCATGATGGGGAAAAACTTGGGTAGGGTGGAAGGAACCTTGAACTTGCCATCAACGTTGCAGATGTTGTGGGCCACAAGAGGGTCCCAAGGGCCAGCAGGAGCATGGCAGAAGCCAGGGAAGTAATTGGGGTGGGGCTTTGAATCATCCCCAGATGAGCTTGAAGGGGGAGAGTTTGGCGGGGGTGGGGAAGCAGAAGGGGGCTTGTTGTGGTGCTCCTCATGTGCAGGAGACTTATCCTTGGGTGGGGTCTTTTTGCCTTGCCGCTGCTTCTTGGTTGGCTCCTTGTCAGAAGCCAAGTTGTAAAAACTGTGCTCTAAAAGAGAGCCATCAGTTTCCTCTCCACCAGTGGAATGAGCAGGGCTCTTCTCAGGAGAGGGCTCAGAGGAGGGCTTGGGGGATGGTTTGGGGGTGGCCTTCTTTGACAAGACAGGCTTCTTTTTGGTGGCTTTGGTGGGCTTGAGGGACACTTGGTACCCTTTGGCTGTTTGGAGGTGTTCTTGTCCTAAAATATTAAGTAAAATGTTTAAAATAAAGCAAAGTATGTAAAAAACAAACAAAACAACTTAAAAAGCATAATATACAAAAAGTTAATCTTAGATGGTTTATCTTGGCATTTAAATGTTAAAAAATACTTGTATAGTTTTTATTTTAAAGTTATAAATAACAAGTTAAAAGTTTAGAGAAATATGCAAAAGTATTATATTTAGATATAGATTTTATTTTGAAAATTAAAAATATGAAAAAGCAAAGTCAAAAATACAACATATCACAAAATGAGAAGTTTTTATTATATAAAACATAAAGTTTTATATGTGAGAAGTGAAAAGTGTCAACATTATGAGTGAAAATTAGTAAAAAAAGCTGAATTCTAACTGTTGATTACAAAAATTGTAGACATTATTTTTGACAATATTCTCACTGTCAACATTATTTTGAAAATTTACTATGAAAAAACATAGTACGCTTAATTAAATTTACGCGGGCTAGCAAAAAATTAACTGTTTCCTGTGTATTTTTGTTCACATATAAAAATTAAAAAACACATAAAAATAAGTTAAAAAAGTATCAAGGTTCTTTATTCTTTTATTGAAAATAATATTTGGGTAGTGGTAATATGATATTTTACCATTGCACTTATGTAAAGTTGTTAAGAAGTGGTATTCAAGTATTGAAAAGGGTAAAGTGTTGACAACGTCACTTACAACATTCTTTATATGAGGTGGCATATCAATTTAAGCTAATTGCGCCACTCTAATTTGCTTAACTCCACCCCAGGGGATGATCACAAGCAAATAAACAACATTTACAAGTGTCAACATTATTTTTAATAATAAATTCTATAGTAACTTTCATAGTAAGACACACTTAAATTATTAGATCACCGTTAGCATCCAATCCACTTAATATATTAAAGCCATAATAAGTGCCACATAAATATATATAACATGAACATTCCAACAATCAAATATATGTGCACTGTCTTTTTCAATATAATAATTCAATAAAAAAATTTTAAATGCACACTCTTTTTACTGTAGATGCTTCAGTTTTGTTATTAAAAATAAGTTTGGCTTAAAAAGTGTTGACATTGACACTTTTACGTTGTGAAAACAAATAAAAAATAAACCAATTTTTATTAGTAAAACTAAAGGAAAAATCAGGTTGAATTGAGTTTTTTATTAAGCTTAATATTAAATTGTGTTGAGATGGCCACAATTTTGTTGTGTTTTCTGGGTTTGCACCCCTGAATGCTAAAAAAAGAATTAAGCTAGTGAAACTAGCAAAAAACATAGGAGATTTAGAGTTTTGAGTCAACAGTGGCTATGTTGACAAAGTGTCAACATGGACACTGTCAACATGGACACTGTCAACATTTTTAGTGTCAACATGGGCGCTGTTGCCACAGGGGGTACTTATTCTTAACTGTCACCTTGTTTAGGGCGCAGTAGTCTGTGACCAGGCAAAGGTACCTGTCTTCTTGGCTATAACAAAGACAGTCACCCCATATGGAGAGAGCAAGGGGCAAATGAAGCCCTTGTCAAGCGCGTCCACAAGGTGCTGGCAAAGGGTCTCATCTTCTTTTGGTGTGAGACGGTATAAGGGGTGTGCTTTAGGCAATACCCTTGGAGTTGTACAGCATGCTGGATTTCCAGGGGACAAGGTAGTTGTTCAAGTGTCTCACTGAACACGTCCCTATACTCCTCAAGGAGGGTGGCAAGCACTGTTAAAAGTACAGTGGTCAAGGGAGAGACCACAGGTGGTTCAGTGCAGATAACTTTGACTGAGCATTGGGCAAAGTCTAGCTTCTCCCCCCTTTAAATTGTACAAGCCTGTTTCAGTTATCCTGACAAACACAGTGACGTGAAGAAGCTTGCTCATTTTGACAGGATAGATCTGGAAGCCCACCCCATTTCTATTGAGGGTGATGACAGGCATATCCCAATTGATGTAAGGACAATTGTGACAAAGCCAGTCAAGGCCAGCAATTAAATTGTGGCTGAGGCCTGCCATGATTGGCCTGGAGAGTTTAAACTGGATGTTCCCCATTCTCACAGAGAAGGGGACCGTTTCATGGGTAATTGCAACTCTACAGGAGTCAGCTACATGTACTGCCTTGAATCTGCTGGGTACATAGTCTAGCTGCAGTGTATCAGCAAACACCTGTGTCAGGCACCCACCCACTAGGAAGCAATCTCCCTAGGTAGTGAATGATGGCAGAGGGATTTAATCCAGTGACCAAGGATCCTACAGGCAAGGACACCATGCCTAAATGGAATAATACTCCAAACACTTGATATCTGCCTAGCAGCGGGTTGAAGCGTCCCAAGAAGAAGTATGCTCCCAAATAACACAGGAGGAAGGCCAAAGCCAAAAAGCGGAAAACTTGGGGTTTGGGAATCTGGGCTGTGGATTCATAGTTCTTGGTCTCTTCTCTGAGAGGTGGGTTGTGGGATAGGGGTGTTGCAGTATACAAACTCCAGGAATAACTTGGCGCCAAGAGCTGTCTAAGAATTGGGATTCAGGAGTAGTACCCAAATCTGCGCGCAATCCCATCAAAATGCTGGCCAACACAGCCGGCAGCAGGACTACCCAAAATAAAAATTTATACCCAAGAGAATTCATAAAAGGAGTCTTGGTTAATCTCATGGTTTTAGATTTTAAGGCTTAAGTCAAGTTTAAAAGAATAAGCAAATGATTCACAGTGGGTGAATGTAGACTTTATTGATTGAACAAGTAGAAGATCAAGAGATACCAGCATTATATAGCATAGTAAGAATAAGGAAGTTGGGGCAAGATGTAAAGGAGGTAGGGAAATTGGAGATGTTTCTGGAGAAATTGGGGGGTTAGAATCATAAAACTGGAGAATTAAATAATTTCCTTCATAATTATGTTTTGTGTAACCAAAATAACCAAATTGCACTCTTTTAAAATCCTAACTGACAGGCATTGCTTAACTGATATGCAAACATGGATGGGGACCAGGAGTGTTGCAACAAGAAGGAACTGGGGACAACAAACCAAAACCAGGCAATGAAAGTCAGAAATGTTGTAAACGTCACTGGCAGCAATAACTAAGTGTTTCAAATCTACGTTGTTGATCTTTGATTGGCTGATATCACAAGCAAAAGGTAATGATTGGTTTAAAGCTGAATTTACGCTAGCTTCAACTAGATCTGAAGCAACTGAGTCCAGAGAAGACCCGGTTTTAAATCCTGGTGCTGAAAATACTGGCCCAGAAGCCATTTCCAGGAAAAACACATCAGGTAACAAAGAACAGATACTAATTACTAACCCATACCTTTTAGGAGGATCTAAGGAAAATAAAGGGGGGCACCAATACCTGTCTTGAATTAAGAGTAAGTTGCTGTCAGGAATGTCTGGAAGGATATTCCTGACAGCCTGGTCCACCATGGTGTGGTTGGCTCCAGTGTCCACCAACAATTTGTGGGTGTTTCCACAAAAACAGAAGGGATAAGAAAAGCAGGTTACTTTATTGAGAAAGTGGCTTGCTTGTAGGACAAGGTTGTCACTGTGTACCTGGAAGATATCAAGGGTTTCAACTTCATGTAAATTATAGTCACATGGATTTTTGGCAAGGAGAGATTGAGAGTGCGGGTCAGCTGAGGTTGTAGGACCTCTTGTACCTATAACCCCCAGGCTTTTCCTGGGTCCTCAATTTGAACTAGCTGGAGCTCCCTCTCTCTGGGGTGTTTAGTACCATTATCCTGCTGACAGGGATGGCAGCAGCTTACTTTGTTGTGAGTGCTGCAGGTGTTGCACGAGGTTGAGGTGGAGCATCATTTGTACAGCAGAAACCCATTGAAGCCTGGTTGTTGGCCTCTACAATGGCTTTGTAACAGTCATTGTTGTAGGTACAGCAACCTATGGGGACCCACTTACAGATATGGGGCTTTAGCTTATTAACTATTAGGGTCAGAAGCATAGTGTTTCCTTTGGTCACAGCTTTGGAGGCAGCGGCAAGAGCTTGTTGCCAGGCAGCAAGGTATTTGGGGACAGATCCAGTCTGTTTTATTGCTAGAAGGGGAGTTCCCACTACAATAGGAGAGAAAATTTGCTGTAGTGGGACCTTGCAGCGTCCCTGAATGCTGGCCAGGTGACTTCAATTTCCTGACTTCCCCAATTGATAAACCATACCGTGGCAAGCCCTGTGAGGTGCCCTGATGTAGTAGAAACCCACATGGGCTCAGGAACTTGGCAGATGCAAAGGCGGGTTTTGGTGTAGTGAAGCCAACTGACAATGTTGGCTCCTTTGACCCCACCCGCAAAGGATTCCAGTTGAAGGTTGAGCATGCACTGTGAAAGGTCTGATTGAGGCGGGGTGACACTGGCGTCACACTGTCCAAGACAGAGCCAATTTTACACACTTGTAAGAACTAACTTGTCTTGATAGATAACATACCTGTCAGTGATGTCCCCCTTGGGGATTGGCAGGAAAGTCTCTTGATGAGGAGTAGCCATACTGTAAGGGCCACAAAAATTGTAATTTTGAACCCGGGGATCAAACCTGCAATCTTTACTGAAAAGCAAAAACGCGGGAGACTGTGCAAACCCGCTGGGGGATTTGAACCATCCACAAACCACCAGGGAGGGTGAAAGCCAACTCTCAAAAGAGAGATTGGCTTAAATATTATCAACACAACAAAAACTTTAAAAATCACCAGGGCCAGTTTGCAAACTGGCCCAGGGGGGCTAGCAGCCCCCAACGGTAGCAGAGCCACCAGCTCCAATGCTACAAATGAGCTGGGTGGCTCCCTACAATTAATCAATGATTATTGCTGGGTTATTCAGCAGATCCAGTATAACTGGATCTGTTGTATAACTTGGACATTAAATCATTTTCAACCCCAAATCAACCAACCAGTCCCAAAATAATTAGAGCTCCTGTTCAAGTCCCATCTTCCAGTCCCAATCCACATGCCACCCTGCAGCCCAACCCCAAGTTCCATACCACCTCCCCCACTGATTTAATGAAACATCATCTGATGGAAGATGTCCCAGTTCCCCCACCCAATCAAGCAAACCCTGTTAAAGAAGATCCTCAAGCCTTTGAAACCCTCACAATGCCTGCAGCTCCCAATCATTTCATTGGGCCAAGATCAGATGAGCAACCACTCAACCCAGAATATTCACCAGCAATTAACAATTCCCCTGCCCAGAAGCAGGCCCATATTGCCAAGCAGCCCCAGACCCAAATAATTGAGCAAGATTTAATTAACCGCCAATCAGCTACCAGCAATCCATAGATGAAACCAGATGAGCCAAACCCAGACCCTATAACTGCCCCCAGCCATTAATTAAGCAGCCAATCCCACAACCTAAGCCCAGAGAACTCCCCATCTACCCAGTCCAAAATTCTTGGAACCTTATCCCCTGTTCCTAATAATGACTTCCCCATTCCCAAAGTATCTGTGCCCAAAGGTTGGACTACTGGAGTCCATCAAGGAGCTGACAGTAGTTGCTTCCAAGGAAGACTAGATGAATGGTATAAGAACCATTTTACTCCAATTAAGACAGATGCAGACAACGTTTAATAAAGTGTATGGTCCACAGAGTAGTCTTTGCCTTCATACTCCATATACTATTATCACCTTGGACAATCCCTTACCAACCAATTCAGTCACCAGCGCACCACTAGTAGAAACTGTAGAACCCTTAGCCATGGACTATCAACCAGGGTCCAGCCCTGGATGGACCAGCAGCTTCAACCCTCCCACTCCTCCTCCAACCCCACAACCTTCTGCTGAAGTCAATTGATATGACCACAGCAGATATGGGATGTTCATCCTGACTGTCCTTAGTCTAGCCAAAGTTGTAGTACCTCACCTAGGAGTCTATTGCCCCCTAGCAGCCGGAATGCTGTACCTATTCTGCTCCCTGCCCTTCCTATATTGGGCCTTGGTGTCTAGATATCTCAATGGGTGGACTCCTTCTCAGCCTCCTTGGTTTGATGCTACACCTGGCCATGACACATAAGGCCTGTACTCTGTCCTTTCTTAGGAGGATTTTTTTAGGTAGGTTGTAAACCTAATGCTGCTACCACTGTTGAAACTGAACCAATGAGGATTCAGTATTTGGAATTGAGGAAGATAAAAGTCCAATAGAAAGGACAGAATAATAAGAATAAGGTATTTTTTATTATTGAATATTATGATTAATAACCCATACAGGGAAAGCCACATATTCACAAAGGGGTGGCATGGTGGCATGTTCCATGTAAGGATTGAAGCCAAGGAATAACTCTGCGGGGATCAGCAGGTCAAATTGGTAGTGTTCCTAATTAGGAGAAAGGCCCGCAATTTGATATTGCCATCAGATTGGTTCATGCTGTTAGACCATCAAGGGGCGGCTCATTGAGTGCCCCATGTGTATTGTAAGATACATTGGAAGGCAAGTTGGGAAAATCAGTTACAACAGGAGGAATATATCTTAGTTGGAAGCATCAAAGAGGGTAAGTTTTCTTATGATGGACACAAGTAAGGAATTTGCCCGTTTGAAAGTTCCATTGGTTGAAGGGTTATACAGCGCAGAGAAGGATTGGTGCATGCCCATAGCTTCTAAAATGAACGTTATGAGACAGGCATTGAAGTTGGTCCCATTTTCAGAAAACAGGACTTGAGGGCAACCATGATGGTAGAAGATATCTTGCAACAAGAAGTTAGCAGTGGTCTTGGCAGTTATATCTTTGGTTGCTTGGGCTTCAACCCATTTATTAAAATGGTCTACAGCTACCAAGATGAAGGAGCATCCAGGCCTAGAACAAGGGAGGGGCCCAACAGCATCAATACTCAAAGCGTGGAAGCCATGCTTAGGGGGATGAGTTTGAACTGATGTTGGAAAGTCAGGGTTGTTGGAGCTGACAAGAATGACAGGAGGCAAGGACATCAGGGATTAGGAGGCAAATGTTTTTCCAATAGAAGTTTTTGAACAACCAGTCATGAGTTTTTGCTATGACTCCATGTCCAGTATTGATTTGAGCTTAGAGGATAATGGCTATTCTCATACCGGGTCGGACGTAAGAAAAATAGGTGTTATTGACTTTCTTGAAGAGTTGTCTATCACAAATTACAGTTTCCTTGCATAGGGTCTGTAGCGCCAAGCAAATGTCTTCTGGCTCAGTGGTCCAAGAGTCAGGATACCCTATTATTCATATAGGCTATCAGCAGGTAGATAGCTAGAATTGGCATTCTTGACAGGCCATCAGTGTTCTAATGTTGGGCCCCAGGACAGTGTATCACAGTGAAGTCATACCCTTGTAAGCGCAGGGCACAATGTGCTAGTTGACCTTCAGACTATTTTAGTTTTTGGAGCCATTTAAGGGAGGAGTGATCTGTGACCACAGTGAAGTGGGTCCATAAATGTAGTGCCTGAATTGCTTTACAGCATGCAACACTGCCAGGCATTCCTTCTTGGTGACACTATATTTCTTTCCGTGTTTGTTGAGAACTTGTGAAGAATAGGCCACAGGTCAATCCACGCCTTCATTGTCAAGCTGGGCTGGGATGGCACCCACAGCCACTCCACTAGTGTCAGTGTATAAGATGAACTCCTTATCATAGTCAGGGTAGACAAGGATGGGAGCCTCTTTGAGCTTGGCTTTCAGTGCCTTGAAGGATTGCTGTTGACTGTCAGTCCACTCAAAGGGTAGATTGCGGAGGAGTTGGACAAGGGGTTTGCTTAATTCAGCAAATCAGGGATGGACTGTCAATAGTATCCCATCATACCAAGAAATAATTTGATCTCCTGTAGATTTGTGGGAGGAAGCATCTTGTCAATGGCTTCCACCTTACTATTCATGGGTCATATACCAGTTTGAGTGACCTCATGGCCCAAGAATTTAAATTGCTCTTTAAAGAAGAAGCACTTGGAGGGTTTGAGCTTCAAGCCATATTCTTGAATTTTGATGAAGACAGCTTTGAGGTGATCCAAATGATCAGTAAAGATGGAGCTGAACACAGTGATATTGTCAAGATATATGAGAACACAGAGAGCTTCAGATCTTGTAGAATAGAGTCTATAGCCCTTTGAAACGTAGCTGGGGCGTTGCAGAGCCCTTGGGGTATGCAAGTGGGTTCATAGAGGCCTTCCAAAGTGATAAGGGCAGACTTTTTCTGGTCTTATAGAGATAAGTCAGACTTCCAATATCCAGAAGCTGGATTCATAGCAGAGAAGAAATTTGAGCCTCCTAGTTGTCTGAAAGCATTGTCAATCCTAGGCAACAGGTATAGGTCTTTCTTTGTGAGAGAGTTTAGATGACAATAGTCCATCACAATGTAATGGCCTCTGTCCTTCTTTTTAAGGATCAACAAGGGAGAAGCCTAAGGGCTCTGAGAGGGAGCCAAGAGACCAGCACCCAAGAGTTTTTTAAGATCATTAGAAACCTGGGCATCCTCTACCCTACTACAGCGGTAAGGCTTGGCAAGAAAGGGCGGCACATCACCAATATCTATCTGATGGATGACCCCTTTTTCTAGGCCATAGTCTGTAGGTCCCAAGGCAAAGATATAACTGAATTGGTCAAGTAAATCCAGCGCATCTTTTTGTTGACTGGATTTTTTTGGGAAGTTGGCAGCAGTGAACAGGGAGAGAACCTGAGGGGTTTCTTCAGGGAGATTGAAGTTGCTGAAGGTTTCAAAGGGGTAGAGGGACGCCACCTGCTCTGCCCCTAATATGCGGCTGTGCCATACAACTTGGCCCCAGAATACTTGCATAGGCAAAGTATTAAGATTAGATAGCAGCAACTTTACAGGCTCTTTATGGGTTTTATCTAAGATCTCTGGGCATAATCAAGGCTCTTTGCGGCTGAGAGACTCAGGATAGTATAATTCCAGGAATGATTTCTCAGGTAGCTCATAAGATATCTGGGAGTCTATAATCACTTGGGAGCCTGGAGGGATGGTAATAGCTGTGGGGGCAAGAAGAGGCACACTTTCCTCTGCAGGACAGGAAGGAGAGGGGGAACACATATTAAAGGAATGAGTTCTGTACTTGAGCAAGAAGATACCTGTGGGGTACTCTAGCACACAAGTCTTAAGGTGTTTGCCTGGTATGCACAGAGAATCTCAAAAATTAAAGGGACCTTGTATCCTAAGAGCAATATATACCCATCTTGAAGGTTTCAAAGTCCATTATACTCCTGGAGGAATTGCGTACCAACCAGGAGGTTATAGCTTTTATTTTCTAGGACAACAGCAGGGGACACAATAAGAAGCTTTCCAAACCTCATTTTCAGAGCAGAGTAGGCACCAATGTCTTGGGTTTGAGCCATGCCAGAAGTACCATATGATTGAGTGTAGTTGAGGTCATGGGCCAGCTTAAGCTTCTTCATAAGCTTGGATGATACCACATTGACTGAAGAGCCTGTGTCCAGAATTGCCTTTATCTTAACCTTTTGGATTGGCACTTCCACGCAAGTAGTATCTTTCCCAAAGGGAATAAGACAGCCTGAACGTCCTGTTCAGCTTCCAACTATTTCTCCCATTAGGATAACATGCATTGTAAGGCAGGAATTTACTTATACACAGTCTCCAAAGGGAGTGATACAGTCACATTCTGAAAGAGAGCTTCTTCTAGTTCAGCAGCTTCTTCAGAAGAGTCTACCAGGACGGGAGGTCAATGAGCCTGAGCTAGATAAGGGCAAGCCACCATGGCCTTGGCTTCACTTGAAGGTGGGAAAGTTGTAGTTGTGGTTCTCCCTGAGCAAAGCTTGTAAGAGACCAACACAGTTTTCAGGACAGCCAACACGGAGGAGCCATAACTATCTGTTTCAATTTAGTCAGAATCTTCAGATTCAGAATCACTAGAAAGATTGTAGAACAGGTGAAGGATAGTTGGGCCTGCCAAAGGGGGATTCATTTTCAGAGGGAAGATCAGGAGGAGATGGGGGAGATGGGTCAGCAGAGAGTGTCTTTGCCTCTAAGCTGACCTCTCTTTTCCTGCCTGCTCATTTTGGTTGCAACTCTCTACCCAAGGGTTGGTACAGGTACGTGAGTAATGCCCTATTTGATCACAATTGTGACATCCTTGTCTCTTAGGCTGCCCACTTGAGCCCAGAGTCATAATGCGCAGATTACAAGAGGTGGTTCCAGCATTGTTAACCTTACTCTTGCAAACCACAATACCCCTGTGGGTCAAATGCATGTATTGCAATAGGGTCTTGATACTCTTCATGGACGTAAGAGAAGCTTTGTGCACCTTAAAGTGCATGCACAGGAGCTGATTCACCTTCAAAGTGTTCAAACATGCTGTGTAAGCTTCACGGGGTGTTAATTGACAACTGATGATTAACTGTGGTCCTTCAATATAGAAGCGGCCATCAAACCCAGCCAGGGTTTCCTTGGGCTTAAAGGCAATGTGCATAAATGCATCTTTCTTGACCTCCAAAATGAGATCTCCCCCAAATTCTTCAATCAGGAGGCGTTTCATGTCCTCCCAAGTGACAATGGAAGGTAGTTCAGGGACCATACCTTCTTGTCAAGTAGGATGCAGGAATGTAAGAATATTCTCTTTTTTAAGCTTGTCAGTAGCCCACACATTGCAGTTTTTTAAATTGTCAGGAAGGCAGCAATGGTAGAGGTTTTGGGATCAAATATCTTCTTGAAGAAAGGCTTATAGTTGGGATCAATGGACAATGGAGTGGACTGACTGCTGTCAGCTGGGTTGAGGACATTGATGTGGGGGTTGCCCTCAAACTCAGATTTGGCACCAGGTTGTCTAGCCCAGAGAAGTCAAAGGCTTTCTTTCAGGGTATCCAGTATAGAGCTGTTTTGTCCACTGATATCTCTGGCGGTAGCAGCAGCAGCCCCAAATTCATCAATCTTAATCTGATGCACTGCAATTGTCCAAGCTATCCCATTGATACAAATTGACAGGGAAGTTGTTTTAGCAGTCAGATGTAATACCCAAGTATTGAGGGTAAAACTTTAGTAACATAAGATGGCAGGTTAAGCGGCTCAAAGTTGTTCAAGGCGTAGACAATTGAAAAGAAGTTGACTGCCTGATGGAAGGCTTTGGCAAGGATGTTACATTGTCTAAGGCTGACGGCAAGTTACAGTAGCTTAGCTGCAAGAATCACATAAATAGCCAAGGTGGGAGTTGGGTGAGATGACGCCAGGGGTGTCCACAGGTTTGAATCAATTGAGTTGAGGCAAGTTGGCTCATTGTACAATATCCCTTTTGGTCCCTGTGGTTCAGGACCAAACTGAGCATTAGGTGACTGGTTGCCCCCTATCCCAAGGTAAGCTGTCAAAGCAGCTGTGAAGATGACATAGTTCATCTTCTGACTTGGGGAGGGGTAATGGTTTTTGGTAAGGTTACTTGCTTAGCCTGGGTAAAGTATTGATTAATGTGATAATATTGAGGAGGATATTCACTCAATGATAGCACAAACTATCATTGAGGGGTTTGTCTTTATTTATACTAATGGACCTGCAAGGCATGATTATTGGAAGGCATAGCATTGGGGAACCAAGAGTCTGAGTTGCATCTGGTTTTCCCTTTTTTGGATTGGCTTGGGTGGCTGACTATTGAGAAAGTTTGGCTGGATCCAAGTTTGCATTGGCATAGTGCAAGTTTGGTCTTCTTCATGCATCCAAATTCATTTACTAAATTTGGTGCATGATTTCCATTGGTGAATAGCCTGTCAGTCCATTCCTCATTTGGTAGGCTCCCAAATTGGGCAGCAGTTCCTTCCAAGTTTGGCTTTGGGGAAATTGCCTTTCCTGATTTCCCGATCTGGCTATTTCCCAAAGGAGTGGATGGGGACTGGCCTGCTAGCATGGGAGGGCAAAGGCTGGCAGGTGGCTGGAAGGTGGCAGGCTGGCCCATGGGTGCCTGGTTTGAGGATGGCTTGCAGATGGGGCTGGCAAGAGTGGTGGGCGCCTGTGCAGTGGGAGGCTTCTGTGTGGAGGCGTCAGGGGGCCGCGCGGTGGCAGTAGACATCTGCTTGGTGGCGGCGGGTGCCTGCACGTTGACGGCAGGCAACAGTTTGGTTATGACCAGATTCTGCGTGTGGACGGGGGGCGCGTTGGCGGTGGACATCTGCTTGGTAGCGGCAGGTGCCTGCACGTTGACGGCAGGCAACAGTTTGGTTGTTCAGATTCTGTGTGTGGACGGCAAGGGCCCACACGGTGGAGGTGGATGTCTTCTTGGTGGCAGCAGGTGACTGCTTGGTTGTGGTGGGCTTCCGCATGGTGGCAGTGTGTATCTGCTTTATGGCGGCAGATGTCTGCATGTTGGTGGTGGATGTCTGCACGTTGACGGTGGATGTCTGCTTGGTGGCAGCAGGCGCCTTCATGTTGGCAGCGGGTGACAGTTTATTGATTACAAAACTGTAAGTGCCAGGAATATTCCTGACACCAGAGGGGTAACCTGTCTGTCTATTGTTTCTGTCAAGCAAGAGGGGTTCTGTACCTCCCTTTCCAGAGCGTCTTGCTATCCACAAAGTCATTTTTTACTTCCATTAGCTGATCTAGGGCAAGGACACAGTTGACACAGGGTTGGCCTTTCAAGCCAGGGCAGCACCCATGATTGCTAGGGGTAGGAGTACAAGTGGCCTCAACCTTCCCTTTGCCATCAGAGTTGGAGGACAAATTATCAGGGTCAGAGAGGCTCTGTATTAAATATTCAATCTCTCCTTGCAAGGTAGTTACTTGGTTTATTAGCAAGGCAATGCAAGGGTTGAGCATAGGCTCTACTGGAGGAGGTTTTGGAACAGAGGTTTGACGTTGAGTAGTGGCTTTGAGTTCAGCTATGGCTTCCCATACCTTAGCTTCAAAGGCAGACAGGACCTCCACAGCAGGAGCAGGAGGAGTCACTTTAATAGAAGCTACTCTATCATCAATGTAGTTTTGCACTTGATACAGAGTGTCTACTAATGCAGCCTTATCCAGACCATATTGATGGTGTAGATGGCGGCCCAAGTATCAATGTGAGTCCCAACCAACTTGAGTTGGGAATTGACATGCTCTCAAAATTGGTTGAGCTTGGTAACCAAAGACTCAAAATCCTGGCGGTACTTTAGAAGGGTTGCCTCTATCTGTCCATGCCACATAGCTTGGTGATCATCCAGTTTGCACAGTTGGTCCTTGATATATCCAGGGAGCAAGGAGAGAAAGGAGTTCAACAATGAGGTTAAGTGCTTCTGAGAAGCCAGCAAGTTGCGCTGATTATCTGAAATACTAGCAAAGAGGCTATGGACCATTCTTGATAGGCCATATTTTGAGCATGGTTGTTTGAGATAGCAGTAACTATAGCAGTCAAAAGCTGGTTCTGAGATCCTAGCACTAATTGATGATAAACCAAGGCGGGGTGGATAAACTGGTTAACTAACACACCAATAGTTTCCATTGATTCCATCAGTGCAGGGGGAAGACAGAAGTCTAAGAGGAGGAATACAGGTCTTCAGAAGCATACCCAGGACAAAGACCAGGGATAGAGTGTATTGCCATGGTGCCTGTGTGAAGAAGGGAACACATGACATTGCTGGCTTGCTTGAAATTAAGAGAGAAAGCTGTAAGGGGGCCATGCAGACCCAGGGGATAGCACCATTACTATTGGTGTAGAGGGAGAATCAGTAATATCTTCTTCAAGAAGAGGACTTAAGACTTTGGGTGGTTTGGTTACTTAAGAGACAAAAGAAGATAGATCATAAAAGGCGCAGAGGAACAGGGTAACCAAGGGGCTTACAGCTCCTGTAGTGAGCATCAGTATGCTGTGTTTGGCTCCTGGGGACAACATCCAGGAGGACACAGCAGAAAATCTTTATAACAAAAGATTTGAGGCTCAAAGCTAGCCTTGAGTTAGCCTTCAGGGCAAAATTAAGGGCACATACCTTAATTTCCTGGAATACAAGATGAGGATTTACTTTTGGCAAAAAAGAAGGAAAAAAAGCTTGAATATTATTAAAGCCAATACAAATGTGGATAAACTTGTCTTTATTAGGAGAAATGATTCTTTTTAAATATTAGATAAGGGTCAATGATCATTTATTAGGTAGACAGAGTGGTTGAGGGGGTCACATTGAGATGAGGTCATACCAGAATCAGACAAGGGCAGGTATGGTATTCTGGAATGAGTGGAGATTAGATTAGACCCATTTACAGTAAGCAAGGAATCACCAAAGTTGAAAGCAAAACCAACCAAATGTTCACACATGTCATTATTCAAAGGCCATATAAAAGTAGCATTAATGGCGCAATTTACAACACTCTTCCTGGGATTGGGCCTTCTTCTTTCACCCTCTGGTTTCCTTTGACTCCTCTTTGATGGTTGGGAGAATCTCATTAAACTTGGCCTTTAAAATTGTAAGAGCATGGACATAAGTTTCCTGCTTCTTATTTGAGAGGAAAAAGAAGATCAGGGGAAGAACTAGATTTTCCACCTGCTTGTGAATGTTACAAAGCTGGATAAATAGCTTTGGGCAGATGGAGAGAGTGCCATCTTCAAGCCATGTTTTGCATTTCAACAGGTTGCGCAGATCCTGTGAGGTGGCAAAGCAAATAATGCACTCAGGGGCATGTTGGCTGTGGCTGTGGAGAAGGAATCTCTCACAACAAGATAGTTTTTGTTCCTCAGTAAGGATCAATTGATCAATTGATGAAGCACTGACGCCTTCAGTGCTCAGAGCATATCTCTGATCAGTGTGATATCTCTGTAATTTGGAGGCGTCATCAACAGTGGCAAGCTGGGTGTCATTTAAATTGAAGAGGGCATCATTGACAACATCATTAGCAGTTTGATCTTTGGTGATTGGGATGACCTGGCAAAGAAACCAGCAGATTAGTTGGTACAAGGGGTCAAAAGGCTTGGTGCAGTCATGTCCAGTAGTCAGGGACTTAAATCTAGTGAACCTGTATGTAGTGAGCCTAGCAGGGCACCCAGCATTATCACATTTGTAGTGATGTTGCGGATTGCTTTCTTCTCATTGTTACAGCTGAATATGTAACCCTTGTAAACAAAGACAGCACCCACTTTCTTAGTCATTATGGGGTAGCTGGCTAGGTATGTGGTGGGCACAGAAAAGGTGCCATTTTGATTGTAGATATTGTGGAGGGTGTATAGATCCCAGAGCTCAATTTGCTCATCTGAAGGAGCACCAGGCTCAGGCTCCTGTTCCTCTTCCTCTTCAGGCTCTGAGGTAGAATCAGAAGAGCAGTTAAAGTTTAATAACTTTTACTGAGGATCTGAAGGAGGGTAAACAAAAGGAGAGTGGGGAGGGGTTGGGCTTGTTTCCTCAGGTTCAGGGGAAGGCGTGGGTGTCTTTGGGTGAGCTTTACCCTTAGCAGGCTGCTTTTTAGGGGTAGTTTTGTCCTTCTTGGCCTTGGGAGGAGTGACCTTGGACTTGGACTTGGAGGCCTTGGATGCCTTGAGCGCAGCTTTGGTGGTAGGCTTGGGAGGCATCTAAAAGTGAATTAGTATCAAAATATGGGAAATTTGGGGGTTGTTTTTAAAGAGAAAACAAGAATGTTTTTTAATATTAAAGTAGTAATTTTTTACATAGAATTGTAAAAAAGTCTTAATATATATAATATCAAAATTTCAATGTTTTTTAATTTGTAAAAAATATTTTTATTAGTAACACAAGTATGCAAAACATTGAGTTTTGTCTGAAAACTTGCAGTTGAAACGGTGTTTTTGAAGTGACGTAATTGAGGTGCTGTAGCTCAAAAACATAGTGTTTTAACCATTTTTATATATTAGATTAACAAATTTCTGGTGAAGCTGCCTAAACCAGGCCAAAGAGTAAAACTTGAATATTTCAAAAACTAACTTATACAACTGAGGTTAAAAAGTACCCAGTTGTTTAGAGGAGGCCAATATATATATTTTTGTAATTTTCATATGTTTTCTTACATTTTTTATTAATGTTGGTGTTGACGTGAAACTACACTTCTGAAAAGTGGAAAGCAAGAATTGCAGTGGGGGAATCAATATAGCGTAGCCTGGCGTCATATGTAATTTCTCTTATTTTCCCCTATCCATTGTGCGCATCAAATCAATTGGGTGGTATGAAAGCCAGTGGAATTTGAAGTGACTAAATCAAAATGATGTAATCACCCACTTCCATATTAAAATCATTATTAAAATATTTTATTAAGAAAACCCTTATCAATGTATCCATGTATAATAAAGCTATAAATTACATATAACAAAACTGGTTTTTTTACCCAGCAATGACAATCACTGAAAGGACTATCATAGTGGCATTATTTTAAGTTGATTTTGGTATAAGTGTCTTAGATTAATACTATAGGAACATCTTCTGGCAATATACAACAGGCTTTATTTTAGTTTGTATATAAGTTTATTTTAGTTAAAGATAAATAGTGTGATTCAAAATGACCTAAAGTCAATATGGCGAAAACACACCCCACACTAAGTGATTTCATATTTAAATAAAGCTAGCAAAATAGGCAACTGCCAGAATTAACTCATTACGCAAGTCAACTTACTATATGTCAACAATCAGAAATAAAAATACCTTAATTTCAACAGCATTGAAAAGTCAGAATTTAGTTTTAACTCATGCAGACTACTAAATGTTGACACTTTTGTAATAAGTAGAAACCTGTTTCCTGAACATTTTACTTAATAAAAATTAAGCTTTAAGATACTTTTTAAAGTAATGTGACAATATAGATTTTAAAAAGACTATGAAAATTATACATGACAATTAAAAAATTCATAAAAATACACTTCAAAAATAATTCACTATGAAATTAGCTATCTTTACTATAATAAATTTTTTCCCACTTATAAAAACAAAAAAATCCAATAGACAAAAAGATAATACATAAAAATTCCATATTATAGGAAAATTTAATAATCAGAAGCAGTAATATAAAGTTTTTTCTATATTAAAAACTACAAAAAAACATTTAATTTACTAGTGAAATACCAATATAGGCCATGTAATACAGTCTAAAGCATCAAACTATCAATAGAAAATCAATGATTTTATAAAAACAGTATCATAAATTATTAATGAGTAATTTAGAATAACTATTTATTTTAAAATATTATAATTAACATATAAGAACTATATAAAAAATAAGCAATACTCAATAAATTTAATTAAAAGCTAGACTGTGATCACCTGGTTGCCATTAAGAACTGTGGCAATCTTCTTGATGTATTCCCCAATATATGAAAGTTTATATTTGGCCTTGAAAACGTCCTTGATCTTCTCTTGATATTGCTTCTCTTTGATAGTTCTCTTCTTCTTGGATGGGCGGTTCTCAATATCTCTGATGAATGCAGCAGTCTTCTCCTGTTGGACTTTGAGGTGCTTGTAGAAGGTGTTGTATCTGGGCTTGATCCAAAGGAGTAATTGATATGCTTATACCAGCCCTCCAAAGATGAAGTAGTTTTCATCTCATTCTTAAGAACTGCTTGGTAGCAGTTCCAGTTGGCTTTGGCTCTGGGCTTGCTCTGGCGCTTAGTGACCTTACGTCCAATCCACTGTGGCTCATAATATTCAATGAAATGATAGACGGCACCATCATATTTCTTGTCATATGGATCCTGGCATAAGAGCTCAAAGGCTTGTCCAGCATGCTCTGGCTTTACAAAGGCTAGTGATACAAACTGCTGAATTAAGAACTTGCACTTTCCTGTTGTACCTAAATGGTGGAGCTTGCTGAGCTCAGGTAGACCCTTTAGTTGCCTGTTGACAGCCTGTCAATAATGGAAAAAACACCCCTGGACCTCTTCATCAAAGGTAATCACAAAAGCGTTATAATGGGCAGTTTCATAGTCAATGATTATAGTTGAGGGGCCAAGTGCTTTATCTTGAGCTTCTTTTTCTGCAGAAAGGGTGGCTTCATCCTTTTCATCATCATCTGGATTGGCTCTAGTGTTATAGCCAGGGAGACTCTTTCTATTACTGGGTAGAGCTTTGATGCCCTCCTGAAGGATTTTAAAGGCCCTTGTGTAGATCTCTTCTGTTGCCCCAGGAAGCAGAAAGTAAGCAAATGGGTGCACCTTGCCTTCAATAAGGGAATGTACTACCCATAGTTGGTAAAAAAGGCGGGGGCATACTGTAAAGGTATTGTCATATAACCAGGTCTCTGAATCCCTCAACTGCTCCAGGTTCTGTTGTTTAGCATAGCATATAATTCTTGCCTCTGCTGTGGGACCATCATCATGTAAAAGTAATACTTCATCACCATTGAACATCTTTAACTCCTCTGTCAAGACTAACTCTCCTTGAACCATGGCTGATTTCTTTAGGGGGACTAGGTCACAGTGTTTGTCACATATGTACTTCACTAACTTGTTGCGGTCAGGGATGAGCTTCAGGTCCTCATTACTTAGGTGTGTGGTGGCCTTAACTGCCAGATCAGAAGCCTTGACATCTTTGGAGACTGGGATCATTTGGTAGAGGTACCACTTTAGAAGATTTTCAATAAGATTTATTGGAACATTCCATGTGTGCTCTCCTTTTTCACTAGTGACTTTATCCCATCCTTCTGTATTGATCCTGGCAGCGCAGTATCTATCTTCACATACATAATACTTGCTTCTTCCTGCTCTCTTCTGATTTTTGCAATTGAAAACATAGCCATCACATACTAAACTTGCACCTCCTTTGACAGACATTAGAGGGGAAACCTGAGGGAACTTCTTTGGGAGCTTAAACTCTCCTTTGACGTTACATATATTGTGAAACTTTAGGGGATCCCATGGGCCAATTGGTGCTTGATGATATTCAGACAGGTAATCATCAGGATCTTCTTTATTGATACTTGATGAGGAGGATGGAGATACAAATTTGTGGGGCGGCAGAGGAGAGTTATCTGGAGTTAGATTCTTGCACTTCTTGGACTGGCATGAGCTTGATTCCTTGGGGCTTGAATCCTTTGAGCTTTATTCATCTGGCTTGACTCGGGTTCTGGACTCTTAGTTATCTTCTTTCTTCCTTGCTTGTTTAGTGGAACCTCATCTCCTTCTGATTGATACCAGCTTGGAGAAGAGGAGGGGTCAGGGGAGGGCTCTTTGCTTTCAGGGTCTGGGGTCTTCTCCTTTGTCTTCTGTTTTGTTGAGGGCTCTTTGGCTGGTTTTTTGGTGAGGTAGGGACTTTGGGCCTTCCCAGAGGCTTTGGGCACTTTCTAGGTTGACTTGGGGTTCTTTTGTGGCTTCTTGGAAGATTTTTCCTACAATAATTAGAGTAGAGTTCATAAAGTAAGAAAATCATTTGAAACAAAAAATAAAATTAAATAATAATCACTTGTTTTATTTTTTATTATAAATTAAATAGTTTATAGAAGTATAGAAAGTAATTTTAGAGCTAGTTTATTAGTAAAGAATAGAAAAAACCATGTTTAAATAAAAAGTTGATATTCTGGTAGTGACAATAGTCAAAAATATTTAATTTAGTTTGTCTGCATAAAAAATGCTTTAATTTTGACGTTGACATACTGACAGTCAGCATTAAAATAGACAAACATTATGTAAATCACTTATAAACCTTGGTTAATATTTTCTGGAGTTGGTTTTTTAAGGCCAAAACTAATTATTTTTAAATTTTTAAAATTTAAAGATTTGCATATGTGACTTATGAAAACTAAATAACAGGGATTGTTGAGGGAAGTCTAAAGTACAGCCCTGGGTACTTTGACCTGAATTATCATACCATTGTATGTGTGCTTTTTGTTAAGTGGCAGGGTTTTCTAATAAACCAGTGAAGGTGTTGACATTCAGGCAGTCAGTGTTCTTTTATAGTAACTCTTCTATTAAATCTTGCTTAAATTATGTTACTTTGTTTGCTTAGCCAAACCCCTTTGTTGCAATTTAGTTGACGCGTCATTTTGACACAAAGATGACATTATAAATACATATATAATTTCTAGTTTTAACATGTGTTTTGGCTTAAGTGGACTTCCGGAAATAAGCTATAGTTTATCCAGTGAGTTTAAAATAACAGTAAATATCCTAATAATACAAATAACACTCTGAAAGTTGGCATATGTCTTTTTTCAATGCTTATCTTAATATATATTTATTAAAAACAGGAGAGTAAAATATAAAAAATAGTTATTTTTAGAATATTGTGTATTTTATTAAGAAATTTATAGATTCTTATTTGGGGTCAACATCCAGATATTACTTACTGTAGTCAACCTTAATGTAAAAGTACAAAGAAAATTAAATTTTCATAGTAAATTATATTAATTTTTTGGCTTAAAATTAAGCCTTTGTTTAAATGGTGTTGCCATTATGCCTATTTCTTTTTAATTTTGAAATTCTGACTTAATAATTCACTATGAAAAATTAGCTTAGTTTTGGAAATGCCCAATTCCGGTGGATAAATACTAAAATAATGTTGACTTACTGAATGTTGACAAATTTTCAACATTCAGTAAGTCAACTTGTGGAATGAGTTAATTCTGGAAGTTGCCGCAAAATAAGCATTAATATATCTGACTCAAAGTGACAGAATCAAGATGGCGTAAATTTGAGATGCCACATTATAAAAGTATATGTAAATTTCAACTATTTTATTGTTTATTTTATTCTTTTGTGATTCAAAATCACTAATGTAAAAAACGCCATCTCAAATTAAATTGAGATGGTGTAAATTGAAGTGCTGTTTTTGAGATGGCGTGTTCTACTGTTATGCTGACTAATAGCCATCAATCCCCTTTTCTCTAGTACACAATTCCTGGGAAAATTGCCAGTTTGACTGAAAATGATGCCACCAGACCCCTGGTGCTACAAAAGGCTGGATTTTCACCAGTAAGTATAAGTAGTGAGGAGGAGAAGCCCTCCTCACTGTTGACATCTTCAAATTAAACAATTTTATGCTCAGGATTCATTATTCTCTTGCAAGAATTATCTACTTTTTGCACCAATATAACTATTCTGTTTGCATTTATTCATAACTCCACTACACTTTTCCACCCACATATCTGCTCCCTCCTGGCCACCAAGAGTGATCATTTTGCCCTCCATGCAGGAGATCCCTCTTACTCCCCCTGCCAACTGTGCCTCCTTCCCGGGACTTTAGTAAGTTGGGTTTTGTCTAAATCACAGTATTGGGACTGGCCAATCAGGTTGTGCCCCATACTGGGAGTTGGTGTCCCCTAGCTACTGCAGTCAACTACCTGGTCAGAATTGTGCCTATTGTTTAAATGGCCTTCCAGGCCTGGTCTGCCTCTCCTGTGGGAGTCCAGCCAAACTCTGGTATGAACCATGACACTTGGTTTAAATTCCCTGTCCTCCCAATTTGAATAAACAATCTATCTCTTCTAATCTTACTTTTATTTTAAGTTGATTGGCTGTAGGGGCTTTCACAGAGACCGGTGATGCTGTCTCATTGGTTTGTCTGCCTCTTTCCTGTTTGGTGCAAATATAAGATATTTGTAGTCTTGCACTACACTGGGAACCCTGAAGTGACATCTATGCTCTAGCCAAATCTGCTTTGAAATATTTTATGTGCCACTGGAAATCTAATACATTTTGTTAGATTCTGAAACCTTAATTTGGTACAGCTTTGGCTCGGAAATATATCCCAAAATTAGATAGACAACTATTTTTAATTAATACAGTAGTTTTTAAAGATAAAGTGCTAAGCAAAAATAACTAAGATTTAAACAAAATGGACCCAGATTTAAGTAAACTCTAAGTCAGTGTCAGGGTCCAATCTTGGACAGCCAGTCTGTCTTTTCAGAGATCACCTGGGCTGGGTTTTTTAGGCAAAGCCCACTACAAGAGTGGAGCTAACTTGAAGAAGCAGGAGAAGGACTTCCCCACCCAAGACCATGGGCCGGCAGCCTGGATTATAGTGTCAATCACCCCTGTGAGGGGGATGTACACAATCCTAAACAGCTTGCCAGTGTGGTTGGCTGAGAGGTAGGGTGAGGAGAAAGTCATTGGCTGTCAGGGATTCCTGCCCTGACTACAATATATCTTTGATCAATATTGGTACAAACAACCATACAGAGGAAAGCAACAACAAGATTTTAAAATCCAGTATGGACCCAGACTGTGAGCAAGACAGGGATCAAATCCAGAACCCTATTAATGTGTTGAACGTTAGTCAAAGATCACACTGTCAACTTACTTTACCTATTTATTCTGAACTCATTGATTGGGTTTGTGCTTTTTCTCCTAAATTTAAAGAGTTTAAAGTTAATAAACACTCTGATAACGGCACTTACTGTTCAGCATATGATTGGCTATCCTTCCAGCAGTTTTTGTGTTTAAACTAGATCCATAAGTGATGGCTTATTTCCTGCACTTTCAATACTATGCACCAACAACTCATTTTCTTGTTATCTGAACTTGTTAGAAAGTGGTTCTGTTTCTCTTTTTGTCCTGTTTCTGCCTTGGCTTTGAGACCTGCACCAACCAGGTAAACTATTTTATGATCAAAAACCTTTCAAAGGTTTCTTCATAAAAGAAACCAAGGTTCCTTTTTGCCTCCATCATATTTTCACCCTCCATTTTATTTTTAGCTGCTTCAATAAGTATTTAAGCCAACTTGATTTTCATATCATCCTTGTTCCAAAAATAAAGCAATTATTTCTATTCTAAACTTGTATACACTTTTCTCTTACACTCTCCTTATCTGAAACCATGAAGAGAATACTATTCCTGTTCTGGCTTCTAGTCCTTTGCCTTCCTGTGATATTGGCCCTTGACAATCCAACACCCACCACAAATTGTCATAATTCTTCTCCAGATGACTCTCACCAGAAGGAATCCCTGGCCAAAAATTGGTACAAGTATCCCTCTGGTCATTGGGGGAGAAAGTTCCATTATGGCTGGTCCAAACTATACCTTCACCAGCTAAACCTTCCTTGGTGAGATCAAATGCCTCCTACTTTTTGTTTTATCTGGTAGGATATTAATTGCTGGTTAGATTCAGCTCCATGATGGGTAAATTTGCCTTCCTAGGCCATTTTGGTCACTTAGCCATGATTATGCTCCATATTGGTTTGGTTATTGCAGGGCACAACTTAGGGGCCTTGGTCCATCAGAGTGGAAACTTGTTCCCTCTCAGATGGGTCCCTGAAATTGGCTTAGGGGTTACAGGTGGTTCCATATCAATGTTGTAGGCAGGCAGGTAGTTGAAATTGCCTCTAAACAACTTGGGCGTTGGTAGGATCCAGGGGCCTTGACAATTATATCTAAATGTGGATTGTATGCAGGCCAAGGAATCTAGCTCCAGGATTTTTTCTGGGGTGTAATCATTATATTTGGGTCTCAGAGGGTATTCCATAAAATAGACAGGACCAAAGGGAGCACATGGAGGACAGAAAACTGCAGGTGGAGGGACAGGAGGGCCAGAAGATCTTGTGCTGATTCAATAGATGGCAAGAACAAAATAAGGCAGTAGCTATGTAAGCCAAAATATCATAACCTTTATTTAAAGATGGCAATAAGTTTGAAGCGCAGGGTCCTTTGGTCTATATAGCACCCCACCTCCAAACTTAACATTTTTCACGGGGGTTTCCTCAGGGCATTGGAAAGTATGGGCCCAGGGAATCTGATTGCTTAGAATCAGAGGTAGCAAAATGGCACCCAGGCTGGGTTTTTTTATTGGACAAGGATCTCAAGTTGGCAACTTGATTTTCTGGCCCTATGGCTGCAGTCATGGAGTCAGGCCACAGGCCTGTTCATCTTCCTAAGGTTGGCTCGTGATTAACCACTTAGATAGTCTACAAGCCCATTAAGCAGACAGTAGGGATTTTTTCACAGCCCATACCAGAGTCCAACTAGACTCCCACAGGGGAGGCAGGCCGGTCCTGGAAGGTCATTTACACAATAGGTGCAATTCTGACCAGGTAGTTGACTGCAGTAGCTAGGGGGCACCAACTCCCAGTATGGGGCACGGCTGATCAGCCAGCCCCAATTTTTGATATAGACAAACCCCAGCTTACTGAAGTCCTTAACAGGAGGCAGTTGGATAAGGGGGAAGTGATAAGAATCTTCTTCATAGCAGGAAGGATAGTATCTTTAGCACAACTAGGAGGGAGATCCAGATGATGGAGGTGGAAATACTCCAAGTCAAGAGTGCAGGGTGGATTGACTGAGGTAGAAGGAGTATAGTCAGGGGGTACAGATAGGCAAGTTTATATTGAGTTGTGGATTCCCAAATAAATGCAAAGAGAATAATTAAATTTGAGAAAAAATAGATAATTCCTTCGATAAGATAATGATTTCTGGGCGTAGACTTGTTTTATTAAGATGTTAACAGTGAGGAGGGCTTCTCCTCCTCACTACTTATACTTACTGATAATTTTGTGGCCTTAATTGCCACCAGGGATTTGGCAGCAACATTTTCAGTTAAACTTACAATTTTGGCTGGAATTTGAGTACTCGGGCCTGGAGGTGGACGCTCATTGCTTGGTATAACAGGAATCTTTTTTGGGCTGCAGCAAGCCAAAGTACCACTTCTATTTATAGAACCCACAAGCAATAAAGTGCCTGATTGCGCAATCAAACAGTTTTGCTCCCAATGTACCATTTACTGATAATTAAGAGACCCAAATTTGATAATAGAATCAAAGCCAGGGATTTGAGGCTTGTGTGCCTCTCAAATCCTGGGCCATTTGTTAATAAAAAGGGGATTTTATTGTTCTGGGAGACAGTTAGTAAGGTTTCCCAAGCTGTGGGATGTTTGGCCTTTAGGAAGGCTAGCTGATTGTCCAGGGAATTCTGGGCCCTGACAGATTTTGTCACCTCCATTAGGCGCCTTGATTAAAACCATATTTGGTGGGGCTATTGCCCAGGTTTGGCTGGCCTCATTGTTTGGACAATCTCTTTTAACCTTTAGCTTTCAGGGGCTAAACCCCAGAAAACTGCAGACCTCAGGGGTACAGGATTGGTATCAGAAAATTCCTGACATCAACAATATTTTGGTAAAAACTTCAAGTTGGGGAGAGATGGGAACAGCCAAATCAAGAAATACCCAATTTGATTTGGATTTCCTCCCATTAAAAGGAGAAAATAATACAGTAGTTTTAAAAGCTATGGCAACAAGCAAAATGAACTCAGATTTAAACAAAATCCAAAAAGCAGGTTAAAATATACACCCTTTAACAGGGATTTTTGGCGCTAATAGGCAAAATGGGTCAACACAGCAACAAAGTACTCACGCGCAAAGCAAAACCATTCAAAATGCAATCCAAAATACATGGATTCACAAACAAAATGGTGTGAGTTGGCTTTCAGTGCACATATGTTTACTATGTGAATTGGTAACAAAATACACCCACACATGGTGCGTCAAAATTCAATCCAAAAACAAAACACAATAGGAACTCAAACCACAAACAAAATCACTCACACAGTTTGTGCAATGGATTGTAATCAAGAATGATACCAAGTCATCTAAAATAAGACACAAGATCTGAAACATAAATTTTAAAAATATTGTGTTGGGTGCTTATATTTGGCATAAAATCCGGCCAAAAAAGGGTGGAAATTATTTTGGGTATTCAAAAATGGGCGTTGTAAACCAGAAATAACTAATTAAGAAATAAAAAATCTATAATTGGGATATTGGGTGAGAAAACCTCTAATTAAATATCCAAATTCAGATAAAAGCAAAAATTAAAATTAGGGAGTAACTTAATTAAAATTTATTTAGTATTTTATTAAATTTTAAAATGGAAGGAACACAACACCAGAGTACCAATGCACCTGTTGTGCGCCACAGTTGCGGTTGCCCCCATGGGTCAAAGAATAGACTCAGTACAACACAAGTGCCTACTTGGGAGGTAGGCGGAAGAGGAGAAAGCCATAGTGACGCTGCACTGATACAGCCGGTTCAAGGAGCACAATCTGCTAGGGTGCAGAGCATAAACCCTCAGGTCCCAAAGCTGACCCAGAAGCCAACCAAGGTCACCACTACCAAAATGGTTAGAAACAAGGAGGTAGAACTTACTTCATATGTGTTTGATGCTGTGTACTGGCAAGAGTCAGTCCTGTCAGCCATGCTGGAGAAGATGAAGCCTGTACTTGATACTAGCTATGAGCCATACATAAGCAATGGCAATCAGGAGGACAACAAGGAGCCCAAGTTCTTTCAAACTGATGAGGGACAACTGGTGTGCAAGAAAGTTGCAGCCTTCAACAACAAGGTGCCTATGCCCTGTGCCTTGCCTAATGCTAATGAGTCAATCCCCACTGCTAAAAAGCCCGCTCAGAAGCGCATCCCCAACATCAAACACATCATCCTGCTTAATCCAATGTGTGAATCAGGCAATTATAAGGAGGCCACATCCATTGTCAGGGTGGATCCTAAGTACGCCTTAAAGACCTTCAACAAGTTCCTCAACACAGGTCAAGTCCTTGCCGCGGAGAAATCCTTGCACGTGTCAACCATGCTCACAAAGGAGCACAAATGGGCAATCCTCCAGTGGTTAATCCGAGATTGCCATCTTGAACTGGCAAATATACAGGCCATGGTCAAGTCCACTTTTGGGGTTGAGGCCTCAATTTCCTTCTATTATCATTTGGTCAAGGGAATGCAATTTTCCTGGAAAAACTTGGGGTATCCCCAAACAATTGGAACAGCCCAGCTAATATTGAGACCCGGAGAAAATACGCAGAGGCGTATACTGCCCTAAAAGCCAAGGGGATGGTCAAATTTTACTACATCAACAAATCAGCATTTGCCTCGTCAATGCGAAATGAGTATGGGTATGTCCCCAGAGGCTCTAATGACGGGATGGCTCAGCGTGCTGAAGTCCGCATCACAGCCTATTTGATGGTGGCTCTCCTTGGTCCAAAGGGGTTTTAGCTCTACCAAATGATATTGGGATCTCACAATAGCTAGACCTTCCTATCATTCCTCCAATTGGTCCAAGAGCACCTGAGGCGCATAAGCCCGGGCTTCACCAACATAATTGTGCTGGACAACGTTGGTCTCCACAAGGTGGCAGATATTCTTGAAGAATTTCCATCAATTGACACAAGCATTGCAGTGGGCCCCCAGCAATTGGCCACAGCAAATATGCACCTTCTCTTCCTCCCTGCCTATTTGCCCTTCCTAAATCCCATTGAGGAAGCCTTTGGGTGGCTCAAGCAAGTTGTCAAGCAAGGAACCCCAACTGGGACAGAGGACCTTTTTGATTTGCTGCAGGCTGGGATCCATACCCTCCCAGCTGAGACCGTGGCCAAATTCTATGGCCACGCTGATTTGTTTATCCCTGCGTGCCTTGCAAATCAGCCAATCAATTAAAGGCTTAGCTTATCCCACTTTTTTATATATCCTCTAATTTACTAATCAAGATTCATTAACTAACATTTTATATTTAGATGTTTCCAAGCCCGCAATCACATTCAGCAGCACCATCAATGAAGGTTAGTAATTTATTTATTCATAATCATTTTTATTATTGCATCCAAGGGTATCCCAAACGCTTGATAATGAATTACGCAAACACATCAATATCATTTTTTGCAAATAAATATAAAAAGGAAACTAAAAAATGTAAATCATACAAATTAGAAGTAGATTTTATTGACATATATTATATGCTTTTATTAAAACCTTCCCTGGAATTTGTTTTGTAAGTAATGTTTGCTAAAATATTATTTTATAAAATTATTAATTATAATAAAAATAATCTAAAGGGTAAATATATTTATTGGAATAGAGGATATATTAGGAGCGCCTATAATGGGTTTGGCGGTATGTACCCACCCTGTGATGGAGGTGGCAAACAACCTCCACTGCCGCACTGTGGACAGTGGATACACCCTGGTTAAAATACTCTTGCCTTCTGGTGAAAGGCAGAATGTTTAGGTGGGATTGAAGCAGCAGCTTCTCAGGCGGGGCTGCAAACCCGTAGATTCCAGCCAGGACCAGAGCATCCTGGATAACATGGTCCACTGAGTCATATCCAGGGGGGACCTTCTTCCCATCAAGAGAAAGCTGGGCCTCATCAATTGCCAGAAGGACCCTGTCCAGGTCCTCCATGCTGGTGCTCATTCCAAAGTAAAACAGGAACCCCAGGTAAACAAAAAGGTGAAGCCTTTGCCCAGAATAGGCTTCCGTAAACTTGCATAATTTATTGTATACTGCGCTTTTTTCCCTCATGTTTAGTTTTGCCAAAGGTAAGATCCATAGCTTCTGGGACCCCTGTCTTATTGGCACTCCAGGCCAGCCCCAAGTCCGCCAGGAGGATTTTAGTCTTCTTCACGGCTGTTGCATCTGCAACAGCCAGTTTTTCTACCGCGCGCCCAAAGTTCTCCAGCAAGTTAGACAGGGTGTGCTCCACCGGGAAGCAGAAGCAAGCAGCCGCATGAGCCCGGCCCATCTCCGGTATATTCTTGAATGGGAGCGTCGCCAGGACGTCCCAAACAAGCTCAATGGAGTTTACACAGTAAACTCCACTGAGGTTAACTGGGTCCAGGCGGACCAGTTGAGCATCCTTGTAGGCAGTAACTGCCCACTCAGATGCCCCCTCTTCATGCGTCAGTCCAGCCAATGCCTCCCTGGACATTGGGAATGCACCATAAATCCTATCTTCAAGCTCCTGCAAGACAGGGGGGACAGGAAAAGCTGCTTTGCCACGTGAGTGGCAAAATTTGAGTAGAAGGTGGGGGAAAAAAAAGGAACCAGGACCCGGCGAAGTTTGCCATCAACATCTTCTAAAAAAAGGTAAGTATTTATGAATTTTTATTAAATTTATTTTCTTAGGTTACCTTCTTGGGTTTCTTTTTTGCCGGCGGCTTTGGCAGGCTTTGCCATCCTTGGTGCAAGCAGTTGCGCGGGTGTCTCAGTGTCCTCCTTGTGGGCCCTCTTGCCGGGTTTGAGATGTGCATACATCTCAGGGTTGTCCATCCAGACAGACGGCGCAGAGAGGGCAAAGGACTTGGATTGCAAGTCTTCAACCACTGTCTTCTGAATGTTGAGTAGGCGCTCTATTGTCTTCTCAGGTGTTTCTGGTATTTTGGTCATGAGTGACTTGGAGGACACCTTTTTGATTTTGTCCCCTTCAAGGACGGCAGACTTCACCTTTTCCGTAACCTTGCGGTCAATTTCTTTGATTTTGGCAATTGCAAAGTCAAGGTCTTTTAGAAGTTTTTCCAATTTGCTCATTGATTTTTTACTAACCTTTTCATATGTTTTTATAGCTCTTGCCCCAATAAATTCTGTATTATTTTGATACAATTGCCTCTTTGTTTATTCCTTTTTGTTTTCCCATTTACTACATTATCCCATCTTTTTACCCATTTTGTATATGTTTTGCATACATCTCAATATGTGTTGTTTGCTTTGTGTGGCATTGTTTCCCTGGTTACCATATTATTTTGGCGCTTGACACAGCCCCTTGTGAAATATTAACAACAACTTGGTGATCAGCTGAATTTGAATTAGAAAATTATAGTGTTAACTGTTTTTAGATAAAGTTGTTACTGATCCAAATTCAAAACCTTAATGATAAACTTTAAGCCAATCAGGAGCCAAGTGATAAAGTGATTGTTGTGACATAAAGGGACATTCAATAATTCTTTGGTTCATGTGCACTAATTAATATGATTAGCTGGATGTTTTGCCATTGTACACCATTGCCGCTGTGACAAGTTGTTGATGGACTAGTGTTAACTCAGCGGCTGATTGAGCACTAGTCCATCAACAACTTGCCACAGCGGCAATGGCGTACAATGGCAAAACATCCAGCCAATCATATTAATTAGCGCACATGCACCAAAGAATTATTGAATGTCCCTTTATGTCACAACAATCACTTTGTCACTTGGCTCCTGATTGGCTTAAAGTTTATCATTAAGGTTTTGAATTTGGATCAGTAACAACTTTATCTAAAAACAGTTAACACTATAATTTTCTAATTCAAATTTAGCTGATCATCAAATTGTTGTTAATGTTTTCACAAGGGGCTATGGTTTGGTGCTAAAAATAACTGTGTTCAGGATCTAGATACACACCATAGTAAATATATGATTTTATAGAAATAAGCTGAACATAAAGAATAAAACCAACTATAAACAAAGAGAACATGAACAATTGAAATTCAAAATAAAGATAATATAAATATAAAATGTTTGGTGACAGGGGGTTTATTGAGGAGGGGAAGAGTGATGCCTAGGAGGCAGAAAAACAGGAAGAAAGACGTAGAGGCAGTGCTGGCCTGGGGGGTCTGGGATTGGGTGGGTTGGGCTTGCGGGTTAGGGGTGTTGGTGGTGGGGGTGGAGGCAGGAGGATTTTGCATGATGACCACCATATACCGCTTATTG
Organism: Entomophthora muscae; assembly: GCA_014839935.2. Taxonomy (NCBI): domain Eukaryota; kingdom Fungi; phylum Entomophthoromycota; class Entomophthoromycetes; order Entomophthorales; family Entomophthoraceae; genus Entomophthora; species Entomophthora muscae. The sequence continues at coordinate 123,166 of QTSX02002256.1, forward strand.
TACTCCTTATTGGTTATTAGCTGGATGGGCTGGTAAGTGGCAGTGGCCCAAAGTGGAAGGCGCTTATCCTTATGTGATTGGCTGCCCATGTTCACATGGAAAACCATTTGCGCAAATAAGTCAGCCACCATTTGGCAACCAAAGAGAAAATTGTGATCAAGGACCCCAAGATAGAGGTTGTTGGAAGCCTGAGGGCGGCGCTCCCGTAGTGTATCTCAGATGTTAAAGAAGACGACATCTCCCAGATGGACGTTGGCGTGGCCGGCTGGGTACACAGATGCTTGGTGCCCGCATCCCTGGATGGTCTCAAGGGCAGTGGAGCTACCCTCCATCTGGTGGCTCAAGAAAACCTGATGCTTTGAATTTGAGCCATCCCAGGAGTTGAGCAATCCACCAAGGATGTGGCTGTATGAGTACCCATTGACAAAATCAGGGTTTGTCCAATAATCAAAAAACCCTTGGCCAACACAGCCAGAAATGCACCAATGAACCTCCCCTTTTTGACCTTCTTCCTTCTGTTCTTGGTGGTGGCTTTTCCCATCTCATCAAAGTCATAAAAAGCTAACAATAGCTTGTAGTATGAGATGAAAATGACATCATCTGACAGACTAGTCAGGCATCAGACTAGGGTGGATTCAATGGCAGGATCATACGGGGAATCCTCAGCGCCATCCCATTGGTTGCCGGCAAAATTGGTAAGAACCGGTACAGAAGCCACTTTCCCATACATCCAGAGCTGCACCATGCGCTCAGACACCCAAATGCCATGGTGAGAAAGTTGCTTCCGGACCTGGGTCAAGGGAAGCTTGGGGTCCCGCTGGAGGAGGTCAAGCATGATTGGGTATGCCTCAGTTATCTGGGACTCTTAGGCCTTCTTGGGCTTCTTGGCTGCCCCAATCCAATTCCCCCTGTTCATCATGCTGTTGAATTCCTGTATGACAGTAGCTCGGGTAAATTGCAATTGGTCAGCAATCTGATCCCAGGACAGACCTTGCAGGTTGAGTGCCACAATTTCCTGAAGAATTTGGGCAGTGATTATTCTGCGTTTGGGGTGCTGGGTGGGGGGAGCTGAAGCCTGATTGGCTGTAGGAGGGAAGGTTGGCTAGTGACAGGAAGTTGTTTCAAACCAAGGTTGCCATCCTGATTGGCTGATTGGTTGGCAGCTTGTGCAGGGGTGGGTGTGGGAGCGGGGGCAGCACTAGACGCAAAGTGACTCTCAAACAAGTCAAAGCCATATGGGTCAGGGGACATTAACAGGTCAGCTTCTTGTTACCCGCCTTAAAGGCTTGGGTGTAAACGGGTGCCTCCACGTTCTGAGCCTCACCTCCATTGAAGCTGGCTTGGCTGCTGCTGGCTTGGCTGCTGGCGCGGTTGAAGATGTTGCTATTGAAAACCATATTGAAATAAAACCTAGGATAAAATCACTAAAAGTAGAAATTTTAAAAATTAATGATTTATTTTTATTGTAATCTCCATTCCATATTTGGAAGGTTCTCAAAACTATTCCATACAAATCTGGAGCCATGAAAATGAATAAAATGCCTCTGTTCCTAAATTAGATAGCTGTTGATTGGCTATTAAATTGATAGTTTTCTATTTTAGGCTGCTCATACTACACATCTTGTGTGAGTTCATTTTGTTTTATGTTTGTGTAATCTTGCTTCTAGATTATTCAGATTTTGTTTCATTTTGGTCCTTCTGTTGGTGTCTCATATGAATCCTAATTGGATTATAATATACTCCAGAATAGCATCCATACATTTCACTTGTTGCGTCAGTTCATTTTGTTTGTGGGTTGAACTACACCACTTGATGTTTGATATAATTTTGTATAATGGGCAAGAGAAATTTTGTTTTTGGTTTTACATTTCATTTATTAACCAACAATATTTAAATTATTTGAATCCTGAATCTTGCGCAACTTGGATTTCATTTAAATCTGAAATGATTTTGTTTAAATCTGAGGTATTTTTGGTTGTCGCCATAGCTTAAAAAACTACTGTATTAAAATTCAGGTCAAAATGGGACTTGAAAAGCCCTGGAACAATTTAACATCTGGTCAGGCACCTGCTACAGTTGTGCAGGCGTCTGCCACGCCTGCCAGCACCCAGCCAACTGCTAGCCAGCCTCCTGGGTCCCCCAACTGCCAGCCACTCACCTGGGCCTGTCACAGTAAATTCAATAATGCCAAGGATTATTTAGTCAAGTAGAAAGGCTTAGAAAGCTGGGAAACCTTTAACAAAATTGACTGATTAAAGGATTTGAATCAAACAGTTGATCAAAAATGGGTTACAGCTGCTCCTGTTTGCCAGTTGAATGGGATTTTCCCTTGTAATCTGATGTTGTTAAATCAACGTAATATAAGAGTCACCCAATATGGTCTTATTTATCAGCATGGTCATCAGAAGTTGATCACTCAAGGGTTCTTTAAAATTTGGACTAGATACACACTTGACAATATGGAAGGCATAGGAGCCAAGGATCCAGGTGGTATTGCTTAGTCAAATTTTGATATATATTAAATAATTTTCACTGTTTCAACTCTTGAGAGTTGAGTCCTCCCAAAATTTATACTCAATAAAATCAAATATCCCTAGGTTTAACTTTATTTTAAAATGCATCTTGTAGTTGGCCTGTTGCGCTAAATTTCCTACAATTTAATTATTATCAGAATCATCACAGGAAGATGGGCCCTGCTGTTGGCACTTTGTTGCTGCCTCCGCCCAATGTTAATCCAATGCCTACCAATCTTGGAGCTGTTCCCCCTGTATTCAAAGCTGAAACACTGGTTCTATCTCAATGTCCTGAATTTTTTGCTAAGGACTCTCTGATTCTCTTGCAGGCTATTTATCTAGGTCTTTTCTGGTTAGGGTTAATCATTTTGCTTAACCCTAGTATCTCATTTGGAAATTTCACAAAACAGTATTTGATGCTGCATTGGTGGTTAATCATTAACTCCATGTGGATTTGGGTGGCAATTCCCCACCACTTGGAGACAGCTTCTTAATATCTGGCAATTTCTGTCACAGGGTCCCAGTCCTCACTCCCCAGTCAACCAAAAGCCCCCATCCATCACAGCCAATCAAAAAAATCTCTAATGGAAGGGCAAAAATTGAAGAACAATCCCTGCCCATCAGAGGAGAAACAAAATTTAGTTTCAGACAAGAGCAACAATTCTGCCCATAACCAATGGGATTCTGACCCCCAGGCCACATAGTTGAGTCTAGACCCCAACTAAAACTTGCCTTCAAAGATAAAAATAAATCCTGGAAGCCTCATGAGTTGCCACCATCACCTGACCCCATGCTCAGATAAAATCATTGGTCCCAGCCAAGAATGGCCAAATCTACAAGAGATTGCCAAAGAAAAAGGGTTTGGCCATCCTCCCAAAACCCAACTTTCAATTCCATCAACCAAGTTATTTTGGCAGCCCATCCCATATTTTCACTCCCACTTGAAAAAATTTGCAAGTGGGGGACACTATAAATAAAAGATCACCCTCTCAATGATAGCTTGTGCTATTATTGAGTCTAATACCCTCAATAAAACTAATTTTCAACTCTCAACCTCCCAAGTCAACACTTAGTTAGCTCACCTCCTCCAACAACCTCCAATCCAGGGAAGATGAATCACATCATCTTTGCAGCTGTACTCACAGCTTGCTTTGGGATTGGAGGATATCAACAGGAGCTAGGGTTCTTTGGACCTACACCTGAAGGGTTGAGCTGCAGCTACCATTATGACCCCAGGGCAGCTCAACTCTTCCCACATTTGTTCTTGGCCCCCTCTTGTGTTGCCTCACTCTACTATATTCATAGAAGTATATACCTCCCTGTACTACATACTGACCTACTTTGAGGGAAGCTTCAGGAGATGAAAAATCCATGCCAAAGTATTCTGGTGGTTGATGACCATTTATCTAATCATCACTGCCTTGACCAATTTTCAGTTCTCCAACCTTCTGCCATATCTCTTTTAAATAGTACCAGCAATAACTGTGTATTAAAGTCAGGTTTTAAATCCTGCTCCTGGGCCTGATTTTCCAGGGGTGGTGATTTGTCATTACTGACAGTTGAGAAAAAACCAGAGATCCAATAACTTAAGCATTTTTGGTGAACTGGGAAATGTAAAGCATAAAATATAATATCACAAATTCAAAAATGCAAAATTGTTTCAAACATTAAACAATGTAGGTCAAACTACAAAAAAATGAACTGACACAGAAAGTGAAATGGATTGATGCTTTCTGGAATATATTATAATTTAATCAGGATTCATATAAACCATCAGCAGAAATACTAAACTGAAAAAATAGAACAACCTAGAAGCAAGATTCTACAAACACAAAATGAAACAAACTCACACAAGATGTGTAGTATGAACAGCCTAAAATAGAAAAGTAACAGTTTAACAGCTAATCAACAGCTATCTAATTTAGGAAAAGAGGCATTTTTATTCATTTTCATGGCTCCTTATTTGTGTATAATAGTTCCAAGAACTTTCCAAATCTGGACTCACAATTAAAATAAAAATAAAGTCATAAAATATTAAACTTCTACTTATAGTGATTTTATCCTAGGTTTTTCACAATGGTTTTTAACAACAATAACATTTTTGACAGTGCCAGCAAACAAGACAGTAGAAGTTAAGGCAGCTTCTGTGGAGATGAAGCTCAGAATGTGGAGGCACCTGTTTACACCCAGATCTTTGATGTGAGTAACAAGGAAACCAACCTATACCTGAATTCTGACCCATATGAGTTTGACTTGTTCAGTAGTCACCTAGCGTTTATCTTTGCCCCAAACCCCTTATCCACCCTGCACAAGCTGCCAACTAACCAGCTAATCAGAACAAAAACCCTGGTTTGGAACAACTGCCTGTCAACACCCAACCTACTCTCCCCTTAGCCAATCAGGCTACAGCTTCTGCGGCTCAGTACCCCAAACACATAATAATCACTGCCCAGATTCTCCAGGAAATTGTGGTACTCAACCATTGTGGCCTGACCTGGGATCAGATTGTAACCCTATTAAAATTTGCCCAAGCTACCACCATGTGGAAGTTCAATAGCCTAATAAACAAGGAGAATTTAATTGGAAAGGCCAGGAAGCAGAAGAAGGCACCCAAGTCCCAGATTAACAAAGTATATTATTTTATGCTTGATTGCCTGCAGAGAGTACTAAGCATCCCCTGATCCAAGTCTGGAATCAGCTTGTACACCATGAATATAAATTTTGGGGTGTATGGTGCATCTCTGGATGTATAAAAAAGTGGTCTCAGTAATGGTGTTGACCAATTTTAAAGGGGACCAATGTAATGACAGTGTGGATTTCCCATATGATTTTGTACTGTATTCACTATTAACCAATGTTTAACAAGTTTATCTGATGATTTAATATTCATATTGCATTACAAATTGTCTATTTCATTTGAAAATTTTGGAGAACAAGTAAAAGCTAATAAGACCAATAAAATGAAGAAGGTCAATAAGAGGACTTTCATTGATGCATTTCTGGACTCTTTGCCTCAGAGTCTTCCTATTATAGGACAAACCCTAATTATGACAATGGTTACAAGTATAACCAGATAATTAGTGGATTATATAAAACTTCAGACTTTTCAATAACAGCTGTACTTGTATCAAAGCCTGTGCTCAACCATCATCAATACATTACTATTTTCTAAGGATAAAAAAGATACAGCTCAAATTGAGACAACAGTTTTAGAGATGAGCCTAAACATGAGGATATTGAATTATTTGGAATAATGGAACTTTGAGGGGTTTTGTCAGGGCCCAGAGTGCCCTGGACAGTCATCTGGCCTCTCTAGAGGTGATTAAATATGCAGCACGGAAACCCCCACAAAGCACTTCCCAGGGCAAAATACCCCTCTTTTAACTAAAAAATGGCCTGGGATTCAAGAGGCACACAATCATTGAATCCCTGGCATTGAGCCTGTTAACAAATCTGGGCCATCTACCTATTTTGAAATGGCACATTGGGAACACAACTGTTTGATTGCGCAATCAGGCAATCAATCCATTGTGGGAGCTAAAAATAACTGTAGCAACTTGCCATGCTGCAAAATTCAAAAGGTTCATGTTATAGCAGCCAATGAGAGCTCACCCTCTTGGCCAAGCGCGCAAATTCCAGGTAAAATTGCAAATCTACCTCCAAATGATGGCATCAGTTCTCTGGTGGTACAAAAGGCCATATAATCATCAGTAAGTATAAGTAGTGAGGGGTAGAAGCCCTCCTCACTGTTGACATCTTAATAAATCAAGTTTATGCCTAGAAGCTATTATCTTATTGCGGGAATTGTCTATTTTTGCTCAAATTTAATTATTTTCCTTGCATTTATTTGTGAATCCACCACAATATACAAACTAGCCTATCCACATCTACCTGGTTATACTCCTGCTCCCTTGTTGAACCACCCCTGCCCTTGATCTGGAGTATTTCTATCCACACCATTTGGATCTGCTGCCAACCATGAAGGAGATTCCAACTGCACCTCCTCTCCCAAATGTGCCGCCCACTCAGGACTTCAGCAATCTAGTGTCAAAACCGCAGGCTCAACCCGCCAGCAAGGTTCCAACCAAGCGGGTTTGTGACCTGCAATCCAATTACCCAGCCACTCAAAGCCAGACCCGGAAGTCAACTTGGATTACCAAATCAATCAACATGAACAAATGATGATCCCTCACGGTGGATACCTCAATTTGGTGCTTGACTCATTAGCAGGATCAAGCCACCCCCTCTTCCATCCAGCCGTGTGATCACCAATTATGTTCCTTCTATCCATTGATTCACAATAGCTATATAACCATTATCTCACAATAAAGATTATTATCAATTCTCTAAATATTTTCCCCTTGTAACTCTGCTAAAACAGCACAGTTACAACACTAGGTTTTTTCTACATCACTGTATTGGGGCTGGCCAACCAAGTTGTGCCCCATACTGGGAGTTGGCGCCCCCTGGCCACTGCCCTCAACTACCTAGTACAGATTGCGCCTATTGTTTACATGGCCTTTCAGGCCTGGCCTACTTCCCCTGTGGGAGCCCAACCAGACTCTGATATGGGATGTGACAGGTTTTATACCCAATTCTACAAACCAAAATTAAATTCTTGGCATAAATATCAACAAAATAAGAAATATCTTCAAGACTTAAATTCTCAGTTCTGACAGATTACTTGACTCCTGGGACATCTTGAATTCATTCTAATGGGTTTTATTGAGCCACCAAATAAAAAATTCAAGGGCATAAAGATAATCAAAGAATGAGGATATCAGGCCTAAATTTATCTAGCCAGTCACACAGAAATCTATCTTGGTGATGTCATGCTCTCAAATATTGAGGACATTGTCTGGGAGCGGCAACAACATTCCTTCAATGATCTATGTCTTGGCGTCCAAGACCACACTTCTCTTTTTGGTTGGCAGACTTGTTTTCCCAGCTTGTTTTAAATGTAAATAAGGGCAGCAAATTACATAAGTACAAACACTTTTCACCCTGAACCACAGCTTTCTACCAACTAATCAAACCAATGACAGACAAGGAACATAATGTGATTTATATGTTGGCCTTCACACAGAATTCATCCAGTTCACCCCCCACCACCATAAACACTCCCATTTCAGCCCTCTAATTCAACCTCAGGCCCAAAACTTCCATATCAGCACCACCTATACTTATTCTTTCTTGTGTTATTCCGCCTCATATACATCCTAATTCCCATTTAAAATAAGCTCTCTGCCACCAAACATGATTTATTATTATATTTTATTATCTGTAATTTTAATTGTTAATTTATCTCTTTGATTTTTTATTTATGTAAGGTCTTACCCATAGTGGTGCAAGGTTATAAGCTAAAGTGTGTAAATCATTAGGGTTAAGATTCAGAAGGTATAAAAAGAAGGTACTGTCTGTAATATAATCTTACACAATTCTGCTAAGAACTTATACTGGGTTACAAAAGGAGTGATAGAATTTAAGAACCCCAAAAAAAGAAGATATAACAAGGTATCTAATAGTGAACAATTAGTAACTAAGGGAATGTCAGTATTGGGATACTCTCCATCAGCAAACTGGTACATGTAACTATTAAAAGATTCTTTAAGGAAAAATAATAGATTAAACAAGCCTAAGGCTTGTTGTTTTACAACTTCCATTTATTTAACTAAAGAGAAACAAAGAAAAGAAGACAACTTATAATGTATTAATAAAAATTGAAATCCCTAAAATTTAAGATCTGAAGTTAAAAATTGATAAAGATCAAAGATGAGAAATCACTTAGAATTTTTGGCTTAAAGCCTACTTTTCACAAGTTCTTTATTTATAGAAAGCCCTTGTCAGTTGAGAAAATGATAGTTGTGGAGAAAGCAGCCAAGGACTGGAGCAACTGGAGAAAGTTGGGTAAAAAATCTGGAGGAGAAGGGGACAACAGAAACCCAGTAGAGACTGCAGATCAGCATGTAATCTGGGGAAGAGCGGCATTGATATAAGCAGGAGGCTTGAAAAGTAAGTAAATTGTGAAAATTATTTTAAATTTGAAGTAGAATATATAAAGCTAATATAATAGCTGGAAAGAAGATTTGAACAACAACAATTCAAACGCAAATCAGCGTAAAACAAGATAAATCTAGTTAAAATACTTAATTATTAATTTTGTACTTTAAAAATCAATTTAAAATAAAGAAAGATTTAAGCAGTACAAAAAAATAAATACATGAACTAGAGAGCCTGCCCTTTGGGGCAGGGCATGTCAATTTAAATTATTTTTTATATGTCTAGCTATTTCTATATAATATCATATTTTTACTATACTGTGTATCTAGATCCAGAACATGAATATTTTTAACTCTTTAAACAGCCCCTTGTGACAACATAACAACAGTTCAGTGTTAAGTAAATTATGTGTTTATTGTGCTTAGACTTGTTGCATGTGATCCAATTTCAAAACCTAAATGATAAACTTTAAGCCAATAAGGAGCATAGTGAGAAAGTGATTGTTGTGACATAAAGTGTCAGGATCAACAATTCATTACCCTGGGAAACCCAGGCTCAAGGGTGGGATTCAAACCCTGAACCTACATTCCTGCAGGCCGCTGGGCCCATGGACCAAGGGCCTGCCCGCCCGCGTTTTTTTGGGATTGAGCCCCTGCAAGCTGAGGCTCCTGCTAAGTCTCAAAGCAAGAATACCTGCACCAGCTCAACCATGGTGGCGCCAAAAGAGGAGCCTCTCAAATTGCCTAATAGAAGCAGAAATGATGCTTCTGTGAATTTCTTGAGTTTGAAGTCCTCCCAAGTAACCAATCAAACCCTACTGCCAAAGATAAACCCAGGCTTTGGGCCTGGCCCCGTGACCACAGCAAAGAATCAAGAAAATTGAGTGATCAAATTGGACGTTCTGACCAATGAGAGAATACCCAGTTGAGGTGCCATTTTGCTGCTCCCACACCTGGGCCCTCTGGCTGCCTGCCCACACTTTTCCCAATATTTTGATAAAGCCCTGATGGAAAATACTAAGTTTGGAGGCAGAATGCTATATGTGCCTATAGATTCTGTGCTCAAACATTATTGCCATCTTTAAATAAAGTTTATGTTACTTTGGCTCTTACAGGTATTGCCATATTTTTATTTGCTGTTTATCAATTCAGTGCAAGATCTCCTGGCCCTCCTGCCCCGCTGCCCACAGTTTTCTGTCCATCTGGTGCACCCTTTGGGCCTGTTCACTTCACTGATTATCCCTTGAAGCCCAAATATAAGGATTATACACCAGAGAAAATCCTTGAACTTGACCCGTTAGTCCGCATCCAATCCGCTATTAGATACAACTGCCGAGGCCCATGGATATTCTCCACCCCAAAACTATTTAGAGGAAAATTCAATTATCTCCCGGCCTACAATATCTATATGGAACCGCCTGTAACACCCAAACCAATGCCAGCGTCTTTACCTGACCTTCCAACTGACCATACCTGCAAGATTTTCAGAATAGTGTACATCACCCTCACAGAGGTGGTGGACACCATTGTACCAGCTGCCAGCCTGTGGTCTTGGGTGGGGAAGTCTGCTTCCTACCTTCTAAAGTTAGCTCCTCTCTTGTGGTGGGCCCTGTCTGCAAAAACCCTGGCCCAAGTTACCCCCAAAAATGCAAGCCAACTGCCTGATACTGGGTCCCTGAAATAAAGGGACATTCAATAATTCTTTGATTCATAGGCACTAATTAATCTGATTGGCTGGGTGTTTTGCCATTGTGCATCATTGCCTCTATGACAAGTTGTTGGTGGACTAGTGCTCAATCAGCAACCAGGCTAGCACTAGTCCACCAACAACTTGTCATAGAGGCAATGGTGCACAATGGCAAAACACCCAGCCAATCAGATTAATTAGTGCACATGCATCAAAGATATTTTGAGTAGCCCTTTATGTCACAACAATTACTTTATCACTTGGCTCCTGATTGGATTAAAGTTTATCATTAAAGTTTTGAATTTGGATCAGTAACAACTTTATCTAAAATCAATCAACCTATAATTTTCTAATTCAAATTTAGATGATCACCAAATTTTTGTTAATATTTTCACAAGGGGCTGTGCTTGGGTACTAAAAATAACTGTGTTCTGGATCTAGATACATGGCATAGTAAATATATGATTTTATAGAAATAAGCTGAACATAAAGAATAAAACCAACTATAAAAAAAGAGAACATGAACAATTGAAATTCAAAATAAAGATAATATAAATATAAAATTTTTGGCAACAGGGGGTTTATTGGGGGCGGAAAAGAGTGATTCCTAGTAGGCAGAATAGTGTGGGAAGGAAGACGTAGAGGCAGGGCTGGCCTGGGGGGTCTGGGATTGGGTGGGTTGGGCTTGCGGGTGAGGGGTGTTGGTGGCAGGGGTGGAGGCAGGAGGATTTTGCGTGATGGCTACCATATAACACTTGTTGTATTTCTCGTCTGTCATTGGCTGGATGGAATTTGTTGTAACTGTGTTGTTTTAGCAGAGTCACATGGGGAAAATATTTTAGAAGATAGATAATAATCTTTATTGAGAGATATTTATTATATAGTTCATGTGAATAAAGGATAACAGGAACAAGATTGGTGATCACATGGCTGGATGGAAGAAGGGGGTGGCTTGATCCTGATAATGAGTCAAGCGCCATATTGAGGTATCCACCATAAAGGATCATCATCTGTTCATGTTTCTGAATTTGGTAATTTGAGCCAACTTCCTAGTCTGGCTTTGAGTGACCAGATAATTGGATTGCAGGTCACTAACCTGCTTGGTTGGAACCTTGCTGGCAGGTCAAGCCTGCGGTTTCAACAGGCTGGTATGTGACAGTGGCACAAGGTGGAAGGCGCTTATCCTTACGTGATTGGTTGCCCATGTTCACATGGAAAACCATTTGCACAAACAAGTCAGCCACCATTTGGCAACCAAAGAGAAAATTGTGGTCAAGGACCCCAAGTTAGAGGTTGTTGAAAGCCTGAGGGCGGCGCCCCTAGAGTGTATTTTAATATTAAAGAACACAACATCAGCCAGATGAATGTCAGCGTGACCAGCTGGGTACACAGAGGCCTGGTTCCCGCGTTTATGGGTGGCCTTGAGGGCTGTGGAGATATCCTACATCTGGTGGCTCAAGAAAACCTGGTACTTGGAATTTGAGACATCTCAGGAGTATAGCAATTTACCAAGGATATGGCTATATCCATAGCCATTAGTGTAATCAGGTTTTTACAATAATAGACAAAACACTTTGCCAAAACAGCCAGGAACACACCAATGAAAGTCCCCTGCTTGACCTTCTTTCTTCCATTCTTGGTGGCAGCTTTTCCTTTTTCACCAAACTTGTCAAAGGCAATTGATAACTTGTAGTAGGAGATGAACATGACATCATATGTTAGACTAGTCGAGCATTAGACCAGAGTGGACTCAATGTCATGATTATATGGGGAATCCTTGCTGCCTTCCCATTGATCCCCGTTGCAGTTGGTTTGTACCCAGACCAAAGCCACTTTCACATGCATACAGAGCTGCACCATGCACTCAGAAACCCAAATTCTATGGTGCACAAGTTGTTTCTAGACCTAGTTCAGGGGAAAGTTGGGGTCCTTCTTCAGGAGATTGAGCATGATTGGGTATGCCTTGCTGATCTGGGACTCTTGATGTGAATTCACTGCCCCCATTGGCTTTAGATACACTTTTTTCCTTGTCACACTAAAAAAGCTCCTATACACCAGCAAAACCACTCAAATCTTTAGGGGATTTGGTGCACATCATAGATGAAAGAGTTGTACTAGCTTACCCTGCAGACCCTCTGGCTCTTGTTGCTCCCTCTTGGATAAAACCCCTGATCAATTTGCACTACCTATTATCATGGAGTTGCCTGCTTTTGAAAACTATTAGAAATAGCCAATCAAGCAATGCCACATCAATGTCTGCAAAGTCAAATGGATCACAAAAGTCTAAAATCAACACCAGCCAATCAGATTAAAGTTCAGAAATTAGTATAAACCCTCCAGTCCCCCTGGTTTTTCCCAGCAAATTTCTCCCCTAGCCAATTAGATGAGGTCAAGTGATCATGTGATTGCCCAATTTACAACACTTTCCTTAAGTCTAGCAAGGGGACTTTCAGTCCCTGCTTGTTCATTCTCTAATTAAATTAAAAACTTAGAACCTGTTGCTACACTGTTTGTTTTAATTAAGTTCAAACTCTGCTTTTGGAGTTCCTTAGTTTTTAGAAAAAGTGTTATTCATTTTCTTGTTTAACATTACCTGTATTTGGTCCTGTTGAAACCTGGCAACCTTTTCAAACCCCCTAAGAGAAGTGCTAGTGCATAGCAGTTGTTTAAAACACTCACGCCTTTAAAAGACAGTTTGAAATTGAAATTAAAGTTAATAATTAATATAAAAAACTTACTTTTATATCAAAGTTTCCTTGTTTTTTCTTCTTTTAAACCCACTCTTCTTACTTTTGCCATCCAAGCCATCCAAGACCATTTCCAAGGTCACCCAAGCTTCCTGGTCTATTTATTCCTAAATTTGCTTGTAACTACTCCATTTGCATCAAATTTTATCCCACAAAGGCTTGAAAATAGATATTTGGACTCCAAATTTCATGGAGTTTCTGAATATGATCCTCCCTGCCCTCAAGTTTGTGGTGTTTTCCTTGGCTCCATTTCTGTTGCTCCTTTGGTCCACTTCCCCTGATCTTTGGGCCCATATCTCCTCTTTGGGACACCTTGTAGGAGATGATCTCTCCAGTCTCCTGCATCTTCTAAGCAGTCTCCTGATCTTAGGGGAGGCCCTGGTCAAGAGATGACCTATGAAAACCTGGACTTGTACTCTCCTAACTGCAACTTAACCATCCCCTTTGCAGAGGAAGTATCTGTGTCTCCTCCCCCCTCATCTGGAGAGAAGTACTTTGTCCCCCTGCAGGCACCCAAGGTTATGACTCATGTTCCCAACTGTACACCTTGGTTGCTCACTGGTCTTTTGTTGATGGGACTGAATGCCTACTTCCTTCAAATATCCCCTGTGTTCTCCCTCTGGTCCCCTCTTAGAGCGGCTGTCCCAGTGGTCCACTGAGCATTATTCTGGTGGTTTGTCTCATCAGGATGGGAGCCAAAATTAGTTAGTTTAGCCCCCCTCTCTTACATGTGGGCCTTCTTTGGCTCCTTGGGTGTCCCAATCTGGTCCCCCCTTTTCATGACGTTGTTATATTCCCACATAATGATAGCTTTGGTAAATTGCAATTCTCTGGCAATATAATATCAGGTCTGGCCACACTAGTGAGTGCCACAGTTTCCTTAAGAATTTAGGCAGTGATTATTCTGCGTTTGGGGCACTGTGCCACAGGAGCTGAAGCCTGATTGGCTGAAGGGGAAGCAGGTTGGGTGTTGGCAGGAAGTTGTTCCAAACCAGGGTTTCTGTTATGATTAGCTGGTTAGTTGGTAGCTTGTGCAGGGTAGATAAGGGGGTTTGGGGCAAAGATAAACGCTAGGTGACTACTGAACAAGTCAAACTCATATGGGTCAGAATTCAGGTATAGGTTGGTTTCCTTGTTACTCACATCAAAGATCTGGGTGTAAACAGGTGCCTCCACATTCTGAGCTTCATCTCCACAGAAGCTGCCTTAACTTCTATTGTCTTGTTTGCTGGCACTGTCAAAAATGTTATTGTTGTTAAAAACCATTGTGAAAAACCTAGGATATAATCACTATAAGTAGAAGCTTAATATTTTATGACTTTATTTTTATTGTAATCTTGAGTCTAGATTTGGAAAGTTCTTGGAACTATTATACACAAATAAAGAGCCATAAAAATGAATAGAATGCCTCTGTTCCTAAATTAGATAGCTGTTGATTAGCTGTTAAACTGTTACTTTTCTATTTTAGGCTGCTCATACTACACATCTTGTGTGAGTTTGTTTCATTTTGTGTTTGTAGAATCTTGCTTCTAGGTTGTTCTATTTTTTCAGTTTAGTCTTTCTGCTGATGGTTCATATGAATCCTGATTAAATTATAATATATTCCAGAAAGCATCAATCCATTTCACAAGTGGTGTCAGTCTATTTTTTAGTAATTTACACTATACCATAAGATATTTTTGTCACAGCTCATATCAGAGTCTGGCTGGATTCCCACAGGGGAGGCAGCCTGGCCTGGAAGGCCGTGTGCACAATTTGTGCTATTCTGACAAGGTAATTTACAGCTGTAGCTAGGGAATGCCAACTTCTAGTATGGGGCATGACCTGGTTGGCTAGCCCAGAATACGGTGATGTATAATGTTGCGCTGGAAGTATTGGGGCAACTCATTTATGTAATAGGGCGCAGGGTACTTGGCTTGAATACTGTCATATGTGAGGATATGATTAGTATTGTGGCAAAAGAACATATATGAAAAAAGAAGTGATAATTACTTTTGGGAGTTGGCTTCTGATCATTCAGAAGCAATTTTGATAAGTCAAAGGTGTTTTATTATTATCAGGGGAAAAGTATTTATATTCCCTTGGGGAGCGTCTTCCTGAGCTGTTGGCAATATCTTCTAGGACATTTCAATACACTCTTATTTTGGGTAATTAGTGATATAGTTTTGGCTGTTTTGAACACAACAACCAATGAGATTTAATTGCTTCACCCAGAACAGGTGATCCTTGCTGGCGTGGGGATTTGGTATATTTTGGGACCATTTATCCTGCTTAATTTTGTGTCTCTGTGTTGACTTCTTAGAAATCAGTCAATATAGGAAATATGAGATTATGGGTATCAAACCCAGCTCCTCAGAGCTTGATTAAAAAGTAAAGTTGCGCTTTGGTGCCTGCAATATTTTCTAGGCGGTGCAGCGGTGCTTGTAATAATTTTCAGTTGGCACGGCGGCGCTTGGCGTAAAAGTAGTTTGGCGCCTAACCCAGTTGCTAGGCAGCGCGGCAGCACTTATGTATTTTCCAAAGTGCTACAGCAGCAAATAATGTATCACTTAAGTGCTGTGGCTGTGTTTATCATTGGCTAATTTAGGTTCCAGTTCAGCAGGCTACAGCTGATTCAATATGCATATGATTAATACTGCCATTTTTGACAATGAAGCTGCAGTAATTCTATTCCGTGAGCTCCATCATAATTGGCATCATTAATTTTATACTGTTAATTTATTTAGTTGGCTGCTGTAATCCTAATCTGTGGGTTCTGCCATAATTGGCATCATTACTTGGTCAAAATTTCTAACATAACCCCCACTTGACCAAGCACTACTTTCTTTCTTTCTTTCTTTCCAAGATGAACTCAACCAACAACAACTGCAAGAGTATGTATCAAGCATACAACACCATGATGACTACCATGGGCAAAGAAGAACTTAATGCATTCCAAAAAATGCCCTGCTATGTACAAATTGCCTTTCTCAACGTATTTTCTCTAGCAAGGACTAATTCTGCAAGCAAGACCACACCACCACCGTGGCTGGCTCTATGCCTAACTCTACTCCTGGCTCTGACACTGGTGACCTTTTCAACAAGGACTCTTTGTTCAACAAGCCCTTTCCAGTTCCCAGCGCGCCTCCTGCTGGCAGTTCTTCTGATGCTTTGCACCCTTTTGTAAAATGCCTGCTTTCCTCTGGTGTGCCTCCTGCCACCCTGTCATCAATGCTTCACACTTGGTGCAACTAAGACAAAGTTCTGATGAATTACTCCAATCTTCTGAGCAAGTTTGGTGTGTGTCATCACAAAAAAATGTACAGCTTTGTCCAGGCTATGCATTCCAATGAAGATGCTATGATCCTCATCCATTCCAGGGAGCTTTATCATTGCTGCCACAATGCTTCTTGTTTAGCTGCTGAGGTGCTCCTTGGCCTGCAGTCTGCTTCCTTGGGCCTGGCAAGATTTCTGCTCAGCATGCTCACACAATCACCATTTGCAATGAATTTATTGATGAGGTGACTTGGATTTGGGCCCTGGAGCTTGTCTTAATCCTTCATTCCACCAGACTCTAGTCCTTCTCATCCAAGCCAATACTAGTTGGCGCTTCTTGGCTACCTTCACAGCCTTCCTACAGGCAGTGGGAACTGGTGACACCAGCCTTTGTCTTCACTTGGCTACCACTGTGTGTCACTTCATGTGGTATGCCCCTGATAGCTGCCAGCCTAGTCAGCCAGGGTACACTGGTTGTTGCCTGGAACACTATTGAGCTCTGGCTTACCAGCTCTGGGTCCCACTGCCAATGACCTACTCCTACATAGAAGACACCTTGATGGACTGCTTGTCAATTGGGGCTGCGCTCTCTGCTTGTGGTGGTTGGGGTTGTCATGCCCTGCCCCAAAGGGCAGGCTTTTTAAAAACTTATCATATTTTATTTGTTTTTGGTTGATTTAATCTTTCTTTATTTTTTAATATTGAGATTTTAAATTAATAGTTAATATTTAAGTATTTTAAAGTATTTTGCCTTGTTTTACGTCAATTTGCATTCAAATTGACGTTGTTGTTGTTGTCTTTTGCTTGCCAGCTATTCTATTAGCTTTATATTCTCTACTTTAAAGTTAGAGAAATTTTAATTTTCACTCACCTTTTCAAAACTCCTGGTTACGTTGTTGCCACTTTTGCCCCCAGCTTCACATTGCAGATCAACTTCAAACTGGTTGTCTGTTTCCCCTTTCTTTTTCTTGTCATCTCCAAACTTTCCCAGTTGCTCCTCTTCTTGGCTGCTTTCTCCCTGGCTATCAATCTCAACTAGAAAGGCTTTTCTTCTATGAATAAAGGGCTTTTGAAGAGTAGGCTTTAAGCCAAAATTAAAGTGATTTTTAATCTTCAATTCTTTTTAAAAAATTTAACTTGAGATCTTAATTTTTAGAAATTTGAACATTTTTATTAATTCATTGTTTTAGTTTAGTCTTTTATTTTCTTGAATAAATGGAAGTTGTAAAACAATAAGCCTTAGGCTTGTTGTATCCATTATTTTTCCTTAAGGAGTCTTTTAATAGTTATATGTACCAGTTTGCTGATGGAGAGTATCCAAATATTGACATTCCCTTTATTACCAATTTTTCACTATTAAACAACTTTTTTATCCTCTTTGCTTAGGGTTCTTAAACTCTATCACGCCTTTTGTAACTCAGTATAGGTTTTTATCAGGATTCTGTAAAATTATCTTACAGACAGTTCCTACCTTTTTGTATCTTCTGAATCTTAATCCTAATGCTTTACGCACTTTAGTTTATAACCTTGCACCACTATGAGCAAGTCCTTAAAGGGGTTGCCTTGTGCCAGTGAGCCAGCTCCACCTCCTTCTTTGTAACTGGTCTTCCATGTTGCAGAATTCTCAGTTGGCCTGGGTGCAGATGCTGGTGATCCTTGCACACATGCACCAGCATCTTGATGATGCTTGCTACCTTTTCCCTGCCCACAAACTTCCAGTTGTAAGTATCCAGCGCCCCACCAAGCATCCTTGTTGCTCTGACCCATCTCACAGTACTTGTGATGAATAAAAGACCAATAGTGATCACCAGTGCTTTCCTTTTGTGTTATGTATTAGAGTTTTGAGTATTCTCTTTCTTTTTTATTATCTTTATTTTAAACTTTTTAATCCTTTTTTATTTAATTTATCAGTCTATTTTAATATTTTCTTCTTTTTTTAATTTTATTTTTGCTCTTAGCCAGCTTGATTTCATCTTTTCTCTTTTGATATTTTTAATCTTTTTTATTATTTATTTTTTCCTCTTCTTTATGTGGATATTTTATGTGATATTGTTTTATTTTTTATATCTTATTTTTTTATCCATTTAATTTCAGTCCTTCCTGCTAAACTTTCTCAGAAATTTAGCATGTACTTGGTTGACTAGCGCCCATCCTTTACATCCTTAATAGTGTAAGTGCCATAAATTAGGTGCATATTAGAATGGTCAAGGCTATCAGCTGGATTAATCTTGGTAGTTAAGGCTGATTGATCTGCAACCAAATCTGTCAGATCTGACAGATTTGCAATTCCAATTGTATCTTGGATGTTACAATGATTCAGCCAAAGGTTAAATCCAGATTGAATTGGGTTTGGGAACTATAAGTAGCTTCCGTAATGGACAGCTGCAAGCTGCAGCCAATCCAGAGTAATGCGCATCCACTCTTCTCCACCAGATTGTCCAGATCATCCCAAGATGGAAAGAACATGGATGCAAGAGCCTGGTGGACACCAGAAGATCTTGTAATGTTTCTGAAAATGATGCAGGTGTTAATAACACTCCTGCATTCATTGTGCAGCCAGTATAGTATATAAACTTCCCTTCTTTCTAAATAAAAGATATACTTTCACACATTATTTAATTGCTTTTACATTCTACTTAGTTGTTACCTTAGATTTAAAGGTAAAGACTTCAGAGTCTTTAAGACTTGTATTAATTTGTGTATAGGACTGAAACCATACTCTCCAAAGCTAGCACTATAGACGTTAATCCCCAAGATGCCCATAAGGCCCAATTCACAACATTGGTGCTCACTTTAATTTGTATCCTATCAGATACGCCAAACCTGCAGGACATCCCTGCTGTGGTCCTGTTTCAGCCCTGGGAGGGAATAGCTCTCTTCTTGACTTATACTTTGGTGAAGATGTACTTGCCTTCTTGGATAAAGTGGAAACCTTTACTGTTGGTTATACTGAAGAGAAGAAGATCATATATCTGCTCAACAGCTTGTGTCAAAATTCCTTTGATACTATTATTCTCTACCTTGGCTTTAGTTATTCCTATCAGTACCTCCAAAGAGTGATAAATCAAAAACTCCACTACCCACAAGGCTGTACCAAAGACAGCCCCCTCAATGGTTTGAGAATCACTAGCACACCTCAAGACTGCCACTTGGATGCTTCTGAAAACTCTAATGATTCCAGAAATAGCCCTGAGTCACCCAATGCTCCTATTGCTAGATTATTGAACAAGGTTAAACATTCTGATTCTTTGGCTTGTGAAGTCAGTCAAGTTAGTGAGGCTCAATACCTTGCATAGGAAGATCAAGTGGAAATTGTAGAGAATATATTTGAACCTAAAGAATCTCTTACTGAAGTGGAGCCCACCAAATCACCAATCATTCATGGAGAGTAAAGTGAAAAAAACAGGAATTGGTCCATGACGTAAATTACATGGAGGTGCTAATCAGCAAGGATAAAGATACATCCTTGGCTGAACCTATAGCATTACTTTCACTGGATCTTTTGGAAAGCTCTCCTGTTGATCACAATATCAGATGTGAAGATTCAGCTAAGGATGATGATGTTGTCCTCCATGAAGTTGAGATAGTTGGACTTCATACCTTCCAAAATCCCCCTCACTCTCTGCCTTAACTTTTGCCTCCTTAAGATCCTGGAACTGCCAAACTCTTCTCTTACCCATGCCATGGACCTGTTAAAACCTAGGGATGGAATGTTCACCTTTCAGTTCCTTCACTGAACCAATTGATAAGGCTTCTCCAAAAGACTCCTAAGGCTACTCTATCAGAAGACAACATCCATGCTGGTATAAACCAATCATCCCTCCAGAACTTTCCTGAGATCAGCCAGTTTATGAGAAAAGTTTTGAGACCTATGATTATCCAGTGCTACTGGACACTGAACTTGAATGTGGCTTGCCTGATAACTCTTGCTGCTTATGAAACTTTCATAAAAGAGAGGTTCCAGAAACTTAGCCAATTTACTGAAACCATGGAGCACTCCTTCTGTAAATTCATTCCTCAAGTGATTCACCACACTTGTCTTTCATTGGAGATCCTCTTGGAATTACATGGAAAACGTTTTGGTCACCATGATGCCTCCCGTCTGGAACCTTGGATCTGCCCTGGACTAGTCATGCCTGGACCTGAAGAGCTCCAGATCCTTCTAGCCAACCATAGCCCTGTTCCTTGACTGTGCAAAAGAACCAGCTTTTGGGATATTTCAAACTAGAAGAACATTCCAACTTGCTCCAAGTGTTGTCCTTTGCTGGACTTATGAGTTAGGACTTCCTGTGAACCAGCCCTTGGTCTTGCCCATGATTCCTTGTGACTCTCTGGTTGGTCTCACTGAACCAGAAAAGGACCAGGCACTGGCTCTCTTTGACAAATACAAGGGTGATTTTGCCAAAGATGACTTGGACTTTGGGAAAGCCATAGGAGTAGAGCATACCATTGACACCCAAGGACAACCCCCAATCTGGTCTTGCCCTATTTGCTGTAGCCAAGTAAACCAAGCCATAGCTAAAAAAGAGCTTCAGAAGTTACTAAGCTCTGGGCTGTTGGTATCCAGTAAAAGCACTTGGTTCTCTCCCCTTCTTATTGTTAAAAAGAAGGATGGTTCTAATAGAGTGGTTATTGACTATAGAAGACTGAACTCCATCACTAAGAAGGACTCCTACCCCCTTCCACATATTGATGATACTTTGGATTGTTTGGGAGGAGCTAAGTTCTTTAGTGCCATGGATCTAATTGGTGGCTACTGGCAAATTGATCTTCCACCTGAGGATCAGGAAAAGTGTGCCATCATCACTGAGAAAGGACTTTTCCAGCCCACACGGATGCCCCAGGGACTAAAAAACGCCCCTGCCACTTTCCAGAGAGCTATGGATGCAGTTATGGGTGACTTGAAGCTCACATCAGTGCTTGTATACTTGAATGACATTAATGTCTTTTACAAACCCTTCACTGAGCATTTACAACACTTAGAAGAGGTCTTCAAAAGGTTACTCAAAAAAACTATGAAGCTGAAACCACAGAATTGTAGTTTCTTCAAGTAACACTTAGAATTCCTAGGGTTTGTGATAAGCAAGGATGGCCTACGCCGTGTACCTGCTAAGGTGGAAGCAATCACCAAGATGCAGGTACCAGCCAACAAGCGTGATATCCAAGTCTTTCTGGGAATGATTGGTTACTACCACAGGTTTATCCCAAACTTTTCTACACTTGGGGACTCCTTGTTCAACCTTCTACGTGCTGATGTGGACTTTTTCTGGAGCTCTGCCTGTCAAAAAGCCTTTGGCGCCCTGAAACAGACCTTAATGTGTGCCCCTTCACTGTCTTATCCTAACTTTGAGAAATTTTTTGTGGTACACACAGATGCTATTATTACTGCCATTGGTGGTGTTCTATCCTAACTAGATGATAATAGACTAGACTATCCTGTTGGCTACTTCTCCAGAACCCTCAACTGTCATGAAAACAACTACACTGTCACTGAAAGGAAATGCTTGGCTATGATCTACTCATACCAGCAGTTTAGATTATACTTGCATGGTGTACACTTCACTGTTGGTACTGACCATGCTTCTCTCCAGTGGCTGAAGATGTTGAAGGACCCAAGAGGAAGGCTTGATTGCTGAGCCATCAAACTTCAAGCCTTTAATTTGACATAGTGCATTGTGCTGGTGACATTCACCAGAATGAAGATTGCCCCTCAAACTGCCTATTGTTGCCCTTGTGTCCTCTATTGCTGATGATCTTTATGACAAACTACTGGTTGACCAATATTTGTGGGAGGAAAAGCACATTGAAATCCAAAGTGTTCTTAAGAAGCTTTCAGTGGACACCAGAGTTAGATATGATCAACTCTTTAATCTCTACAAGGATAAATGGTTACCATATGTATGCCCCTCACTCAGAAAAGACTCTGTAGTTGCCTCACACAAAGCTACAGGACATGGAGGAATACAAAAGACCTTTTATCAGTTACAGAAGCATTTCTACTAGAAACCATGCTTGCCTTCTGAGGTTTTGGAGAAGTGCATCATCCACATTGAGGAAGAGGTGATACAGTTCATCAGTATGAAGCTTGGATTAATCATTACCTCTGCTGCCTTCCAAGTTGCCCTTTATGAACTGAAGAGAACAATGATGTTTGCCTCTTTCTTATATCTTATCCTCTTTAAGATCTCTGTTGAACATAACATTCTCATTCTCACAGACATAGGTTATGTACTGTCTCAACAAGAAGAGAGTAGCTATGAAATCTCCATTAGTCATTGCCCTGAAGTTCCAAACTTCTATCAAAGAAGCTATCCTATGGATGGAAGAGAACACCTTCCTACTGAAGCAGATCCAGATGAAAAAATTGCCTTTTAATATTCTGGTAACACAACACAAAAGGAAGACTGCTTCTCAAGACTGCCAGACATTGCCTTTATTGCTTTTGTACATGATGAGATGCACTTTAACCCACTGACTGACCTGTCTTTGTGGGGGGAGGAGATCATCACATTACATTCTTCTCTAGAGAACTAATTGGTGAGTGCAAATTTATAGGATGATTGTCTATTCATGAAATACAAGTACCTATAGATAGCTAACATATGCTCCTCCTTGCAACTGGACTCAGTTATTGTTGATCAAGGACCCACAGGACGTGTTTCCATACAGAGAGCACTATTCAAACAGGATTACTATCAGGAATTGATTACCTCCCACAACAAAAAGACCACAAATGCATGTAATGGATTGCTCTATCATCCTGAAATGGTACTTAACATTAGGTACTGCAGAACTGCTGACAAGCCACTACTTCAACTCTCCCATAGACGCCCACCTGACTTGCCTTGCTGCATGATCTCCCTGATGAAGCATAGACCTTCTGTCACCCCAGAAGCCTACCTCCAGAAGTTGCCCTGGGTCTTGATCAATACAGAGGCTGAAGCCTATCATGCCAAGTTAAACATCAAGAAGAAGGATGTAAACCACACTTCTAATAGCCATCAAACCCTCCCATTGTACAAGATGGGTGATGCTGTATTCTTCTATAGTAATAGAGAGTATGGATGTGAGAACACACTTGTCATGCTATGGCAAGGGCCTATTAAGGCCAACCAGAAAATGGATCCTGGGAACTACACTAAGGATCCAAATACTGACCACTTGATTACTAGAGTACACACTCAATACATTTGTGCTGCTCCTAGTACTCATGAGTAAACCCCCTTTAGGACATCACTTCAGAAAAAGAAACCTAATGAAAAAATGCCATGGGTTGTTGTCCAGATCACAGAGAAAGAAAGGAATAAGGCAATATGTAGTGAAAAAGGCTTTATTGGAATAATTACCTGACATATGCAGCCCTTGAGTTCAGTACCCTCTATTTATAACCTTTGCCCATTCTAGTGGTGAGAAATATTGTAAATTAGGTGCATATTAGAATGGTCAAGGCTATCAGTTGGATTAATCTTGGTAGTCAAGGCTAATTGATTTGCACCCAAATCCGTCAGATCTGACGGATTTGCAATTCCAATTGTATCTTGGATGTTACAATGATTCAGCCAAAGGTTAAATCCAGATTGAATCAGGTTTGGGAACTATAAGTAGCTTCCGTAATGGGCAGCTGCAAGCTGCAGCCACTCCGGGGTAGTGTGCATCCACTCTTCTCCGCCAGATTGTCCAGATCATCCCAAGATGGAAAGAACATAGATGCAAGAGCCTGGTGGACACCAGAAGATCCTGTAATGTTCCTGATAATGGTGCAGGTGTTAACACTCCTGCATTCATTGTGCAGCCAGTATAGTATATAAACTTCCCTTTTTTCTGAATAAAAGATATATTTTCACACATAATCTACTTGCTTTTACACTCTACTTAGTTGTTGCCTTAGATTTAAAGGTAAAGACTTCAGAGTCTTTAAGAATTGTATTAATTTGTGTATAGGCCTGAAACCATACTCTCCAAAGCTAGCACTATAGGCGTTAATCCCCAAGACGCCCATAAGGCCCAATTCACGACAGTAAGCATCTGTGGACGTCTTTTTGATGATCTCAATAAGTCCTATCCAGACTCGGCTAGCTTGTGAGCTTGGCCGTTGCCGTGGGTATTGTGAAATAGCACCCAATTCCCTATGGCAAAATTGGTCAGGTAAGCCAATTCTTGTTGTCCCTCTCCCAATCCCTTATCTTCTTAGAAAGTGAGTTAGATTATGCCTCTGACTGCAGCTGTATGAGAGTGCAAGCTAGGTGTTCCTGGTAGATGTGTGGGGATTAGAGCCCTTGTTCCCCTATGCATGAGTACAAGATGGGAGGTAGCACAAGGTGTCTTCCCTAAAGGGTTGGAATGGTAACTTCCCTGTTGCTAACTGTATAGTAATATTATAAGCAAATGTGGCTGCAGGCAATACTGTGTTCCATTCTGCTGCTCTATCCACTGCCAGCTTCCTCAAGATACTTACTAGGGTACCAATTGCTCTCTCAGCCATCCTGTTTGACTCAAGGTGGTATGTCATGGAGAATACACCTCTGATACCCATAAGCTTGATCAGTTTGGTTAACACATGAGACAAGAAGTTTGCTCATTGTTTATGAGTATGACTTGTGGACAGCCATGCCTTAGTATAATGTGTTCTAAGACAAAATTAGCAGTGGTGCCTACTCCCAGGTCTCTTACTGCCTTAGTCTCTACCCACTTTGTCAAGTGATTGATGACAACTATGATATATCTTGTGTGGTAGTTGCTGAAAGGTAGCAGTCCAACCACATCAATGGATACAGTGTGCCAGGCAAAGTTAGGGTATGGCAACTGTTAGCTTGTCATCTTCTTGAATGGTCTTTCCCCTTGGCATTCCTCTACAGCAACTGAGTGTCTTGTGTACGTCAAATGTCATTACTTCCCAGAAGTATGCTGTTTTAAGTTGAGCCAGTGTCTTGCAGAAAGACCCATGACTTACTGCTTTGTGGGCACATATAATGAGGTTGGTCTGTTCTGAGGGTTGTGACATCACTCTTATTCCTTAAGTTGTCTTCTTAAAGATTCTACTGTTCTTGATCTTAATCTTGGTGCTCTCCAGAAAATGTCTTAGGATCCTCTGAACTTCTGGTGGTTTGTCTTCAAATTGGCCATTCAGCATTTTGTCATATAGGAGATCCAAGATTCCACTAGATGGGCTACTGTGAAGAGTTGCAATAGACCATCTGTGTTCTGATGTTTGGCTCCTGCTCAATGATAGATCTCAAAGTCATATGCTTGAAGTTTGAGTGCCCATTGTGCCAAGTGTCCTTCCGGTTCTTTTAGGGTTTGTAGCCAACGTAGTGATGCATGGTCTATGATTAATTTGAAGTGTACCTCATGTAACTATACTCAAAATTACTTGTATGCATATATAACTGCCAAACATTCACGCTCTGTGTTGTAACTGTGCTGTTTTAGCAGAGTTACACGGGGAAAAATATTTAGAAGATAGATAATAATCTTTATTGTGAGATAATGGTTATATAGCTATTGTCAATCAATGGATAGAAGGAACATGATTGGTGATCACACAGATGGATGAAAGAAGGGGGTGGCTTGATCCTGGTGATGAGTCAAGCGCCAAAACAAGGTATCCACTGTAAGGGATCATCATCTGTTCATGTTTTTGGATTTGGTAATTTGAGTTGACTTCCCAGTCTGGCTTTGAGTGGCCGGGTAATTGGATTGCGGGTCACAAACCCGCTTGTTTGGAACCTTGCTGGTGATTTAAGCCTGCTGTTTCAACACCCCCCCCCAACTGAAGGTTGACCTCCTCTGGGGGTAGGTTGTCAGGGAGGTTGTCAGGAGCCCGGGCGCTGTAATGGACTAATTGTTGTTCTGTGGTAGGCTGGGAGGTTTCTCATTGTTTTTGTCTTGCTTTGCAGGGTTGTAGGCAATAATGGTGTAGGGTCTTTTCTTGTGTTTTCCAAGTCCTTGCACAAAGTTTTATTGTTTTTTACCTTTAGAATGATTGCTGGCCCTACTTTTTTGGGTTATAGTTTGCTTTTATCAACGTTCATGACCCAAACTTTATCCCCAACTTCATGTCAATCATGGATGAGGACAAAGGTTTTTTGCAGACGTTTTTTTCTTTTCTTTTCTTTTCTTTTCTGTTTGTTTGCTGTTAGCCTCTATAACATGAGTGTCTGAGCGTGGGGGGACTTCACTTGGGATTTCCATTTTGGGTCCTGTCAACGCTTGGATGATATTTAGCTGTGTCCCATATACCAACCCAAATGGGCTTTTTCCGGTGGATCTGTTCATTTGGGTTTGGCACACAAGTAGTGCAGTTGGTAGCTGCTTATACTGTTCTTTGGGTCTTCTGGCAGTGAGCTTGGCTAAGGCTTGCACAAGCCTGCCATTAAGCCGCTCTACACGTTCATTGGCCTCCATGTGGTATGGCGTTGTTACGGTGTGTTTGACCCCATTTTATGTGGGGTATATGTTGGTAATTTTGGAGGTCAATTCTTTCCCTCCATTGATTATCAGGAGTTCTGGATTTCCAAACTTGCTGATTATCTCTTTTTCAATAAATTGTTGTACGTCATTGCCAGTGTGCACCCTTACTGCTTGGGCTACTGGCCATCTTGTAGCAAAGTCTATGGCAGTGATAATGTATTTTCTTTTCATTGTGTTTTCCTGGCATGGGGCCAACGACGTCAAGGGCCCACACTTTGAAGGGTAGTTGTATGTGGATGGGAAGTACTGACTTTGGAGGGGTTTTGCTTATGGCAGACTTTTTGCATACCACACATTGGTCTAGGACTTTTTGAACATCACAATATAAGGTTAGCTACCAGGCCTTGTGCTTAAGGAACTCATATAGGTTTTGGCTCTTGGGGGGTGTCTGAGGTCTCTGAGATAGCATAGGATGGTGTCTACCTGCTGGTCTGTGGGGATATAGTGCATGGTAGTGACGTCTGACATTTTTCTGTATAGGGTCCTGTATACGTCAGCAAATAGGTGTTCATTTTTGATAACTGTTTCCTTTGTTATGTTGGTTGTGCCAGGGGGAAAACACTTGTCTTTTGTTTTTAGTACTAAGAGAGGCCAGTCTGGGTTGAGCCCATTTCCCCTCTTGAGGCACAGACATATAGGCGGGAGAGGGCGTCTGTCATGGCAAGCTTGGCCCCAGGTTTGTACTGTATGAGCATGTTGAATCTCTCCAAGAGCTCCATCCAGTGGGCTTGGCAGCAAGAAAAATTTGCTTGGATTTTGAAATATATGAGAAACTTGTGGTTGGTTAATGCTATGAATTCTTCCTGCTGTTCTAGGTAACAGCGCCATTTGACTAGACAGTGCACATAAGCCAACAGTTCCTTGTTGTAGATAGGGTATTGACACTTGCCATCTGTCAATTTTTTGCAATTCATAAGCTACGGGCAGGAAGTCACCATCATTATTTTTTTTGTAGTATTCCCCCAATGGATGCATCTGATGTTTTGGTTTCCATTTGGTATTCCCCATCAGGTTTGGGGTATTGCAGGATGAGAGCTGCTGTGAGCTTCTCCTTGAGGCGTCTAAAACAGAGGTCACGTTGGGGGTTCAACACAAACTTGGATTTAGCGCCTGTTATGGAGGATAAGGGAGCAGTTAAAACACCACAGTCTGGTATCAAACGGCGTACATAGGCTACATCCCCAAGAAGGTGCAGAGTTCTGACTTATCCTTGGGTGGCGGCATCTTGTATATGGCTTGTATCTTTTGACTGTTGGGTTTGATGCCGTCTTTTGAGACTGTGTCCCAGGAAGGGTAATTGCTTGCAGAAGAACTGGCACTTGAAGGGTTTTGTAAAGTTATGCCTCCCCCTTAGGCCTCCACTTCAATTCCTGCCAAATGCTTGGGAATTTCTACCAAATTATGTTTGAATATTTATCTAAAAGGTCACTGAAAAAGCCCAAGAAAAGCCATCAATTTAATACCTTGGAATTATTCAGAAGATGCCTCCACCTAACCCACCCAAAAGACACCTCTGGTTAAATATCACGTGCAAGAGCGGCCGGGAGCAGTGGTAATTGCATCCAAAGTATATTCCTGATGTTAATTGGTTCAGTTTTCCTTTTAACTGTGTTTATTAAAAATTTGTCAAGATCTTCCTGCCTCAAGAAATTCATTTGTATCTGCTCATATGATTGGTCAATTGGTTTGTGACATTTGATCTACCACCCCAATCCCATTCCATCTCTTAAATGAACGCAAGAGTTGTAAAAGACCTTGCTTCATCATTCTCTAATCTAATAAATTTCGAAATTTGTTGGTAAAACTGGCCATTTGGTTTTGTCTGTTGCTTTGTGTGTTCAGTTGATTCCAGTCCCCCTTTGGCCTCCCAGGAATTGTTGGGAGCAACCATTTGGTTGTTGCTGAAACCGCGATTTTTATTGTGGTTGAGAGCATGGTTTTATTTTCTCTTAACCTG
Organism: Entomophthora muscae; assembly: GCA_014839935.2. Lineage (NCBI taxonomy): Eukaryota > Fungi > Entomophthoromycota > Entomophthoromycetes > Entomophthorales > Entomophthoraceae > Entomophthora > Entomophthora muscae. The sequence goes on from QTSX02002256.1 coordinate 151,794, forward strand.
CTCCCCAATTCTCACAGGTTTGGCCAACAGTTTGTGTTGTTCCAGGGTAGCAAAGACTGCCTCTAGGTCTTTGTGGTCTTTTCCACCAAGAGGCTGTAGACAATGATGTTGTCTAGGTAGACTAGGGCACGCTTGCCTATGTGTGGCAAAAACACTTTGTTCATGAAGGTCACAAAGATGGACAGGGAGTTTGTCATGCCAAAGTTGAGCACCACACATTTGTATGAGCCGTATTTAGTGAGGGAGGCTGTTTTAGGGATGTCTTCCTCCTTGATGCAAGTCTGGTTGTAGCCTGCAGTCAGATCAATCTTGGAGAAGACTATGGCTCCTCCCAAGTTGTCAAAGAGATTTTCAATCAGTGGTAGTGGATAACAATTCTTGATGGTAACCTCATTTAGGGCTTGGTAGTCTGTGACCAGATGTAGGGTACCGTCCTTCTTGGCCACAAAGAATATGGCAGCCCCAAAGGTAGACTGTGAGGGGCAGATAAGTCCTTTCTCCAACGTCTCCTTGAGATAGGTGTGTAGGGTGTTGTCTTTGTTTGGGGTCAGCCTGTAGATAGGGCGCGCTTTGGGGACAGCCCCTTTAAGTTGGATGGAGTGTTGGATGTGTTTTCACAGGGGGCGGCCCAGGTAGCGCTTCTTTGAAGATTTCTGGATGGCAGGCCACAATTTTGCGGTCCTGAGGCGTGGTGGTATCCTGGTGATCTTTGAAGTGTATGGTCTTGTACTGTCAGGAGTCCCAGTCAATTGCCTTCATATTTTCCTTCTTGTCCAGAGTCTCTGTGATGTGTACAAAGACGTGGTCACGTAGGAGTTGGTCCACAGAGTCAAGGTAGATCTGGTGTTTGACACTCACTTGTTTGATGGTCAATTCCAAGGTTGCCCAGTCTAAATAGGGTTTTTTTCTTTGCAGCCATTCTAGTCCCAGCACAATATCAAACTTGAGAAAATCAATGACAAGACCCTGGATGGTGGAGTGGAGATTCTTGAGAATATCGGAGAAGGGGGCGGTTTCCCTTGTCACAACAATATGATATTTGTCAGTCAGGATCACATTTTAATCTGTAAAGGATTAGTGACCATCTTGAACTTGTCCACAAAGCTGCTGTTGACTAGGGTTCAATCTGCACCCAAATCCAGGAGTGCTGAGCCTGTGTAACTGCAAAAAAGGAAAGGATAGGACATCAGTTTATTGGGATGTCTGGCAATGGTGTAAAGTCACAGGTCCTCTAAGAGCACTTGGATCATTGGGCATTGGTCCACGTCCTTGGGTTGGTACTCATTATTGGGTGTTTCAGGAGTTGTGTGGGGAGAGCTTGGCTTGCTTAATGCTCTCCCCGGGCTTTTCCCTTGTCTTGATATCCTTGTGTGGCAGTGACACAGAAATGGGTACAATTTGACTGGCCATTGTTCCCACTTCCATGTCCATTTGAACCTATGGGTTTATAGTTGGTGTTATTCCTGTTGCTCCCAGGGGGTGGTTGTTTGGAGCGCCCGCCTGGATGGGAATCCTTGGGTCTCTCCCATTTCCCTTTCTGTGCCTTGTGCAGAGCGTTGGAGGTTTGTTCCACTTTTTCTGCTTCACATTACAGGCTTTGTAGGTTGGTAACTTGGTCCAGTTTCACATTTCTCATCACAAGCAACTTGAGGGCGTTGTAGTACATGAGATGTGTGTCTGGGGTGTCAAAGGCCATGTCAGATGGTGCCCAAAGTTGGAGTAACTCTTAGGCGCGGATGAGTTCCTTCACAGTGCCTGTCTGGGTAAGGTCCTTTACTTGGTGTATTATCATGAGTGTTGTATCCTAAAGCACAAATCTTGCCAGGAAGTCTTGCTTGAAGGTATCCCAGTTCTTGTTGGTGTGTTCCTTGTGCCACTTGTTGCACCAGGTGCCAGCGTTATGGGTCAGGCGGATGAAGATTTCTGCAATACAAAATTGCTGTGGGCATTTCATCTGGGCCAACTTGCTCTGGGCGGACTGGATCCATGCAGCAGCGTTGTTGTTGTTGGCCCCGGCAAAGGGCTCCAAGGAAGCGCTGCAAAGCCTTTGAGCTACATAGGCGGGTATGATGTTTTTGTTGGTTGGTTGCAGAATGGAGGAGAGAGCCTGAAAGAACCCTTGTGCAGACATGGTGCTGAAGGCAGGTAGTGTAATCACTGTGTTCTGGTACAGAACAAAGCCATTGGGTATCTTGGCACCAGGAGTGTATGGGGTCCAGTCAGGCGGGAGGCCAGACATAATCATGTTGAGAATTTGTTGGCCGCAGCACGCGCAGGCAACAGGCAGAATTTTTCAAAATAAAGTAAGATGGAGAGCCTACCTGTGCTACTAATGTTGTAACTGTGCTGTTTTAGCAGAGTTACAAGGGGAAAATATTTAGAAGCTAGAGAATAATCTTTATTGTGAGATAGTGATTATATAGTCATAGTGAATCAATGGATAGTAGGAACATGATTGTTGATGACAAGGTTGGATGGAAGAAGGGGGTGGCTTGATCCTGGTAATGAGTCAAGCGCCAAAACAAGGTATCCACCGTAAGGGATTATCATCTGTTCATGTTGTTTGATTTGGTAATTCAATTGACTTCCCAGTTTGGCTTTGAGTGGCCAGGTGATTGGGTTGCAGGTCAAAACCCTGCTTGTTTGGAACCTTGCTGGCGGGTCAAGCCTGCTGTTTTGACATATGTTACCGTGTAATTGCACTCATGGATATTGTGTCAGGAATCACATCCTTGACAAAAGTTATCCAATAGTTAAAATCCTATTCCAACTTCCAAATTTGGATGATCTAGGTTACTGCAACTCAATTAATTGTCAATTAATTGTTCTTATGACCCACAGCAATGCAAATGAAAGTAAAGCCTGCAAGGAAATCAGTACTATAATATATCTCAAAATAGCCTACATCATGATTCCTGCCACTGCATGTGACGCATTACACCTGGGTTTCAAACTCATTAAGTCTGTACTCGCAATTCCACTCCCAAGTATAAGAACTCCCATCCTAATCCCAAGTTAATTGTTCAACTAACATTTATTTCTACATTAAAGCAATATTTTCATATTATTCACTTGAGCGTTTAATAGTATCTCTAAGTTCAGTTGATTGGAATCCCCAATTTGTGGTTTGTAGTCATCATCTGGCTCTCCTTGTTCCTGCCTTATATCTTTTCTCAGGGGCCAGCTACCTTGTGCATCCCTGGCCCTTGTCCATCCCCTACCCTACAACTTGAAGAGTATCTCCTGCTGGAGAGAGTAATGTACCCTTCTTTGATTCCCCAACTGTATTCTCCTCTATAAAGAGGGTTCCTTACATATTGAGAGTACAGCTACAGTAGGCAACATGATGTTCTTTGCCTTCAGAATCAACCTGTGATAGTACACTGCCAATTGTAGTTAAGGAAGCATCTGTGTGTACAATGAATTATCAGCTGAAGTCAGGGTATCAAAGAATGGGTTGTTCTATGAGGCTAAGGCAGAGTACGTCAAACGCCTTCTGACATACAGGTGTCCATTTAAATTGAACGTCACTCTTCAAGAGATGGAAGAGGGCCTCTCCTTTCCTAGAGAAGTCCTTCACAAATCAACAGTAGTATCCAATCATGCCAATAAATACTTGCACATTGCGCTTGTTAGCAGTGACCTTCATCTTCTCTATGGCCTCAATTTTGGCAGGCTGAGGGCAAAGTCCTTGTGCATCCACTAAAAATCCAAGATATTTGAGTTGATCTTTGAAAAAATCACATTTCTGTGGTTTGATCTTCAGGTTTGCTGCCACAAGACAACAAAAGACTTCTTCTAAGTTCTCTAAGTGTTCAGTGAATGTGTGAGAGAACATGTTGATGTCATCCAGGTATACAAGTACAAAAATCAACTTAAGATTGTGGAGCATGTTGTCCATAGCCCTTTGAAACGTAGCTGGTGCATTGCATAGCCCTTGAGGCATACAAGTGGGTTGGTACAGCCCTTGGCTGGTAATAACAGCGCAATTCTCCTGTTCCTCAGGTGGAAGTCCAATCTGCCAGTAGCCTGAGATAAGGTCCATAGCAGAGAAGATTTTTGTGCCACCCAGGCAATCAAGGGCATCATCAATGTGTGGAAGCGGGTAGGAATTCTTCTTTATGATGTTGTTTAATTTCAGGTAGTTAATCAACATATGGTTGGATCTGTCCTTCTTTTTCACTATCAGCGCTGGAGATAACCAAAGGCTCTTGCATGATACCAACAACCACAGCTGTACTAGTTTCTCAATCTCTTCACCCACAGTAGCATTGGCTGCGCGCAAACGTCTTATAGGGCAGAGTTGGATGGGCCGTTCATCTCCTGTGTTGATGTAATGGAGAGTATTCTTGGTGCATCCCAAATCAAATTCATCCTCTGCAAATATGGATCAATATTTCTCAAAGATAGCCATTAATGCATCCTGTTGTTCTGTAGATAACCTTTCCAACTTTTCCCTGGGGATTGAAGCACCAACTAAAGGTGGCTGACTGTTGGGGGAGCCCAGTCAAAATCCTCCTGGAGTACCAAAGTCATGTATCCCAGTAACCTCTTCCACCGGTATAAGGTGGATATAAGCTACTACCTGGTGTTGTTGAACTCAAATTGTTCTTTGTGTGAGATTTTACAGGAGCAATTTAACAGCCCCGTGCCCTGGCAGGATTATGCCTGGAGCCACTAAGAATTCTAGTCAAGAACAGTTGCAGGGGGATTGTAGCTTGCCATACAGCCCTTGGGGGACAGCAATATCCAGACCAGTCTCAATTAGTACTTGATGTCCAGATGGAATCTCAGTAGGAAGATCAGCACAAAGTGACAATTCTTTGTATTCCTCCAGTTAGTTAGGTAGATGGTTAACCTTACAGCTCAGCTTCTGGTACTGGATGGGTACTACTCCATTCTTGTATGCCAGATTGATGCTGAGTATGCTCTTGTATGTGCCAGCATCCTTTTTGCAACAGTAGTACAGCATTATGGTCTGGCCTAAGAGTTCAAAGGTGTCAGCATCCAGATAAGTCCTGACTCTGTATTGCCTCATGAACAAGGTGCCAATCAGGATATCATAGTTGTTGTTTGGCAAGACAGTGGCAGGAGCCAATACTGCCAGAGAGCCAAAACGTAAGGGTAAGGCGCTGTATGCCCCTTGTGCAGTGGTGACTGTCAGCCCAGCAGTCCCATGTTGTTTCTGGTGATCAATGTCAGGGGCTAGTCCCAGAAATTTTACTAGACATGTGGAGACAATATTGATAGGAGCACCTGTATCAATAATGGCCTGTACTTTGATCTTGTTCACAAATATATCTGCATAAGTACATTCAGAGTAGTAGTAACTTATTTTGCTTACTAAGTGTATATCAAGATTGTCCGCCATAGACAGAAACTCTAGGATGCTACCACACATCTCTGGATGATGAGCTTTCATGGTGTCCATTGGTATGGCAACGTTTATCCCCTTCAAGTGCAAAGTGTCAGTGGAAGGGCTAGGGCCTTCACCAGGGGCTTTGTCTAACAGCTGAAAAGTGTAAGGTTTAGAAACAACTACTTGAGCTTTGCCTTTGGCCCTTGCCTGGCTATGTGTTTGCACTGTGTGGACGTCTTCAAAAATGAGGTGGTGTAGGACATTGCCTGAGTAGCCAATGCCTGGAACAAATAGCTCAGCCTTATTTGGGGAATGACCGGCAACAGAGGGTGGTTCTACATACCATTCTGGAACTTGTGGTAGGTAATCAGGTGGTATGTTAGGGATATTGGTAGGGTTATCTATAGTAGAGTGAGAGAGTCCTGTCTCTAGTCCACTTGGGCTTTTGCCTGGATGGTAATGTCTGGGGTGGCAGTACATAAACAGCAACCACCAGAATTAACTCATTCCTCAAGTTGACTTACTGAATGTTGACAATTTGTCGACATTCAGTAAGTCAACATTATTTTAGTATTTATCTGCTGGAATTGGGCATTTCCAAAACTAAGCTAATTTTTTCATAGTGAATTATTAAGTCAGAATAGCAAAATTAAAAGGTAACAGGCATAATGTCAACACCATTTAAACAAAGGCTTGATTTTAAGCAAAAAATCTAATATAATTTACTATGAAAATGTAAGTTTCTTTGTACTTTTTACATTAAGGTTGACTACAGTAAGTAATATCTGGATGTTGTCCCCACATAAGAATCCATAAACTTCTTAATAAAATACACAATATTCTAAAAATAACTATTTAATTTATAATAAAAAATAAAACAAGTGATTATTGTTTAATTTTATTCATGTTTCACATGATTATTCTTACTTTATGAACTCTACTCTAATTATTGTAGGACAAATCTTCCAAGAAGCCACAAAATAACCCCAAGTTAACCAATAAAGTACTCAAAGCCTCTGGGAAGGCCCAAAGTCCCTACCCATCAAAAAAACAGCCAAAGAGCCCTAAAAAAACAGAAGACAAAAGAGAAGACCCCAGACCCTGAAAGCAAAGAGCCCTCCCCTGACCCCTCCTCTTCTCCAAGCTGGTATCAATCAGAAGCAGATGAGGTTCCACTAAAAAAGCAAGGAAGAAAAAAGATAACTAAGAGTCCAGAACCCCAGTCAAGCCAGATGAATAAAGCTCAAAGGAATCAAGCCCCAAGGAATCAATCTCATCCCAGTCCAAGAAGCGCAAGAATCCAACTCCAGATAATTCCCCTTCACTGCCCAACAAATCTGCGCCTTCATCCTCCTCATCAAGTATTAATAAAGAAGATCCTGATGATTACCTTTCTGACTATCATCAAGCACCAATTGGCCCATGGGATCCCCTAAAGGTTCACAATATATGTAACATCAAAGGAGAGTTTAAGCTCCCAAAGAAGTTCCCTCAGGTTTCCCCTCTAATGTCTGTCAAAGGAGGTGCAAGTTTAGTATGTGATGGCTATGTTTTCAATTGCAACAATCAGAAGAGAGCAGGAAAAAGCAAGCATTATGTATGTGAAGATAGATACTACGCTGCCAGGATCAATACAGAAGGATGGGATAAAGTCACTAGTGAAAAAGGAGAGCACACATGCAATGTTCCAATAAATCTTATTGAAAAGCTTCTAAAGTGGTACCTCTACCAAATGGTCCCAGTCTCCAAAGACGTCAAGGCTTCTGATCTGGCAGTTAAGGCCACCACTCACCTAAGTAATGAGGACCTGAAGCTCATCCCTGACCACAACAAGTTAGTGAAGTACATATGTGACAAACACTGTGATCTATTCCCCCATAAGAAATCTGCCATGGTACAAGGATAGTTAGTATAGACAGATTAGTTAAAGATGTTCAATGGTGATGAGGTATTCCTTTTACATGATGATGGTCCTACATTAGAGGCAATAATTATATGCTATGCTACATAACAGAACCTGGAGCAGTTGAGGGATTCAGAGACCTGGTTATATGACAATACCTTTACAGTATGCCCCCGCCTTTTTTACCAACTATGGGTTGTACATTCCCTTATTGAAGGCAAGGTGCTCCCGTTTGATTACTTTCTGCTTCCTGGGGCAACAGAAGAGATCTACACAAGGGCCTTTAAAATCCTTCAGGAGGGCATCAAAGCCCTACCCAGTAATATAAAGAGTCTCCCTGGCTATAACACTAGAGCCAATCCAGATGATGATGAAAAGGATGAAGCCACCCTTTCTGCAGAAAAAGAAGCTCAAGATAAAGCACTTGGCCCCTCAACTATAATCATTGACTATGAAACTGCCCATTATAACGCTTTTGTGATTACCTTTGATGAAGAGGTCCAGGGGTGTTTTTTCCATTATTGACAGGCTGTCAACAGGCAACTAAAGGGTCTACCTGAGCTCAGCAAGCTCCACCATTTAGGTACAACAGGAAAGTGCAAGTTCTTAATTCAGTAGTTTGTAGCACTAGCCTTTGTAAAGCCAGAGCATGCTGGACAAGCCTTTGAGCTCTTTTTGCCAGGATCCATATGACAAGAAATATGATGGTGCCGTCTATCATTTCATTGAATATTATGAACCACAGTTGATTGGACGTAAGGTCACTAAGCGCCAGAGCAAGCCCAGAGCCAAAGCCAACTGGAACTGCTACCAAGCAGTTCTTAAGAATGAGATGAAAACTACTTCATCTTTGGAGGGCTGGTATAAGCATATCAATTACTCCTTTGGAATCAAGCCCAGATACAACACCTTCTACAAGCACCTCAAAGTCCAACAGGAGAAGACTGCTGCATTCATCAGAGATATTGAGAACCGCCCATCCAAGAAGAAGAGAACTACCAAAGAGAAGCAATATCAAGAGAAGATCAAGGACGTTGTCAAGGCCAAATATAAACTTTCATATATTGGGGAATACATCAAGAAGATTGCCACAGTTCTTAATGGCAACCAGGTGATCACAGTCTAGCTTTTAATTAAATTTATTGAGTATTGCTTATTTTTTATATAGTTCTTATATGTTAATTATAATATTTCAAAATAAATAGTTATTCTAAATTACTCATTAATAATTTATGATACTGTTTTTATAAAATCATTGATTTTCTATTGATAGTTTGATGCTTTAGACTTTATTACATGGCCTATATTGGTATTTTACTAGTAAATTATATGTTTTTTTGTAGTTTTCAATATAGAAAAAACCTTATGCCACCGTTTCTGATTATTATATTTTCCTATAATACGTGCATTTTTATGTATTATCTTTTTGTGTATTGGATTTATTTTGTTTTTGTAAGTGGGAAAAATTTAGTATAGTAAAGATAGCTAATTTCATAGTGAATTATTTTTGAAGTGTATTTTATGAATTTTTTAATTGTCATGTATAATTTTTATAAGATTTTTTAAAATCTATGTTGTCACATTATCTTAAAAAGTATCTTAAAGCTTAATTTTTTATTAAGTAAAATGCTCAGAAACAGGTTTCTGCTTATTAAAAAGTGTCAACATTTAGTAGTATGCATGAGTTAAAACTTAATTCTGACTTTTCAATGCTGTTGACATTAAAGTATTTTTAATTATTATTGTCAACATATAGTAAGTTGACTTGCAGAATGAGTTAATTATTGCAGTTGCCACATGAACACCTGTTTTAGAAGTGCAGGAGTTTACATAGTGTCCTTTATGATTACAGCAATAGCAAGTAACCTCGGAAATGTTGGCCTTGGGGAAAAAGTGCCCACTTCCTTCTGTACACACAGGAGGAGTGGATAGAGGTCTAGTTTTGACCAAGGCATTGGGAGGACCAAAGATATTCACACACTAACAAAGGTATTGCACCATGCCATCAATAGAGCAATTGTCCTGGAACATCACATCAGGGTATGATATGTGCCTTGTAAGGTTTTACAGCAGAACACAGGGCTATGTGTGCATCATGCACTGTAAGGGATCCAGAGCCAGTAAGGACCTGCGCCTCCAGATAAAATTGATCTTCAAATTCAGCTATAGATTTGTCCTTTCAGAATTGGATCATCAGGAATTCATTTTTTGCTCTGTAACCCTGGCTATACTTCCAAATTAATATAGTAGCACTTGTTTGGCCACGGCATAAGACCAGTCATTCTGGGGCATGCAAGGAATAATGAGGCCAGTACTAGCAGCGTCAAGCTGATTCATAAGTGTGGTTTCTTTATCCTGATTGTTGGCTCCATAAATTGACATTGTGAAGAGTCTAATGAATGTATGGAAGTTCCCCTTCTGATTGAACTTGGGAAGATTCATGGGTTTGAATCTGGGTGCGTTCTCTTCTGTGTACTGATGTCTTGGAGGGGGAGAGGTGTCTTGTTGGGCACACACAAAGAAACTCTTTCAAGATGCCCCCACAGATGACTCTGAGCAGTTAGGGCGTGGAGTATTTTCTGGGGTAGGAGAGATCACAAACACGGGTGGCAAGCTTTGTCTACCCAAGGAAGATGAGATGGTGTCATCCTTGTAGGCAGAGCTAGTTGGTTGACGTAAGGTAGTGCTCTCTCCAGATCTTTCATGAGGCAAAAATGAGGCAGAGAATTGTGCATGGTTACAATGTCATCTTCCCTCCTGGATCTCTTATCTAACTTTGGCTAGTTGAGCTTCCAATTCTCTCATGGCGCTGCAGAGACATTTGATAAGATTTCCACAAGGCACCATCTCTTTTCTGTGTTCTTCTATAGTGGATTTTTGTGTGGTAGCTTTCTCATTGGCTTCCTGCACAGTGTTGCAGAGATCACAAATCTCAGCTCAAAGGTCTGCCTGTTGTTGTTCATGCCTCTTGTTCACTTCTTTAATCTCTAGGAAGGCATTTTTGTTTGAGATGGCTAGGCTGTCAATTTGGCGTTGTATCTCATCCATCTCAAGGGCGTTAGTAGTGGTACCTTGGGCTTCTGGAGTCTGACTGGTCAGGGGTAGTGTCACCCAGATCTCCTTGCAAAGCATAGCCAATTTCTCCTCCAATACCATTTGAAGGTGGTTGTCATACTTCACAAAATTATTTTTCAGCTCAAAAATCTTGACCTTTGAAGCGCTGGCAAGGTCCTTGATTTTGTTGAGCTCTGACTGGTTGGTCTGGTAGAAGTTTTTGAATTCCTTTGCTAGGGCCTCTAGCTTTGAACGTGCATCTGCTAGTTCAGACATGCAGCAGCCTGTTTCCTCTTGGTGGTTTGCTTCCCAACAGGCGGAATCCTCTATGTAATGTTCCACTTCCAGAATATGGCAGGTTGCATCTTGGCAACAGGATTGCAAGCCCCTCTTAATTCCAGTATCTTGCCCAAAATTCTGGGCAGCTGGGTATTCAGCTAATCTAAGAGAGCGTTGAGACACTGTGAGGTCTGTGCATGGTGTGCTTGATTGTGGTGAGCATAGTTTTGGACTTCAGCAAAACTAAGGTCCAGGTGGTGAACCAAAGCAGCCTGGTACTCCTGTTGTTGGTTGGAGTAAGCCACCAAGTCCTGTACTTCCATGTGGTGGCAGGCCTGTATGCCTAACAAGTGGTGGATGGCAGGGTTGACAAAGTTCTGGATACAATTGCTGACCCGCTTAACATTGGGGAGTTGCTCTGGGCTTCCTACTTTGGAATCAAGGAAGCCCCAGAAGGACGCCAGCAGCCTTTGGGCGTCAGGATGGCGGTAGAAGAGTGAGAATTTTACGCTGGTGGGCTCATGGGCCAGTTGGTACTCAGTGATCAAGTTTGAGGCCACATCAATAATGATGGCCCACTCTACCTTGATAGGTTGGTTGAGTGAAGCAATTGGCAGCTTGGCACACCTACTGTCTGAGATAATCAATAGGTTGTTCATGTCAATGATTTATTCTCCCTAACAAAGCCAGCAATCCCTTTGATGTTGCTTGTTTCCATGGGAGCGCCATTATAGCGCTCATGGAACCCGGTGAGAAGAGGAGGGGGTGATACCCTGTCTTCTTCCACAGGCAAGTACATGGGCCCCTTGTAGTGGGCACCATTTTTTGCGCTGGGAGTATTGGGGCAACTCATTTCTGTAATAGGGCGCAGGGTACTTGGCTTGAATACTGTCATATGTGAGGATATGATTAGTATTGTAGCAGAAGAACATATTGGAAAAAAGAAGTGATAATTATTTTTGGGAGTTGGCTTTTGATCATTCAGAAGCACTTTTGATAAGTCAAAGGTGTTTTATTATTATTAGGGGAAAAATATTTATACCCCCTTGGGAAGCGTCTTCCTGAGCTGTTGGCAATATCTTCTAGGACATTCCAATACACTCTTATTTTGGGTAATTAGTAATCTAGGTTTTGCTGTTTTGAACACACCAAGAAATGAGATTTAATTGCTTCACCCAGCACAGGTGGTCCTTGCTGGCATGGGGGTTTGATATATTTTGGGACCATTTATCCTGCTTAATTTTGTGTCTCCATGTTGACTGCTTAGAAATACAGTCAATTTAGTAAATATGAGATTATGGGGAATCATACCCAGCGCCTCAGAGCTTGATGTAAAAGTAAAGTTGCGCTTTGGTGCCTGCAATATTTGCTAGGCAGTGCTGCGGCGCTTGTAATAATTTTCAGTTGACACGGCGGCGCTTGACGTAAAAGTAGTTTGGGGCTTTGGCGCCTAACCCAGTTGCTAGGCAGTGCAGTGGCGCTTGTTTATTTTCCAAAGTGGCGCAGGAGCAAATAATGTATCACTTAAGTGCCGCGGTGGCATTTATCATTAGCTAAATTAGAGTCCAGGTCAGCAGGCTACTGCTGATTCAATATGCATATGATTTATACTACCAATTTATGCATTTTGGTAGCTGCAATTCATATCTGTAAGCTCTGTCATAATTAGCATCATTTTATTTTGAACTAATTATTTATAGATTTGGTTGTAGTAATCCTAATCTGTGAGCTCTGTCATAATTGGCATCATTGCTTGGTCAAAATTCCCAACATATACAAAACCCAACTTGCTGAATTCCTGGGAAGGAGGACATTTGGAAGGGGGGAGTATGAGGAATCTCCTTCATGGAGAGCAAAATGATCACTCTTGGTGGCTAGGAGGGAGCAGATATTTTGGTGATAAAGTATAGTGGAGTTATGAATAAATGCAAACAGAATAGCTATATTGGTGCAAAAGTAGATAGTTCTTGCAAGAAAATAATAGGCCTAGGAATAAAATTGTTTCTTTTGAAGATGTCAACAGTGAGGATGACTTTTCCTCCTCACTACTTATACTTAATGGTAGTTCTGTGGCCTTTTGTGCCACCAGAGAACTGATGGCATCAATTTCAGTTGAACTAAGAATTTCACCAGAATTTGCGTATTTTTTCCAAGAGATGGAAGCTCATTAGTTGTTATAACATGAACCTTTCTTTAACTGCAGCATGCCAAGGTGCCACAGCTATTTATAGAACCTGCAATCAATCAAGCGCCCAATTTTGCAATCAAATAATTGAGCTCACAATTTAAGATTCCTGATAGTAAAGCTGGTCAATTCATTAATAGAATTGAAACCAGGGATTTTAGACTTGTGGGCCTCAAAAATCCAAGGCCATTTGTTATTCAAAAGGGGGAGGTTTCCACTCTGGGAGACAGTTTGTAATAGTTTTCAGGCTGTGGGTTGTTTTGCCTTTAAGAAGGCCAGCTGATTGTCTAGGGCATTCTGACCCTGTCATCCCCTACCATAGTTGAGCTTGCAGAGCACAACTCTTTATTCAGAGACCTGTATTCCTTAAGCAGAGTAGCAGTGTTATCAAGGTTGGATTCTGGTTCCCAAGTATTCTCTCCATTGGGGTATCTTTTCTATTTGATCAAGAAATGAGGTTTTTGATATTGGAGTTTGTGTCCCAGGACAACTTTGATCTTGTGTTATGCAAAGCTTCCTACTTTGATGGATGGGAGAGCTGTTCTCACTATCTGGTGTGGGAGAGAGGGTCCTTTCTTTTTTGATAGCAGGGAGCGGTGGAATACGTTGTGAATCTACTATCTGTGGGGAGTTCTAGTTGGTATGCTATGGTGCCAATGCGTTGTAAGACCTTATAAGGACCTGTTTGTTGGGGACTCAAGCTAGCACACAGGGCAGTGGTCTCAATGTTCTTTGTGCTGAGGTACATATAGTCTTCTACTTCAATTAGGGGCAGGCTTTGCTTCTTGTCAGCAAAGTCCTTGTATACTTGTACTGCTCTTCTCAGGTTCTGGGGACATTCTTCTTGGCATGTGTGGATGTTGCTGACCCAGTATTGTCCTTCTGGGTTGTTGGCTTCCTCTGTGGGGGGGCATTCCATGTGGGGTTGAATCTGTAGTTGGCTATGAAAGGGGACATACCGGTGGAGCTGTGTTCTTTGTTGTTGTAAACAATCTGATCCATTGTTAGGTGTGTAATCAATTGTTCTGTTCTGAGTTAACATAGCATTGTAAGTACTGTTCAAGGACCTGGTTTACTCTCTTGGTCTGTCTGTTGCTCTGGGGGTGATAAGCAGTAGACAACAATACTTTTATTTCCAATTCCTTTGGGATTTGGGCCCAAAATTGGAGGTGAATTGTGGGCCTCTGTCTGAGACCACTTCTTGTGGGAGTTTGTGGTTCATGAATACTCAGATTTGGAATAGAGTGGCAGTTTCTTTTGCAGTTACTTTGATTGTTGTTGGGATGAAGTGAGCCATTTTGGTGAAACAGTAAAAAGTTATGAATATTTCATTAAATTACTTTGAATTAGGTAGCTCCACAGTGTAGTCCATGGATACTAACTTCCAAGGGCCTTCTGCAATCTGAAGGGGTTTTATTAATTCTTCTGGCTTTCCTTGCTTAGACTTGGTACATCTAAATGTCTCACAACCACTGATATATCCTTCAATTTCTGGCTTCATCCTAGGCCAAATGTAGATTCTTTGGATTTCTTTGAGAGTCTTTGTATTCCTGGGGTGTTCTGAAATGGAGGAGTTGTGGTATTCCTTCAGTATCTCTGGTGTGTTTGGCTCCTGGGGACAACATCCAGAAGGACACAGCAGGAAATATTTATAACTAAAGATTTGAGGTTTGAAGCTATTCTTGGGTTAACCTTTACGGTAAAATTACAGGCATTTACCTTAATTTCCTGGGATAAACAATGAATAGTTACTTTTGGCAAAAAAGTAAATGAAAAAGTTTGAAGAATATTAAAGCCAATGCAAATGTGGATAAACTTGTCTTTATTAGGAGAAATGACTCTACTTAATAGTAGACAAGGGTTGGTGATAATCCATTATGTAGACAGAGTGATTGAGGGAGTCACGTTGGGATGAGGTCATACCAGGATCAGAAAAGGGCAGGTATGGTATTCTGGAATGGGTGGATATTGGAACAGAACACTTATGGAGGGCAAGAAATTCCCAAAATTGAAAGCAAAACCAACCAAATATTTGCACATATCACTATTTGAAGGCCATATCAAAATAGCATTAATGGTGCAATTTACAACACTCTTCCTGGGATTGAACACAGGGAGTTGATATTTACAAAGAAATTTGGCATGGAATCAGGCAAAAGGTCGGCCAGCCAACAGTAGTTTCACAGTATATGTGACACCCTTCTTGAAGATGACTTCACAAGATCCAACCCAGAGAGAGTCAAACTTATGTGCTCTGCCTCCAGTACAATTCTGATAATAGAGAACCAGGTCACCAACCTGATATTCAGGGAGGGAGCTCTGGAAGCATTGGAGGATGAGAGATCTAAGGCCTTGAATTTGTAGGCAATTGAATATGCTGTGGCTTGGATGTCAATAATTTGATTGATCAAGTCCTTAACGTGAGTTTCTGTATTAGCAGAAGCATCAACTTCTATTAGTGGGGGTCCTAAGATTGAGGGAGTGGTAGCTTCTCTTCCATATGACATGGAAAAGGGGAATCATCCAATCACCCAGTGTCTACTAATGCAATAGGCAAAGAGGGCAGCAGGGAGGAACATGTCCCAATTTGCAGCATCAGAGAGGGTGAGTTTTCTCATAATAGACACAAGGGAAGAATTGGCTTGTTTGGTGGTTCCATTGATTGAAGAGTTATATGGGGCAGAGAAGGACTGATGGGTGCCTATAGCTTCTAAAATAGGCATAATGAGGCGAGCATTGAAGTTGGGGCCCTATCAGATAGCAAGACTTGAGGGCATCTGTGTCAATAGAAGATATCTTGTAACAAGAAATTTGAAGTAGTCTTAGCAGTGATGTCTTTGGTAGCTCTAGCTTCAATTTATTTACTAAAATTGTCTACAGCTACTAAGATGAACCAGCATCCAGATCAAGAATGTGAAAGAGGTCCCACAGCATCAATACTGTCAGGGCCCAGAGTGCCCTTGACAGTCAGCTGGCCTCTCTAGAGGTGATTGAATATGCAGCATGGAAACCCCCACAAAGTACTTCCCAGGGCAAAATACCTCCCTTTCAACTAATGAATGGCCCAGGATTTGATAGACACATGATCTTCAAATCCCTGGCATCAAGCCTGTTAACAAATCTGGGTCATCTACCTATCAGGAAATGGCACTTTGGGACGCGACTGTTTGATTTTGTGGTCAGGTAATTGATCTATTGCGGGAGCTAAAAATAACTGCAGCAACTTGCAATGCTGAAAAATTCAAAAGGTTCATGTCATAACAGCCAATGAGAGCTCACCCTCTTGGCCAAGCGCAAAAAAACCAGGTAAAATTGCAAATCCACCTCCAAATGATGCCATCAGTTCTCTGGTGGCACAAAAGTCCATAGAATCATCAGTAAGTATAAGTAGTAAGGGGGAGAAGCCCTCCTCACTGTTGACATCTTAATAAAGCAATTTTATGCCTAGAAATTATTATCTTATTGCAGGAATTGTTTATTTTTGCTCAAATTTAATTATTTTCTTTGCATCTATTTGTGAATCCACCACAATATACAAACTAGCCTAAGCATATCCACCTGGTTATACTCCTGCTGCCCTTGTTGAACCACCCTGCGCCCTTGATCTGGAGTATTTCCATCCACACCATTTGGATCTGCTGCCAACCATGAAGAAGATTCTAACTGCACCTCCTCTCCCAAATTTGCTGCCCACTCAGGACTTCAGCAAGCTAGGTTTTGTCTACATCACTGTATTGGGGCTGGCCAACCAAGTTGTGCACCATACTGGGAGTTGGCGCCCCCTGTCCACTGCCCTCAACTACCTGGTACAGATTGCGCCTATTGTGTACATGGCCTTTCAGGCCAGGCCTGCCTCCCCTGTGGGAGCCCAACTGGACTCTGATATGGGCCGTGACAAATACTCACAGTGTGGAAGGTATGTTTTTGCGGGATGAGTTTGAACTGATATTGTGATGGTTGAGGTTGTTGTAGCTGGCAAGAATAAAAGGATGCAAGGACATCAGGGATTAGGAGGCACATGTTTTCCCAGTAGAAGCTCTTGCACAACCAGTTATGAGTTTTTTCTATACCTCCATGTCAAGTATCAATTTGGGCTTGGAGGATAATAGCTATCCTCATACTAGGGCAAACATAGGGCTGATAGTCATTGTTGACTTTCTTGAAGAGTTGTCTATTCCAAATCACAGTATTCTTTGATAAGATCTGTAGAGCCAGTCAGATATCCTCTGGTTTGATAGTCCAAGAAACAGGGTATCCTATTAACTCATATAATTGGTTGGCTTCAGCAGGATGAATGGCCAATATAGGCATTCTAGACAACCCATCAGTATTTTGATGTTGTGCACCAGAACAATGTACCACAGTGAAGTCATACCCTTGTAAGCGCAGGGCACAATGTGCTAGTTTACCTTCATGTTATTTTAGTTTTTGCAGCCATTTAAGGGAGGAGTGATCTGTGACCAAAGTGAAGTGTGTCCATAAATGTAGTTCCTGAATTGCTTTACAGCATGCAACACTGGCAGACATTCCTTTTCAGCAATATTGTAGTTCTTCTTGTGTTTATTGAGGACCCAGAAAGAGTAGGCTACAGGTCAATCCACGCCTTGTTGTCAATCTGGGCTAAGATAGCACACACAGCTACTCCACTTGCATCAGTATACAAGATAAACTCTTTATTATAATCAGGGTAGACTAAGATAGGAACCTCTTTGAGCTTGGCCTTCAGCACTTCAAATGCTTGTTGCTGGCTGTCAGTCCACTCAAAGGGTAGATTGTGGAGGAGTTGGACAAGGGGTTTGCTTAATTCAACAAATCAGGGATGGACTGTCAATAGTATCCCATTGTACCAAGAAATACTTGGATCTCCCATAGATTTGTGGGAGGAAGCATCTTGTCAGTGGCTTCCATCTTATTATTCATAGGACATATCCCAGTTTGGGTGACCTCATGGCCCAAGAATTTGAGCCACTCCTTAAAGAAGGAACACTTTGAGGGTTTAAGCTTTAAGCCAGCTTCTCAAATCTTGATAAAGACAGCTTCAAGGTGGTCCAAGTTGTCAGTAAAGGTGGAGCTGAACACATTTATGTTGTTGAGGTATACAAAAACACAGTAAATCTTTAGATCATGTAAAATAGAGTCCATGGCTTGTTAAAACGTAGCTGGGGCATTGCAAAGTCCTTGGGGCATTTGAGTGGGCCTGTAAAGTCCTTCTGAGGCAATAAGAGCAGTCTTTTTGCAATCTTTGGGGGATAAATAAACTTTCCAGCAATCTGATGCCAAATCCATGGCAGAAAAGAACTTCATTCCTCCTATTGTCTAAGGGTGTCATCAATTCTAGGCAAAGGGTACAAGCCTTTCTTTGTGAGCAAGTTCAGGCAATGGTAATCCATCACAATGCAGTGACCTCCATCCTTCTTTTTTAGTATGAGAAAAGGGGAGGCCCATAGACTTTGGGAAGGAGCAATTAGCCCAGCGTCTTAAAGTTGTTTGAGCTATATAGATACCTGAGCGTTCTCTTCTTGACTGCAGCAATAAGGCTTTTCACGGAAAGGCAGCACATCACCTGTATCAGTCTGGTGAATGACCCCTTTTGCTAGGCTGTAGTCTGTAGGTCCAGAGGCAAAAATATTGCTGAACTGTTTGAGCAGGTCTAGAACATCTTTATTCTGAATGAGGAATAACTGCAGGAAATTAGCAGCAGTGAATAGTGAGAGAACTTGGGGATTCTCTTCTGGTAGATTAAAGTTACTGAAGGTTCCAAAGGGGTAGAGGGACGCCACTTGCACTGCTCCTAGTATACATCCATGTCCCACAACCTGTCTCCTAGACACCTGCATGGGTAAGGCGGTCAGGTTATCTAGAAGAAGTTGTACAGTCTCTTTATGTTTCTGATCAAAAATCCAGGGCATAATTGAAGCTCCTGTGGCTTAGAGACCCAGGAGAGTACAGCTCTAGGAATGATTTCTCAGGTAGCTCATAAGATATTTGGGAGTTGATGATCACTTGGGAGCCTGGGGGATGGTGACAGCTGCAGGAGCAAGTAGAGGTACACCTTCCTCAGCTGTGCAGGAAGGAGGAGGGGAGCACATGTTGGACAAGTGAGTTCTGTACTTGAGCAAAAAAGATACCCTTAAGATACTCTAGCACACAAATTTTTAGACGCTTGCCAGGTAGTCACAGAAGTTCCTCAAAGATTAAGAGGACTTTGGATCCTAGGAAAGATAGATACCCATCTCAAAGATTTACAATTCCATTATACTCCTGGAGAATTGTGTACCAACCAGGAGGTTATAGCTTTTGTTTTCTAGGACAACAGCAGGGGACACAATAAGAAGCTTTCCAAACCTCATTTGCAGAGCAGAGTAGGCACCAATATCTTGGTTTTGAGCCATGCCAGAAGTACAATATGATTGAGAGTAGTTGAGGTCATGGGCCAGCTTAAGCTTCTTCATTAGCTTGGATGATACCACATTGACTGGAGAGCCTGTGTCCAGAATTGCCTTGATCTTAACCTTTTGGATTGACACTTCCACGCAAGTAGTATCTTTCCCAAAGAGAATAAGACAGCCTGAATGTCCTGTTCAGCCTCCAACTATTTCTCCCATTTGGCTAACATGCATTGTAAGGAAGAAATTTCATTATACACAGTCTGCAAAGGGAGTGATACAGTCACATTCTGAAAAAGAGCTTCTTCTAGTTCAGCAGCTTCTTCAGAAGAGTCTACCAGGACAGGAGGTCAATGAGCCTGAGCAGATAAGTGCAAGCCACCATGGTCTTGGATTTATCCAAATGTTAGCAAGTTGTAGTTGTGGTTTTCCAAAGTGGAGCTTTTAGGGGACAGACACAGTTTTTGGGACAGCCAAAATAGAGTAGCCATAACTATCAGATTTATAGTAATCATAATCTTAAGGATCAGAATCAATTGACAGATCATGGAAAAGGTGAAGGATAGTTGGTCCAGAAGAAGGGGGAGACTCCTCGTTGGAAGGAGGATCAGGAGGAGACAGGTGAGATTGGTCAACAGAGAGTGTCTCTGCCTCTAAGCTGACCTCTCTTTTCCGGCCTGTTCCTTTAGGTTGTAACCCTCTACTTGAGAGTTGGTGCAGGTGTAATAGTGGTGTCCAATTTTTCCACAGTTGTGACATCCTTTTCTCTTAGGCTGACCACTTGAGCCAAGAGTCTAATGCGCGGAGTATGAGAGGTGGTTTCAGCAATGTTGGCCTTATTCTCTCAAATCACTGTACCCCCGTGGGTCAAATGTATGTCTTGCAAGAGGGTCATAATACTCTTCATGGACATAGAGAGGCTTTGTGCGTCTTAAAGTGCATGCACAGGAGCTGATTCATCCTAAAAGTGTTTGAACATGCTGTGTAAGCTTCACAGGGGGTTAACTGACAACTGGTGATTAACTGTTGTCCTTCAATATAGAAGTGTTTAGCAAAATCAGCTAGGGTTTCCTTGGGCTTAAAGGTGATGTGCATAAATGCATCTTTCTTGACCTCTAATTTGATATCTCCTCCAAATTCCTCAATTAGGAGATGCTTCATGTCCTCCCAAGTGACAATGGAAGGGAGCTCAGGGACCACAACTTCTTGGCACGTAGGATTCAGGCATGTAAGATATGCTCCTTTTTAATCTTGTCAGTAGCCCTACGCATTGCAGTTTTATAAATTGTCAGGAAGGCAGCAATGGTAGAGGCTTTGGGATCAAATATCTTCTTGCAGGAAGATTTATAGTTGGGGTCAACAGACAATGAGGTGAATTAACTGTTGCCACCTGGGCTGAGAACATTGATGCAGGGGTTGCCCTCAAACTCAGATTTGGCAGTAGGTTGTCTAGTCCAGAGAAGTCAAAGGCTCTCTTTCAGGGTGTCCAATGTAGAGCTGTTTTGTCCACTGATATCTCTGGTGGTAGCAGCAGCAGCCCCAAATTCATCAATCTTAATCTGATGCACTGAAATTGTCCAAGCTATCCCATTGATACAAATTGACAGGGAAGTTGTTTAGCAGTCAGATGTAATACCCAAGTATTGAGGGTAAAACTTTAGTAACATAAGATGGCAGGTTAAGCGGCTCAAAGCCGTTCAAGGCGTAGACAAATGGATTGAAGTTGACTGCCTGACAGAAGGCTTTGGCAAGGATGTTGCATTGTCTAAGGCTGATGGCAAGGTACAGTAGCGTAGCTGAAGGGATCACATAAATAGCCAAGGTGGGAGTTGGGTGAGATGACGCCAGGGGTGTCCACGGGTTCAAAACCATTGATTTGAGATGAGTTGGCTCATTGTACAATGTCCCATTTGGTCCCTGTGGTTCAGGACCAAATTGAGCATTGGTTGGCTGGTGGCCCCCTATCCCAAGGTAAGCTGTCAATACAGCTGTGAAAATGACGTAGTTCATCTTCTGACTTGGGGATGGATAGTGATTTTTGGTAAGGTTACTTGCTTAGCCTGGGTAAAGGATTGATTAATGTGATAATATTGAGGATGATATTTACTCAATGATAGCACAAACTATCATTGAGGGGTTTGTCTTTATTTATACTAGTGGACCTGCAAAGCATGATTATTGGAAGGCATAGCATTGGGGAACCAAGAGTCTGAGTTGCATCTGTTATTCCCTTTTCTGGATTGGCTTGGGTGGCTGACTATTGAGAAGGTTTGGCTGGATCCAAGTTTGCATTGGCATAGTGCAAGTTTGGTCTTCTTCATGCATCCAAATTCATTTATTAAATTTGGTGCATGATTTAAATTGTTGGATAGCCTGTCAGTCCATTCCCCATTTGGTAGGCTCCCAAATTGGGCAGCAGTTCCTCCCAAGTTTGGCTTTGGGGAATTTGCCTTTCCTGATTTCCCAATCTGGCTATTTCCCAAAGGAGTGGATGGGGACTGGCCTGCTGGCATGGGAGGGCAAAGGCTGGCAGGTGGCAGGCTGGCCCATGGGTGTCTGGTTTGAGGATGGCTTGCAGGTGGGGCTGGCAAGAGTGGTGGGCGCCTGTGCAGTGGCGGTGGGCATCTGCTTAATGGCAGCAAGCGCCTGCGTGTTGGTAATGGGCAACAGCTTGGTGGTGGCGGGCTTCTGCATGGAGGCGGCGGGGGGCCGCGCGGTGGCGGCAGATGTCTGCTTGGTGGCAGTGGGTGCCTGCACATTGACAGCGGCAACAGCTTGGTTGTGACAGGCTTCTGCGTGGTGGCGGCGGGGGGCCGCGCTGTGGCTGTGGACATCTGCTTGGTAGCAGCAGACGTCTGCTTGGTGGCAGTGGGTGCCTGCAAGTTGACAGCAGGCAACAGTTTGGTTGTGACAGGATTCTGTGTGTGGACGGCAGGGGCCCACGTGGTGGAGGTGGATGTCTTCTTGGTGGCAGCAGGTGCCTGCATGCTGACAGCAGGTGACTGCTTGGTTGTGGTGAGTTTCCACATGGTGGCAGTGTGTATCTGCTTTATGGCGGCAGATGTCTGCACATTGGTGGTGGACGTCTGCTTGGTGACAGCAGATGTCTGCAAATAGACGGTGGGTGTCTGCTTGGTGGCAGCAGGCGCCTTCAAGTTGGCAGAGGGTGATAGTTTATTGATTACACAACTGTAAGTGTCAGGAATATTCCTGACACCAGAGGGGTAGCCTGTCCGTTTATTGTTTCTGTCAAGCAAGAGAGGTTCTGTACCTCCCTTTTCAGAGTGTCTTGCTATCCACAACGTCATTTGTTACTTATGTTAGCTGATCTAGGGCAAGGGCACAGTTGACACAGGGTTGGCCTTCCAAGCCAGGGCAGCACCCATGATTGCTAGGGGTAGGAGTATAAGTGGTCTCAACCTCCCCTTTGCCATCAGAGTTGGAGGACAAATTATCAGGGTCAGAGAGACACTGTATTAAATATTCAATCTCTCCTTGCAAGATAGCTACTTGGTTGATTAGCAAGGCAATGCAAGGGTTGAGCATAGGCTCTACTGGAGGAGGGTTTGGAACAGAGGTTTGACGTTGAGTAGTGGCTTTGAGTCCAGCTATGGCTTCTCATACCTTAGCTTCAAAGGCAGACAGGACCTCCACAGCAGGAGCAGGAGGAGTCACTTTAATAGAAGCTACTCTATCATCAATGTAGTTTTGCACTTGGTAGAGAGTTTCTACTAATGCAGCCTTATCCAGACCATATTGATGGTTCAGATGGCGGCCCAAGTATCAATGTGAGCCCCAACCAACTTGAGTTGGGAATTGACATGCTCTCAAAATTGGTTGAGCTTGGTAACCAAAGACTCAAAATCCTGGCGGTACTTTAGAAGGGTTGCCTCTATCTATCCACGCCACAATGCTTGGTGATCATCCAGTTTGCACAGTTGGTCCTTGATATATCCAGGGAGCAAGGAGAGAAGGAAGTTCAACAATGAGGTTAAGTACTTCTGAGAAGCCAGCAAGTTGCGCTGATTATCTGAAATACAAGCAAAGAGGCTATGAACTATTCTTGATAGGCCATTTTTTATACATGGTTGTTTGAGACAGTGGTAGCCACAGCAGATGGGAGTTGGTTTTGTGATCTTAATGCCAACTGGTGATGAACTAAGGAGGGCTGAATAAATTGATTGATCAGCACGCCAATAGTTTTCATTGATTCTATCAACAGGAGGAGGCCAAAATCCAGGAGGAAATAATACAGATCTTCTGAGGAATAGCCAGGGCAATGGCCAGGAATAGTGTGCATTGTCATGGTGCCTGTGTGGAGAAGGGAACACACAACATTGCTGGCTTGCTTGCAATTAAGAGAGAAAGCTGGAAGGGGCCATGCAGACCCAGGGGATAGCACCATTACCATTGGTGTAGAGGGGGAATAAGTAATATCTTCTTCAAGAAGAGGACTCAAGACTTTGGGTGGTTTGGTTACTTAAGAGACAAAAGAAGATAGACCATAAAAGGCGCAGAGAAACAGGGTAACCAAGGGGCTTGCAGCTCCTGTAGTGAGCACCAGTATGCTGTGTTTGGCTCCTGGGGACAACATCCAGACAGACACAAAGGGAAATCTTTAAAACAAAAGATTTGAGGTTCAAAGCTAGCCTTGGGTTAGACTTCAGGGTAAAATTAAGGGCACATACCTTAATTTTCTGATATACACAATGAGTAATTCCTTTTGGCAAAAAGGCAACAAAAAGGCTTGAAAAATATTAAAGCCAACACAAATGTGGATAAACCTGTCTTTATTAGGAGAAATTATTCTACTTAAATAGTAGACAAGGGTCAATGATCACTCATTAGGTAGACAGAGTGGCAGAGGGGATCATGTTAGGTTGAAATCATACCTGGATCAGATAAGGGCAGGTATGATGGGTTTCTGGAATGAGTGGAGATTGGAACAGACCATTTATGGGGGGCAAGGAATTCCTGAAATTGAAAGCAATATCAGCCAAATCTTTGCACATATCACTATTTGAAGGCCATATTAAAATAGCATTAATTGTTACAACAGTAATAGCTTCAAAGCCCCGGGCAGGAATTGAACCCGCTCCTAGCCACCAGGCGGGGCTAGCGGGCAGGGGAGATTTGCCCGCACCTGGATTTTTTCTTTTCAAAGGAAATCCAGGTGCAGGAACCATTCCTGCCCTGGTAGCAGCTGAGGGGCCGCTTTGGGCCCCAAAAGTTATGCCCAAGCCTTGGTGGGTTTGGCTGGGCCTGGGCAGGCTATTTTTAGATGCCCAGTAAACCCAGACTAAGCCCACCCTCCATTAAGTAATTTGGGGTCCCCAATTGGGGACCCCTTTTTTAATCAAGTTCTTTGGGCTCAAGAGAGCCTGCCAAGCCAGTCCAAAAATGGTGATCTAAATGGGGACCCCCCCCCAAAAAAAAAAACCCCAGAAGCCAAACCTGCTAAAAACAATAGCCAGCCAAGCCAAGATGGACCATCAAAAAGCCAATTAACTGTTCATGAAAACCCAAAAAATAACCATGAAGCAGCCAATCAAACAGCAGAACCTAAGGTGCCAAGCCTTGTCACATAGATATCACCAGAAGAATGCCCAGAGGCACCTGCATGTGAGTAAGTATATAAATCAGAAGAACCGGAAAAAGTTCTGTATTGTCATCCTTACCAAATAAAGTTGTTATGAACCTTAGGTTCACCAATCTGTTTTCATACCTATTTTTGATACTCTTCCACCTGCATACACCCAAGCATCAGTACCCATCTACTGGGATAGATATTCAGACTCCTGTTGATAAAACCAAAGCCTTTGACTACTACCGCCCACCCAACTGTTCATTTGGCCCTGTGCATTTTACTGAGTATCCCGCAAATTTTACACAAACCCTGGACATTGGAAGACTTGCAGTGGTACACCCCCCAAACGCTCCCAAGGAACCCTACCAAATTGTCCAAGGCAGCAAAGCAATCAACATCTATCCTCTGATCTTCAACGGGAAGTGCAACAATCCTGCATCCTACTTGGTCCCCATGGAACCGCCCCAACACCCAAACCAACCATCTCAACCCCCCCACTTCTGATGTCTATGGCCAGAGTAGTCAATTCCTGGGAGTGTCTTACCTTGCACTCACGGGATTGATTGACTCTGCCTTGTCAGCAGCTGGACCTTGGGCTGTGGCTGGGAAGGCCCTTTCCTACCTGGTAAAGTTAGGTCCCATCATCTGGTGGGCCATGCCAGTACCTTCTTTGACTCCTTTCTCACCTGCTGGAGCCCCATGGTACTCCTGGTATCCTGACATTAATGGCACAATTTACAAAAAATCATTAAGCACGGTGGTTCTTCTGGTACATAGGTGCATCCATGTAGCTATAGATGTTTCCATGTAAGGAGTAATCAGTTCATTAGTATCAACTGTTGATATATTTTCTAAGTCTTCCATAATAAAGATATAGTACTTGTCTAAAATCTGAGCTAGTTGAATTTTTTCTCTTCTACTGGCTATTTCTAGGAATAGGAGCTTTGGTTCAATCATTTTGGGATACATAAGGATTTGGTGTTGAATTCCTCTATCTCTTTGGCACTAGGTGAAAGGTCTGCTCAGCAGCTTAGGGCGTCAGGTACAATGTTGATCTTACTGGGTTCTTACTGAATGATAAGTTGTAGTCTGTTAGGAATAGGGCTCATATAGCCTGGCGCTTGTTTAGTTGTTGTGTCTTGAAGAATTATGTCAGGTTTTTATGATCAGTCATGATTTTCACTGGGTGGTTGGTATTGCACAAGTATCTTCTCCAATGTTTAAAGGACTGAATGATAGTGAGCGTCTCTTTATTGTAGATGGAGTAGTTCAACTCAGGTGGAGTAAACTTCCTTGAGTAATAGACTACAGAGTGCAGCTTACTATCATGCCTCCCCTGAAGCAACACCCCCAATTCAAATTTGGTGGTATCTGTCTCTACAATTAAAGTTTTATTGTAAACTGACATTGCCAAGGAAGGTGCATAAACAAAGGTTTTTTAGAAACATAAAGGTGGATTTGGTAGCGTCATCCCACACAAAGGGGTGTTTCTAAGAGATGAGATGGGGCAAGGGAAAGCAGATTGAAGAAAATTTTGGACAAACTTACTGGCATAAGGTTACCAAGCCCATGAACTTCTGAATTCCTTGCAGTTCTTAGAGACAGGACATGGCATCACGGCCTCTATTTTGTCAGGTGTTGTAGCAAATCCTCCCTTCAGTACATTGTAACCCAAGAACTCTACTTATTTATGGAAGAACCTGTATTCTTGGAGTTTAACAAAGAGTCTGTGTTCCTTGAAGCATTCTAAGACAGTTGAAGATGTTTAACATGTTCCATAGGGTGTCAGGATTATTCCTGATAACAAGCTTTTACAAGACAAGATTTTTTGCACAATTGATCTTAAAAGTCAAGACAAAAAATTGCAGCAGTTCCTGTTGCAACTGAGTTTCCAGACTTGCCTGCCAATGTATCTTAAAATACATTGGGGGCGCTCAAGAAGTCTCCCCTTGATGTATCCAACAACATGGGCCATTACAATAGCAATATTGAATTTTGGGCACTTCTTCCTAATTATGAGTGTTACCAATTTGACTTGCTGATCCCTGCACAAGTTATTTCTTGGCTTCAAACCTTACATGGAACTTCCCACCATGCCAACCCTTTGTGGCCTTGTGGCTTTCCCCATATTATATATTAATTGTAGTATTCTGTAATAAACAATACCTTATTCTTATTATTCCTGTCCTTTCTATTGGATCTGTTGTCTTCCCCAACTCAAATTCTGAATCCTCATTGGTTCATTTTCAACATTCCCTCTGATTGGGGGAAACTGCCACAAAACAACAAGTTATTGAAATAGAATTTAAAGATTTGAAAATTCAAAAATTTGGGTTTTATCCCCTGGCTGCGGGCTGCGCGGCCAACTGCCAGGCGTCTGCCGCCAGCCACTGCCTGCCTGCTCCAGCCATCCAATCAGCCAGCAGGAGGCAGCGCACCCCCCACAGCAGGACTGCCCACTCCCACTGGGTGGGGAAACTGCCAAATTGGGAAATAAAAAGGCAATTTCCCAAACCCAAATTTAGGGGGAAGTGCTGCCCAAAGTTGGGATCTACCTAATTTGAATGGGGCTGACAGTCTGTCCTGCAAAGTCACCAATGTAGTAATTGCAGAAGTGGAATTTGAGTGCATGGCAGTGCTTGGAGAGACGCCAAACCAAAGCAAGTCAGAGATTAACAATTCATTGCTTACAAATCCCCTCCAATACCACCCCAAAAAGGGAATTCTAGACAGCATGTCATGGTCCATACCAGAGTCTGACTGGACTCCCACATGGGAGGCGGGCCAGGCCTGGAAGGCCAAGTACATAATAGACACGAATCTGACCATATATTTGATTGCAGTAGCTAGGGAACACCAACTCCCAGTATGGGGCACAAGCTGATTGGCAAGTCCCAATATTGTGATATAGACAAACCCCAACTACTGAAGTCCTGGTCAGGAGGCACAGTTAGCAGGGGGGAGTAGGAGGAATCTCCAGCATGGAGGGCAAAATGATCACTCTTGGTGGCCAGGAGGGAGCAGATATGTAGGTGGCAAAGTGTAGTGGAGTTATTAATGAATTTAAACAGAATAGTTATATTGGTGCAAAAGTAGATAGTTATTGCTAGAGAATAATGAATCCTGAGCATAAAATTGTTTATTTTTAAGATGTCAACAGTGAGGAGGGCTACTCCTCCTCACTGCTTATACTTACTGGTAGTTCTGTGGCCTTTTGTGCCACCAGAGAACTGATGGCATCAATATCAGTTGAACTGATAATTGTCACCAGAATTTGTTTACTTTTTCCAAGAGATGGAAGCTCATTAGTTGCTATAACATAAACCTTTCTTGAACTTCAGCATGCCAAGGTGCCACAGTTATTTATAGATCCTGTGAGTAATTGAGCGTCCAAT
Organism: Entomophthora muscae; assembly: GCA_014839935.2. Taxonomy (NCBI): domain Eukaryota; kingdom Fungi; phylum Entomophthoromycota; class Entomophthoromycetes; order Entomophthorales; family Entomophthoraceae; genus Entomophthora; species Entomophthora muscae. Next base: position 179,942 of record QTSX02002256.1, read on the forward strand.
TGTATGATCAAACAATTGTGCTTCTGATGTACCATTTACTGATAGTAAAGCTGGCCATTTCATTAACAGAATTAAAACCAGGAATTTGAGACTTGTGGGCCTCTCAAATCCAAGGCCATTTGTTAGTCAAAAGATGTCAGGGATTTCTTCCCTGACTACCTGTATTTTGTTATTGGTTGATTCAATCAGTTTCTGTTTTTAAAAAGCCTTTCAAATTCAAAAACGTTAATAAGAATATGGAACACATCACTTACTGCTCAGCGTATGATTGGCTGTATCTAGCCTCCCAGACAACTCTGGACCCGCTGCCTCTGGTTTAGGCATGGCTCTGTGCTTGAGAATATTGGATCTTCCAAATCTACACTGCTTAATTAGCTCTAATATGCTAAAGTCTTTCTGTGCCCTCTGTCTCAATCAAATTAGCTTGATAACCATTAAGCTTATACTTAAATTGTACTTAGACAGGTTGATCAAATGATTGATTTCAGGTAAATCATATTCATTTCCCAAACACCTCTCAAAGGTTCAGCCTGGTTTTTTGAAGCTATATAAGTTCTAAACTTTCCCTTTTCTCAAATGTTCCAACAATAAAGATTATTACTCTTCTAGCTACTCCTCCATTTTTGATAACACTCCTTTTCTGAAGCCATGAGGGGAATTCTCTTCCTATCTTGGTTTCTAGCCTACTTCTTGACCAAGGTGTACGCCTTGGAAAACCCAATTCCAACAACATACTGGTATAATTCCTCCCCAGATGACGCCCACCAAAAGGAATCCCTTGCCAATGGATGGTTCAAATATTCTTCTGGACATTAGGAACGTAAGTTCCGCTATGGCCTCTTGTTTGTTTCCCCACCCACTAAACCTACTCTGGTTAGACCTTATGCCTCATTTTATCTCTTGATATATTTGGTGGGCTACTATCTACTTGGGAAATTCAGTTCTATGTTTGGAAGATTTGCTTATCTAGGACAACTTAGACATCTTGCAATGGTCATGGTTCCTATTGGCTTGGTCATAGTAGACTTGAATGTAGGGGCCTTGGCCCATCAGCTGGGAAGTTTATTCCCCACAAAGTGAGTTACTGACAAAAGGTGGGTTTTCTGGCTTTGGGAGATACTTGGTAGGGGTTCCAAAGCTGTGGGTGTTTTGTCTCTAGGATGGCCAGCTGATTGTCCAGGGCTTTCTGGGCCCTGAGATCATCCCCTATCATAGTCAAGCTTGCAGAGCACAAATCTTTATTCCGAGATTTGTATTCCTTCAACAGAGTAGCTGTGTTCTCAAGGTTGGATTCTGGTTCCCAAGTATTCTCTTCATTGGGTACCCTTTCCATTTGATCAGGAAGTGGGTTTTTTGGTATCAGAGTTTGTGTCCCAGGATAGCTTTGACCTTGTGTTTCATTAAGCTTCCTACTTTGATGGGTGGAGGAGCCGTTCTCACTATCTGGTGCAGGAGAGAAGGTCATTTCTTCTTTGATAACAGAGAGAGGTGGAATATGTTGTGAATCTTCCATTCAGGGGGCATTTCTAGTTGGTAGGCTACAGTACCAATGTGTTGTAAGACCTTGTAAGGACCTGTTTGGTGGGGGCTCAAGCTAGCACAAGGGGCAGTGGTCTTGATGTTCTTTGCGCTGAGGTACACAAGGTGTCTTACTTCAATTAGGGGACCAGGGCTTTGTTTCTTGTCAGCAAAGTCCTTATTTACTTGTACTGCTCTTCTCAGGTTCTGGGCACATTCTTCTTGGCACACATGGATGTTGCTGACCCAGTCTTGTCCTTCTGGGTTGTTGGCTTCCTCTGTGGGGGGCACCTCATGTGGGGTTGAATCCGTAGTTGTCTATGAAGGGGGACATACCAGTGGAGCTGTGTTCTTGGTTGTTGTTTGCAAACTGAGCCATTAGTAGGTGGGTTACCCAATTGTTCTGTTCTGAGTTAACATAGCATCATAAGTACTGTTCAAGGACCTGTTTTACTCTCTTGGTCTGTCTGTTGCTCTGGGGGTGATATGCAGTAGACAAAAATCTTTTTATTCCCAAGTACTTTAGTATTTGGGCCCAAACCTTGGAGGTGAATTTTGGGCCTCTGTCTGAGACCACTTCTTGTGGGAGTCTGTGGTTCATGAACACTTGGTTTTGGAATAGGGTGACAGTTTCTTTTTCTGTTAATTTGGTCTTTTTTGGAATGAAGTGAGCCATTTTGGTGAAACAATTAAAATTACAAGGATGGAATTTAATTCTTTTGACCTAGGTAGATACACAATGTTGTCCATGGATAATGACTTCCAAGGGCTTTCTGCAATCTGGAGGGCTTGTAGTAATCCTTCTGGCTTTCCTCCTTAGGCTTGGTATGTTTACATGTCTTGCAGCCACTGAGGTATCCTTCAATCTCTGGCTTCATCCTAGGCCACATGTAGGTTCTCTGTATTCCTTTGAGAGTCTTTGTATTCCTGGGGTGTTCTGATATGGAGGAGTTGTGGTATTTCTTCAGTATCTCTAAGCGCAGTGGGCCTTCTGGTATGTAGGTGCATCCATGTAGCTTCAGGGTGTTTCCATTTAAGGAGTACCCTGTTTGTTAGTGTCAACTGTTGATATCTTTCTTTAAGTCTTCCAATATGGAGATGCAGTGCATGTCTACAGTCTGAGCTAGTTGGATTTATTCTTTTCTACTGGCTAGTCCTAGGAATATGAGCATTGGCTCAATCATGTTTGGTGACAGCAAGAATTTAGTGTTGAATTCCTCAATCTCTTTGGCGCTAGAGAAAAGGTATGCTCTTTGGCTTAGGGCATCAAGTGAAATGTCAATCTTTCCAGGTTTGTAGATGATTGATAAGTTGTAGTCTTCTAGGAATAGGGCCCATATAGCTTGATGCTGATTCAGTTGTCATGGTTTAAAGAAGTTTGAGGTTCTTGTGGTTGGTCATGATTCTCACTGGGTGATTGGCGTCACAAAAGTATCTTCTCCAATGTTTTAAGGACTGGATGATAGCAAGCATCTCTTTATTGTATTAATGAGCGCCTTTTGGGGAAGCTTCAAATATGGAATTAAGAAAGAAAAGAAGTATATTTTATTGGATAGTACTTTAGACTTATATAGACTTGACTGTGGTGGGGATTTATTTGGATTGAACCTAGGGGTTGGTCATGTGCAAGATGGGTTTGAGCCACTGGATACTTGGACAGTCAGGTGATATTTCTTGGTTACCATTCTTGGTATGTCAAACGGTATATTAGAAGCAGACCAAATCGGGTGATGGCTGGATGTTAAATAGGTTGGTAGTAGCCAGAATGCTTGTACATCCAGACCCTCAACACACCCCCTTAAGGGGTTACTCTGGTGCATCAGGAGGGGGATTTGTCTTAACAGCTGCCGCCAGATGCTCCTGGAGCTGTTTGCTAGTTGGAACCAGTAAGGTCAAGTGCTCTCCTTTACTGAGGCGGAGACAGGTTCTGTGGTATTTCTTGATAATTGGGTTCTTGGCACTTTGGAATTTCACTAGGTAAGTGTTGTGCTCTGGTCTGTATTTGATGACACTTCCTGGTCCTCTGTGTAATGAGTCTAGTTTCTTTCTGTTGTTAGCTAGAATCCAGACAGGGGAGTTGATGAGAAGTAGTTCCTCTGTGGAGTTACTTTTTGTGTTTTGAGCCTTTTCATTTCAGCTATTTTAGCTTTGAGGCAGATGTGTTGTAGGTTTGGTGCTTCTCTACTGTGGGAGGTTTCCCGGGGGGATCTTTATGTAGGGCTATTTGTTGTGGGTGATTACTTCCGGTTTGTACCTATAGGTTAGCTCAAACGGTGAATAGCCTGTCCCTTGGTTGGTGCAGACTTGGGATACTAATAATGCATGTTTCATGTATAGTGGCCATGTGTCTTTGGCTTTGCCATCCATTATTTTTTCTAGGGTCCTGATAAGGCTGCTGTTTAGGAGCGTCACTCTACCGTTGGCCTGTGGCCTGTATGGAGAGGCTGTGGAGTGTTTAATGTTTTTGGATTTCAAGTTGTCATTAACTATATGACCTGATAACTCTGTTGCTCCATCAGTTATGATGTAGTCTGGAGTGCCATAGTCAGCTATGATTGCTTTTTAATGAAACAGTTGATGGTTTCTGCTTTGTGGTCCTTTGTTTCCCAGCAGATGGGCCAGAGTGTGATGAAGTTGATAGCTACAATTAAGAAGTGTTGATTTGTTTTTGTTTCTGGGAAGGGGATCACTACATCCAGTCCCCAAACCTTGAATGGTTCAGGGTCTGGTACTGGGTTAACAGTTGGCTGAAAAGCCTTTGTACTGGCGTATTTCTCTCACACTATGTACTTTTTCAGTACATCAACTATACCCTGTTTGAGGTTGGGCCACCATACTATCTCTTTTAATGTGAGGTATAGGTTGTTAGCCTTTGTATGTCCTAGTAGGCAGTGATGTCTTAGTATGGTGTCAACTCTTTGTGAAAGTGGGATGTATGGAATATGTTTGTCATTAATGATTTGGTATACTGTGCCATTTGATACATGGAAGTACTTTTTGTTTCTTACTAATGTATTGTGGGTCAGTTGATGTGTTGAGGGGTCTTTTCTTTTGCTTTAATACTCAGTGTTGTACAGTTTTGGCCAGTCAGGGTCCAGGTGGTCAGGGTGATCCTTTCTAGGCTGACATAGTCTAGAGAGAGCATTGGCTGTGACCAGCTCTGCCCCCTTTTTTTACTGGATGTCCAGGTTAAGCTGTTCCAGCAAGGACATCCATTTGGCTTGCTGCTGTACAAGTGTGTTCTGGGTTTTTAAATAGATTAAGGATTTATGGTCAGTCAGTACTTGGATGTTTAAATGTCCTTCTAAGTAACATCTCCATTCTGTGCAAGTGTGGTATATTGCTAGCAATTCCTTATTGTGTATTGGATATCTCTGCTCAGTATTTGTTAGTTTTCAGCTTTTGTAACATACTGACAGGAAGTCTTGCTGCCCTGACTGGAAGATGCGCAGGACTGTGCCAATGGCAGTGTTGCTGGCATCTGACTCAAGCTTGTAGCACCCATTATTGTTAGGGTATTGCAAGATTAGTGCTTCAATCAGAGCTTGTTTTAATAAATGGAAATTCTTGTCACATTCTAGAGTCCAGATGAAATTCTTTTTGACATTACCCTTGGTTAAGTCATTGATTGGTGCAGTTAGTTTTCCACAGTCTTTGATGTATTTCCTTAGGTAAGCTACCATACCAAGAAAGCATCTAGTGTATTTAACGGAGGTGGGGCGTTGCATGTTATTTATAGCTTTAATTTTTTCTGAATCTTCTTTGATGCCACCGTCAGAGACAATGTGGCCCAAGAACAGGATTTCCTTTTCCATAAATTGGCACTTACTTGGTTTTGTGTAAAGTTTATGCTTTGTGAGTCAGTTGAGTGTCTTGCAGACATTTGTGAGGTGTTCCTCTGTTGTGTTCTGCAGCGCAGCACAGATACACAACGGGGAATCCTAACCTTAGGATTGGATTTGTACTGAGTCTCAGTTAGATGACAGGGAAGGCAAATGTGTTTACCTTGCGGCCCTGGATGAAAAACTCTACTAGGCGTGGCTAGAGAGAGGCGCAGAAGTACAGAAGACACAAAGACAAAAATGTGAATAGAAATTAATTTTATTGGTAAAATAGGAAATGTAATATATAGTGGTTAGGAATACCACAAAACACTACCAGGACAGTAGGATCACTTGCCACAAGCATGAGTGGAGCAAGTGAGATGCGCAGAGTCAAGAAACCAAAAAATTGTATTTCCTGATTCAGTCATCAACTCATTTTGAGAGGCAAAAGTGAAAGCAAGAGATTCGTCCTCAAAATGGCCCACCAAAAGAAAAATTGAAACATGATGAATGCCGTTATTCACAACAGTGCCCCCCTCTAGATTGGCCTTAGGGGGGTGATACTTGCAGAGGAACTTGGCTTGTACACAAGTAAAAGGGCGGCCACTGGAGAGAAGCTTTACAGTGTACTCAGATCCTCTTTTGAAAGTCACCTCTAAAGGACCAATCCAAAGGGAGTCCAGCTTATGTGCGCGCCCACCCACACAGTGTTGATAGTTTAGGACATGGTCACCAACATCAAACTCAGGCAAGGGGGAGCTCCCAGCGTTGTCAGGAGAGAGCTTGAGCATCTTAGTCTTATATACAGAAGTGTAGGCAGTGGCCTGTATATCAATGATGCGGTTGACTAAGTCTTTGATGTGGTTGTCAGGGTTCATGGACTTATCAGAGGAGAGTGGTGGAGCCCCAAGAGCAACAGAGTGGTGGCTTCACGCCCATACAACATGGCAAAGGGAGAGTACCCTGTGATATGATGCCTGCTCAGACAATAGGCAAAGAGTGCAGAAGGTAAGTATAGATCCCAATTGGCAGCGTCAGAGTAGGTGAGATTTCTCATGATAGAAACCAGTGTTGAGTTGACACACTCAACTTCCCCATTAGTGGAAGGATTATAGGGGGCAGAGAAAGACTGGTGAGTTCCTTGAGCTTCAACAACAGAGGTTACAAGTTTGGCATTGAAGTTGGTTCCATTGTCTGACAGCAGCACTTGAGGGCAGCCATGGCAGTAGAAAACATCATGCAGCAGGAAGGCAGCAGTAGTCTTAGCAGTGATGTCTTTAGTAGCGCAAGCTTCTACCCACTTGCTGAAGTGGTTGATGGCAATCAGGATAAAGCAGCATCCGGAGCGTGAGCGGGGGAGAGGGCCTACAGCATCAATACTAATTATATGAAAAGTGTGTTGAGGGGGAACCAATTTTAATTTGTGAGAAGCAGCTTGGGGCCTCTGAAGTTAGCAGTCATGGCAAATAGCTATGACATCTGGGATCAACAGGCAAAGATTCTCCCAGAAGTAATTCTTCTGAAGCCAGTCAAAGGTCTTGGCAATGCCTCCATGGACAGGTTCTTTGTGAGCTTACAACACCAAGGAGAGGCAAAGACTGGGGCGTACGTAAGGCAGGTATTGACCCCACACCTTCTTGAAGAGTTGGTTGTTGCATATGAGGGTGTCTTCAGACAATTTGGACAGGGCAAATTGAACCTCTTATGTCTCACTTTCCCAGGAAAGAGGGTAGCCAATTAGCTTGTACAGGCGGTCTGCCTCAGCAGGATGTAGGGTAAGGATGGGCATTCAGAACAACCCATCAGCGTTCTGATGTTGAATCCTGGGGCAATGGAGCACAGTGAAGTCATAACCTCACAGATGGAGGGCCCATCTAGCTAAGCGTCCTTCAGGCTCCTTAAGTTTTTGTAACCATTTGAGTGAAGCATGGTCAGTGACAACAGTGAAATGGGTACCATACATATAGTGGCAGAATTTTTTGACTGCATGCAGCACAGAGAGGCACTCCTTCTCTGTAACACTATAATTCTTTTCATGCTTATTTAGCACACGGGAAGTATAGGTCACAGGGTGGTCCAAACCTTCATCTTCAAGCTGAGCCATGATAGCCCCAATAGCAAGGTCACTATCTTTAGTGTACAAGATGAATTCCTTATCATAATTGGGTTAAACTAAAATGGGCGCTTCTTTGAGTTTCTGCTTTAGAGTCTCAAAGGCCTGCTGTAGGCTGGCAGTCCATTTGAAAGGAACTGTTGTGAATAACAACATTCACCATGTTTCAATTTTGCCTTTGTTGGGCCATTTTGAGGACAAATCTCTTGCTTTTGCTTTCAACTCTCAAAATGAACTGGCTTCTACTTCAGGAAATATGATTGTTTGGTTTCCTGACTCTGCGCAACTCACTTGCCCCACTCATGCTTGTGGAAAGTGATCCTACTGTCCTGGTAGTGTTTTGTGGTATTCCTAACCACTATATATTCCATTTCACATTCGCCAATAAAAAATAAGTTCTATTCACATTTTTTCTTTGTGTCTTGTGTACTTCTGCGCCTCTCTCTAGCCACGCCTAGTAGAGATTATTTATCCAGGGCTGCAAGGTAAACACTATTGCCTTCCCTGTCATCTAACCAAGACTTAGTACAAATCCAATCCTAAGGTTAAGATTCCCTGTTGTGTGTCTGTGCCGCGCCTCAGAACACAACAAAAATGGTGCTCACTACAGGGGCTGTAAGCCCCTTGGTTATCCCTTTTCCATCTACGTTTGAAGGTCCCTTGCCTCTGCCTATTTAGGAGTTGACCTTGCCTGAAATTACCAGCCCTCCTATTGAGGAAGACATTGCCAACCCGCCTATTGTCCCAGCTGTACTGAACCTTGGGAATGGTCCCCGCTTAGTTGCATACCCTATGGGTACCCCTGACTTGGAACAAGTCATGGCGGTAGCCCTTGAGATAGCTTGGGTCAGGTCCATCCCTTGCCTTTAGTTACAGTTTAGCTGTGCCAAATACTATGAGTTAATTTTGGCCCCTCAGTTTCCACAACACCTCCTCCCAGCAGCTGGCTCCACTGATCATCTGCTGTCATCCTTTGTACAGCTTGCCTTGGCCCACCACCAGATGGTGTTGGGACTCCACATTCAATAAATCTTGTCTCTACAAGCAGCTGTTACCCATCATTGGGATCAGTTTTCCGCCTACTAACAATGGATTCATTCCCTGTTCTCCCTGATATCTGACAATCAGCGTGACTTGGTCACCTCTGAAACACGTTTAGTCAATTCCATTGAGCAAATACGCCAGTCCATCCCTGAGTATGTTAGGGAGCAACTACATGAGTTTCATCAGTTAGAACAACCCTGGCTCACTCAAGTAGACTCCACCCTAAATGCTTATCTCTCCAATTTTGAGCGCCTAGTGCAACAGCTCAATGCATTTAGTGTCTATTCCTTTGAGTAATTGCAACAGGTATGTTAATTCACTATCACCTCTGGCTTTGGATCACTCAATTTTCCCTTGTCTACCAAGAAAGGTTCAAAAACGCCTTAAACCCCTTAATTCTTTAAATGATTTAGCTCATACAGTAGATGAAAGGTTTGTGCTGGCCTACCCTGCGGAACCTCTGCCTTTGGTTGCTCCCTCCTGGGAAGAAACACTGGTTAATTTAGACTACTTATTAGCTTGGTATTGCCTACTTCTAAAAACTATTAGAGCTAGCCAATCAGAGGTCGCCACATTGACACTAAATAACTCAAGTGAATTCCAAATGACCAGTGCCCCTCCCAGCCAATCAGATCTCACCGCGGAACTTGGAATGAAACCCTCCAGTCCCCCTGCCCCTGCCTAGCAAAGTTTTGCCTCCAGCCAATTGGATGCAGTTCCACTGTCATGTGACACATTTTAGTGCAGCTCATTCCTTTTATGCAAGCAAGGGGACTTCTAGTCCCCTGCTTGTCTATTTTTCAAATTATTAAAGTTTTGGAGTCCTTTAAAAACTTTGTATTTATTCCCATTACTCTTTGGACCCAGATTTGTGTCCTTGCAGTCCTAAGTATTAAAGTGTTAGTTATTGTCAGAAGCTTACCTTGTGATAACCAGTTTTGAACCTGGCTTCTCTCCTGGACCCCCAGATTAGTATTACTTTACCTAGTTGTCGTCTTTCCTGCTTTTGCTTTTGAAAATCAAGTTCAAACTTCGAGTTTTCAATTGATTTTTCTTATAATTTCTCTTATTATTTCGAATTTTCCTCTAAAACTGTTGTTTTTGTTCTTGCTCTTGTTTGCTGTTGCTCCCAAGGCTTTTACAATCACAGTAAAGCCTTCCAAACCCACTCTGCTGCTCCTTCTCAGCATTCTGTTAAGACTGCCTTGCCTGGAAATTTCCAACTTTTTTATATCTAAAACCTACCAACCAGCCCCAAATTTTGTGATGATCAATCCTATGATACTCCTAGCCCTTAAATTTGTAGTGTTTTCCCTGGCGCCTTTCTTGCTGCTTCTGTGAACTACCTCACCTGACCTGTGGGGTAAGATCTCTTTGTCTGCCCGTCTTGTGGGTAGAGATCCTTCTGGTCTTCGGGATCTCCCCAGCGGACTTCTCTTTTCTGGAGAGGCTGTGGTCAAGAGCCTGACGTGCAATGACTTGGGCTTGGACACTGCGGACCATACTTCATCCATTTCTGAAGAAGCTGTGCCTCCCGTGCCCCTCCTCCTCAGCGTGGCCCAGAGCCATTCTGTACCCCTCAGGCCCTACAAGGTGTCCTCTCCCACCCCCACCTGCACCCCTTGGTTGCTCACAGGCCTGATACTGATGGGTTTGAACTCCTACTTCCCTCAGTTGTCCCTGGTGTCCTCCCTGTGGTCCCCCCTCCAAGCAGCCATCCCAGTCCTTCACTGGATGGCATCCTGGTGGCTTGTTCCTCCGGGATGGGAGCCAAACTTAGTTAGTTTAGCCCCCCTCTCTCACAAGGTAGCTGATCTTGCCGCCCAAGGTCTAAATGAGCTCAGTGTGGAATTCAATCAAGAGAGAGCTACCACTACCGCTGCTATTGCCAAACTTCAGAGTCAGATGAATGAGCTGTCCTCTCCCAAACCTGATTCTCCACCTTCTCCTCCTGCTAATGATCTGGTGGACAGAGAGCAGAGAATTCGGGAAGCCATCCAGGAATTACGTGCTTCTATTTGTAGCCAAGGACGTCCTACTGAAATGCCTGAACCTGATCCCCAGGTTCTTGCGCTGACTACTCGGGTTGCTGAACTACAGCAGGAAGTTGCTGCTTTACATGAGGTAGTGACAGCTGCTGCTAGTCCATGCAGGGTTAATATGGAAGACAGATGTTGTCCTGGTTTGGCGGGGACTCCTCAAATCCACTGTGCTAGGAAGTTGACTGCCCTAGCTAATGAGGTGGACCATTTGAAACAAGACCAGACTGATTTGGACAGAGACGTACAGGAGATGAGTGAGCTGATTGATTTGGTAAACAACAGATTTTCCCCTTGCCTATCAGTGGGGACATCTCTTACTTTGCAACTGGCTGAACTCTCCACTGTTGTCACTACCCAAGGACAACGCCTAGATTTTACTGAACGGCAGACCACACTAGCCAACACTATGGGTGTCAGAACTACCAAGACTCTAACAACCCTTGAAGAAAGTGTTTGACAGCTATGGGCTAGACAACCCCCCTCCAAATCTGAAGCTGAGTTCTCCCCACACATAAATGTACTCAATAGCAACAATGGTGGTCCAAATCCTGAGGCACACTTCAAGCCTACTTTTAAGCAAGTGTTTGATCCTAAAACCTCAACTATTGCAGCCTTCTTAACTAATAAAAGACTGCTATGAGATGAGCATCAGATGAAGTTAAGAAAGAACATATTCTGACTTGCCTACACCTGACCTGTCAAGAGGTAGCTGTACCAGAGCTGCCCTCCATTGAGACCTGGGAGGACATGAAACAACTCTTGATTGACAAGTTTGGTGGTGATCTTAGCCTGGAGGTGAAAAAGGATGCTTTCATGCATATATCCTTCAAGCCCAAAGAGACACTAGCTGAATTTGCTGACAGATTTTACATGGAGGGACAACAGTTAATAACAAGCAGACAATTGACAGCGCATGAAGCATATCTGGCCTGTGCCCAGGCCCTCAAGGTGAATCAACTCCTATGCCTTCATTTCAAGGCCCACAAGGATATTCTGTTCTCCATGAAAAGTATAAAGGCACTGCTCCAAGATATGCATCTTACCCATTCTGGGGCAGTTGTTTGGGAAAGTTGTGCCGCTTCCAACTCTGGCTCCTCTTCTCGCAGCCCTTGTAACATCACTATGAACTCCCAAAATCCTCCTCAACGTCAGGGTTGCCACAACTGTGGTCAGATAGGCCACCACTCTCTTGTCTGCACCAATCCTTGGGTTGTAGGAGCTGACCCCAAGGATCAGTTGGGAAAAGAACAGTCAACCTAGAGGTGGAGACGCTCTTGGTTGACAATTCTTCCCAGTCTCCTTCTACACCTCCACCTGCTACTGACTCTGAGCCTGCTGATGATGAGGCTCCTCCTAGCCTCCTTCTGTTCCATGACATTTCTGATGATTCTGATGTGGATGAATCTAATGTTGAAGACCATGATGCATAAGGGTATTCTGTTCTTGTCGTTCCTGAGACTATTGCCGTCCCCTACAAGCTAAAATCTGGGAAGACTACAACTACTACCAAGCCCTTGTCTGAGGCCAAAACAGTTGTCTCCTGCCCCTATCTTACTCAGTAAAAATGGTCCCCTGTATTAGTGGAATCATCAGAGGAAGCTGCTGAAGTTGCAGACCCTGTTTTCAAGAATGTATCTGTCTCACTCCCTCTCCAAACTGTAAATAAGGAGTTTCCAGGACTACAATGCATGATTGAGAAATGGGACAAGGAACTAGCGTAGGCACAGAATATCTTGGCTGTTCTGCCATCCTTTGGACGCACCACCACACGAGTAGAGATATCTATCCAAAAGGTCAAGATTAAAGCCGTCCTGGACACTGGTTCTCCTGTCAACATTGTTTCTTCTAAACTGATGAAGAAACTTAAGCTGGCCCCTGATCTCAACTATCATCAATCCTATGGAACTGCTGGTTTCTCCATGACTCGTGCCATTGGTGTATACTCTGCCTTACCAATGCAATTTTGTAAACTCCTGTTAGCTGCGCCGGCTGTTGTTCTAGAAAATGAGAGCTATGACCTTTTGGTTGGTACCCAGTTCCTTCAGGAATATAATGGGATCATCAACCTAAAGGATGGTTATCTTTCTATCCTAGGGTACAAAGTCCCTCCGATCTTTGAGGAGCCGATCAAAGTTCCTGGTAAACGGTTGAAGACATGTACTCTGGAGTACCTCACTGGAGTTCACCCTAAAATACTAAACCCATTCCTCCAACATGAAGTGTCCTCCCATGGCTTGTCCTGCAAGTGAGGGAATCCCTCTCATGGCCACGTCTGCTATCACCATCCCCCAGGCTCTCAGGCTATCCTAGACTCCCAAATATCATATTAACTACCTGAACGGACTTTCTTAGAGCTGTATTCCCCTTCTTTACTGGGGCGTAACGAGCCTTTAACTTTGTCCTGGAATTCTGGACGTCTTCCACAAGGATCCTGTTCAATTACTAGTTACCAACCTTACTGCGCTTCCTATGCCTGTATCCAGAGGACAGGTTGTTGTTTACAAAAAGTTGTTAAATGCTCCTGACGCTTGTCTCTTCACCCTTTTGGAACATTTCAAGACTAACCTACCTGAAGACGAGCCTCAAGTCCTATCTATGTTCACCTCCCAAGACTTCCCTCAGTTGTCCCCGGTCCAACAGAAAGAGGTGCTTGATTTACTAGACCAGTTCTCAGACATCTTTGCTAAAGATAGTACTGATTATGGGCTAGCCAAAGGTGTGGTTCATCAGATTGACACAGAAGATGCTCCTTCCTTTTTTGCCAAGCCATATTGCTGCAGCCAAGTGGAAGATGTGCAGATTTCTAAGGAGCTCAAACAACTGCTGGATGCTGGACTGCTAGCTCTCTCTCAAAATCCCTGGGCTTCCCCCTTTCATCTTAAAGAAAAAGGATGGTGGACACCGGATTGTGATGGACCCTTGGAGGTTGAATTCTCTAACCAAGAAAGATTCCTATCTCTTACCGTGCATTGATGACGCCCTTCAACACCTTGGAGGTTCTAAGTTTTTCTCTGCCATGGATTTGGCGTCTGGCTACTGGCAAGTTGACCTCTCTCCTGAAGACCGTCAGAAGGCTGCACTCATCACATCAGAAGGATTTTTTGAGCCTACTTGCATGCCGCAAGGGCTCTGTAATGCCCTGGCAACTTTCCAGAGGGCCATGGACTCCATCCTGCGTGACTTGATGTTGTTGTGTGTCTTATTCTACCTAGATGATATAACAGTCTTCAGCGCAACCTTCACAGATCACCTAACCCATCTTAAAGAGGTGTTCATAAAGATCCGAGAAGCTGGCCTCAAGTTTAAGCCTTCTAAGTGTGCTTTCTTTAAAGAGCTCCTTGAATTCTTGGGCCATAAAGTAAACCAAATGGGAATTCGTCCAATGACCAAGAAGGTTGAAGCCATTGACAAAATGCTTCCGCCCACCAACCTCTGAGAAGTACAAGTCTTTCTGGGCATGATGGGTTACTATAGACAATTCATTCCTGATTTTGCTGATACTAGCAAACCCCTGGTCCAACTATTGCGTAATGTCCCTTTCAAATGGACCGCCAGTCAACAGCACGCCTTCTTGACTCTAAAGCAGAAACTCAAAGAAGCACCCATTTTAGTGTAACCTGATTACAATAAGGAATTCATCTTGTACACTGATGCTAGTGACCTTGCTATTGGGACTATCTTGGCTCATCTCAATGATGAAGGTGTGGACCACCCTGTAGCCTATACTTTCTGTGTGCTGAATAAGCATGAAAATAATTCTAGTGTTACAGAGAAGGAATTCCTTGCTGTGCTGCATGCAGTCATACAATTCTGCCACTACGTGTCTGGTACCCATTTCACTTTTGTCACTAACCATGCTTCACTCAAATGGTTACAACATCTTAAGGAGCCTGAAGGACGCATAGCCAGATGGACCCTCCGCCTGCAAGGTTATGACTTCACTGTGCTCCATTGCCCCGGGATTCAACATCATAACGCTGATGGGTTATCCCAAATGCCCATCCTTGCCCTACATCCTGCTGAGGCAGACCGCCTGTACAAGCTAATTGGCTACCCTTCTTCCTGGGAAAGTGATACAGAAGAGGTTTGACTTGCCTTGTCCAAATTGTCTGAAGATACCCTCTTACGCACTAACCAACTCTTCAAGAAGGTGCGGGGTCAATACCTGCCATACATGCGCCCCAGTCTTTGCCTCTCCTTGGTGTCACAAGCTCATAAAGAAACTGGCCATGGAGGCATTGCCTAGACCTTTGACTGGCTTCAGAAGAATTACTTTTGGGATAATCTTTGCTTGTTGATCCCAGATGTCATAGCTAGTTGCCATGACTTCCAACTCCACAGGCCCTGAGCTGCTTCTCACGAGTTCAAATTGGTTCCCCCTCAACATGCCTTTCACACTATCAGCATTGATGCTGTAGGTCCTCTTCCCCACTCACGCTCCAGATGCCGCTATATCCTGATTGCCGTTGACCACTCCAGCAAGTGGGTAGAGGCTCGCCCTACTAAAGACATCACTGCTAAGACTACTGCTGCCTTCCTGCTGCAGGATGTTTTCTACCGCCATGGCTGTCCTCAAGTGCTGTTATCAGACAATGGGACCAAATTCAATGCCAAACTTGCAACCTCTGTTGTTGAAGCTCTAGGAACTCACCAGACTTTCTCTGCCCCCTATAATCCTTCTACTAATGGGGCAGTTGAGCGTGCCAACTCAACACTGGTTTCTATCATGAGGAAACTCACCTACTCTGACACCGCCAATTGGGATCTATACTTACCTGCTGCCCTCTTTGCCTATTGTCTGAGCAAGCATCAAATCACAGGATACTCCCCCTTTGCCATGTTGTATGGGCATGAAGACACCACTCTGTCACTCTTGGGAGTTCCCCTACTCTTCTCTGATAAGGCCATGAAACCTGACAACCACATCAAAAACTTAGTTAACCGCATCATTGATATACAGGCCACTGCCTACACTTCCACCTATAAGACTAAGACGCTCAAGCTCTCTCCTGACAACGCTGGGCGCTTCCCCTTGCCTGAGTTTACTGTTGGTGACCATGTCCTAAACTATCAACACTGTGTGGGTGGGCGCGCGCACAAACTAGACTCCCTATGGTTTGGTCCTTTAGAGATGACTTTCAAACAAGGGTCTGAGTACACTGTAAAGCTCCTCTTCAGCGGTCGCCCTTTTACCTGTGTACACGCCAAGTTCTTCCGCAAGTATCACCCCCCAAAGGCCAATCTAGAGGGGGCAATGTTGTGAATAAGTGCATTCACCATGTTTTGATTTCGCCTTTGTTGGGACATTTTGAGGACAAATCTCTTGCTTTTGCTTTCAACTCTCAAAATGAACTGGCTTCTACTTCAGGAAATATGATTTTTTGGTTTCCTGACTCTGCACAACTCACTTGCCCCACTCATGCTTGTGGTGAGTGATCCTACCGTCCTGGTAGTGTTTTGTGGTATTCCTAACCACTATATATTCCATTTCACATTCACCAATAAAAATTAAGTTCTATTCACATTTTTGTCTTTGTGTCTTCTGTAGTTCCACGCCTCTCTCTAGCCACGCCTAGTAGAGATTATTCATCCAGGGCCGCAAGGTAAACGGTATTGTCTTCCCTGTCATCTAACCAAGACTTGGTAAAAATCCAATCCTAAGGTTAGGGTTCCCCATTGTGTGTCTGTGCCGCGCCTCAGAACACGACAGGATTATTACGCAACAGTTGGACCAGGGGTTTGCTAGTATCAGCAAAATCAGGAATGAATTGCCTATAGTACCCATCATGCCCAGAAAGACTTGTAATTCTTGTAGGTTGGTGGGCGGGAGCATTTGTCAATGGCTTCAACCTTCTTGGTCATAGGGCAAATCCCTGTTTGGGTTACTTCATGGCCCAGGAATTCAAGGTGTTCTTTGAAGAAAGCACACTTAGAGGGTTTTAGCAAGAGACCAGCCTCTTAGATCTTGATGAACACCTCTTTAAGATAGGTTAGGTGATCAGTGAAAGTTGCGCTGAAGACTGTTATATCATCTAGATAGACTAAGACACACAACAACTTCAAATCACTCAGGATTGAGTCCATGGCTCTCTGGAAAGTTGCCAGGGCATTACAGAGCCCTTGCGGCATGCAGGTAGGTTCAAACAATCCTTCTGATGTGATGAGTGCAGCCTTCTGACAGTCGTCAGGAGAGAGGTCAACTTGCTAGTAACCAGACGCCAAATCCATGGCAGAGAAAAACTTAGAACCCCAAAGGCGTTGAAGAGCATCATCAATGCACGGTAAGGAATAGGAATCTTTCTTGGTTAGAGAATTCAACCTCCAAGGGTCCATCACAATCCGGTGTCCACCATCCTTTTTCTTTAAGATGAGTAGAGGAGAAGCCCGGGGACTTTGAGAGGGAGCTAGCAGTCCAGCATCCAGCAGTTGTTTGAGCTCACTAGAAATCTGAACATCTTCCACTTGGCTGCAGCAATATGGCTTGGCAAAAAAGGAAGGAGCATCTCCTGTGTCAATCTGATGAATCACACCTTTAGCCAGCCCATAATCAGTGCTATCTTTAGCAAAGATGTCTGAGAATTGGTCTAGTAAATCAAGCACCTCTTTCTGTTGTACCAGGGACAACTGAGGGAAGTCTTGGGCAGTGGACAGAGATAGGACTTGAGGCTCGTTTTTGGGTAGGTTAAAATCTTGGAACGTTCCAAAAGGGTGAAGGGACAAGACGTCAGGGACTTTTTTCAACTTTCTGTAACCAACAACCTGTCCTCTGGATACAGTCATAGGAAGCGCAGTAAGGTTGGTAACTAGTAATTGAACAGGATCCTTGTGGAAGACGTCCATAATTCCAGGACAAAGGTAAAGGCTTGTTATGCCCCAGCAAAGGAGGGGAGTTCAGCTCTAAGAAAGTCTGTTTGAGTAGTTCATATGATATCTGGGAGTCTATGATGGCCTGAGAACCTGGAGGAATGGTGACAGCAGACGTGGCCATGAGAGGAATTCCTTCAGTTGCAGGACAAGCCATGGGAGGACACTTCATGTTGGTGGAATTGGTTTGGTATTTTAGGGTGAAAACCCCAGTGGGGTACTCCAGTGTACATGTTTTCAAACGTTTATCAGGAAATTTGATTGGCCCCCAAAGATCAGAGGGACTTTGTACCCTAGGATAGAAAGATAACCATCCTTTAGGTTGATGATCCCATTATATTCCTGAAGGAACTGGGTACCAACCAAAAGGTCATAGCTCTCATTTTCTAGAACAACAGCCGGCGCAGCCAACAGGAGTTTACCAAATTGCATTGGTAAGGCAGAGTACGTGCCAATGGCGCAAGTCATGGTGAGACCAGCGGTGCAATAGGATTGATGGTAGTTGAGGTTAGGGGCCAGCTTAAGTTTCTTCACCAGTTTAGAAGAAACAATCTTGGCAGGAGATCCGGTGTCCAGGATGGCTTTGATTTTTACTTTCTGGATAGATATCTCTACCCGGGTGGTGGTGCATCCAAAGGGTGGCAGAACAGCCAAGATATCCTGTTCCTACGCTAATTCCTTGTCCCATTTCTCAATCAAGAATCTTAGTCCTGGGAACTCCTTATATATGGTTTGGAGAGGGAATAAGACAGATACATTCTTGAAAACAGCGTCTGCAACTTAAGCGGCTTCCTCTGATGATTCCACTAAGACAGGGGGCTGTTTTTCCTGAGTAAGATAGGGGCAGGAGACAACCGCTTTGGCCTCAGACAAGGGCTTGGTGGTAGTTGTAGTCTTCCCAGATTGTAGCTTGTAAGAAATGCAATAGTCTCTGGGACGGCAAGAACAGAATACCCATATGCATCAGGGTCTTCAACATTAGATTCATCCACATCAGAATCATCAGAAATGTCATGGAACAGAAGGAGGATAGGAGGAGCCTCATCATCAGCAGGCTCAGAGTCAGTAGCAAGCAGAGGTATAAAAGGAGACTGGGAAGAATTATCAACTGAGAGTGTCTCCGCCTCTAGGTTGACTGTTCTTTTCCCAACTGATCCTTGGGATCAGCTCCTTCAACCTACGGATTGGTGCAGACGCAAGAGTTGTGACCTATCTGACCGCAGTTGTGGCAACCCTGACATCAAGGAGGATTTTGTGAGTTCATAGTGAGGATACAAGGGACACAAGAAGAAGATCCAGAGTTGGAAGCGGCACAACTCTCCCAAACAACTGCCCCATAATGGAAAAGATGAATATCCTATAGCAGTGTCTTTATACTTTTCATGGAGGACAGAATAGCCTTGTGGGCCTTGAAATGAAGGCATAGGAGTTGATTCACCTTGAGGGCCTGGGCGCAGGCCATATACGCTTCATGCGCCGTCAATTGTCTACTTGTTATTAAAGTGCTCCCTCCATGTAAAATCTGTCTGTGAATTTGGCTAATGTCTCTTTGGGTCTGAAAGATATGTGCATGAAGACATCCTTTTTCACCTCCATTCTAATATCACCACTAACTTGTCAATCAGGAGCCTTTTTATGTCTTCCCAGGTCTCAATGGTGGGCAGCTCTGGTATGACTACTTCTTGACAGGTTGGGTGTAGACAGGTTAGAATGTGTTCCTTCTTAACCTCATCTGATGCTTGCCTCATGGCAGTCTCATAAATAGTTAAGAAAGCTGCAATAGTTGAGGTTTTGGGATCAAAGACTTGTTTAAAAGTAGGCTTGAAGTGTGCCTCAGGAGCTGGACCACCATTACTGCTATCAAGTACATTTATGCGCGGGGAGAACTTGGCTTCAGATTTGGAGGGAATTTGCCTAGCCCATAGCTGTCAAACACTTTCTTCAAGGGTCGTCAGAGTCTTGTTAGTTCTGGCACCCATAGTGTTGGCTAGAGTGGTCTGTTGTTCATTAACATCTAGGCGTTGTCCTTGGGTAGTGACAACAGTGGAGAGCTCAGCCAGCCGCAAAGTGAGGGATGGCCCCACTGACAGGCAGGGGGCAAATCTGTTGTTTACCAAATCAATCAGCTCACTCATCTCCTGTACGTCTCTGTCCAAATCAGTCTGGTCTTGTTTCAAATGGTCCACTTCATTAGCTAGGGAAATCAACTCCCTAGCACAGTGGATTTGAGGAGCCCTTGCCAAACCAGGACAACAGCCATCTTCCTTGTTAACCCCAAGTGGACTAGCAGCGGCTGTCACTACCTCACGTAAAGCAGCAACTTCTTGCTGTAGTTCTGCAACCTGAGCAGTCAGCGCAAGAACCTGGGGGTCAGGTTGAGTCATTTCAGTAGGACGTCTTAGGCTATGAGAGGAAGCGCGTAATTCTTGGATGGCCTCCCAGATCCTCTGCTCTCTGTTCACCAGATCATCTCAGGGAGGAAGGCAGAACATCAGGTTTGGGAGTAGACAGCTCATTCACCTGACTCTGAAGTTTGGCTATAGCTGCAGCAGTGGTAGCTCTCTCTTGATCAAACTCTGCACTGAGTTCATATAGACCTTGGGTAGCAAGGTCAGCTACCTGTTGCAATTGCTCAAAGGAATAGACACTGAATGCATTGAGCTGTTGCACTAGGCGTTCAAAGTCAGAGAGATAAGCATTTAGGGCAGAGTTTACTTGAGTTTGCCAGGGTTGTTCTAACTGGTGAAACTCATGTAGCCGCTCCCTAACATACTCAGGGATGGACTGGCGCATTCACTCAATAGAATTGACTAAACTGGTTTGTTAGGTGACCAAATCACGCTGATTGTCAGATATCAGGGAGAACAGGGAATGGATCCACTGTTGGTAGGCGGTGAACTGGTCCCAATGATGGGTAACAGCTGCTTGTAGAGACAAGATCTCTTGAATGTGGAGTCCCAACACCATCTGGTGGTGGGCCAAGGCAGGCTATACAAAGGATGACAGCAGGTGTTCAGCGGAGCTAGCTTCTGAGAGAAGATGTTGTGGAAACTGAGGGGCCACAATTAACTTATAGTATTTGGCATGGCTAAACTGTAGCTGAAGGCGAGGGATGGCCCCGTCCTGAGATAACCCAAGGGCTACTGCCATGACTTTTTCCAAGTCAGGGGTACCCATGGGGTAAGCGGCTAGGCAGGGACCATTTCCAAGGTTCAGTACAGTAGGGACAATAGACGGGTTGGTGATGTCTTCCTCAATAGGAGGGCTGGTAATTTCAGGCAAGGTCAACTCCTGAATAGGCAGAGGCAAGGGACCTGAAAATGTAGATGCAAAAGGGGTAAACAAGGGGCTTACAGCCCCTGTAGTGAGCACCATTTTTGTTGTGTTCTGCGGCATGGCACAGATGCACAACGGGGAATCCTAACCTTAGGATTGGATTTGTACTAAGTCTCGTTTAGATGACAGGGAAGGCAAATGTGTTTACCTTGCGGCCCTGGATGAATAATCTCTACTAGGCGTGGCTAGAGAGAGGCGCAGAAGTACAGAAGACACAAAGACAAAAATGTGAATAGAAATTAATTTTATTGGTAAAATAGGAAATGGAATATATAGTGGGTAGGAATACCACAAAACACTACCAGGACAGTAGGATCACTTGCCACAAGCATGAGTGGAGCAAGTGAGTTGCGCAGAGTCAGGAAACCAAACAATCATATTTCCTGATGCAGAAACCAGTTTATTTCAAGAGTCAAAAGCAAAAGCAAGATATTTGTCTTTCTTCAAAATGGCCCAACAAAGGCAAAATTGAAACATGGTGAATGCTGTTATTCACGACATCCTCTTTTTGTTTTTAAGAATATGATGATATTGTCAAGGTAGCATAATGTATTTGAGAGACCGTTTAGTGCTTATTTCATTATGGTGACAAACGTCGTGGGAGTGTTGATCATACCAAAGTTCATTACTCTACATTTGAAGAATCCAAATTGTGTATGAAACACAGTTTTTGGTATGTCCTTTTCCTTTACTTCAACTTGATTGTACCCTGAGGTGAGGTCAATCTTGGAGAAAAATTAGGCACCTGAGATTCTTGAAAACAGATTCTTTATAAGTGGAAGAGGGTATTTATTTTTTACTGTACTTGCGTTTAGTGCTCTGTAGTTGGTTACTAGACACAGAGTGCCTTCTTTTTCTTTACAAAGAACACTGCTGCCCCCTTGAGGATTCTGATGGGCGGATGAAGCCTTTAGCTAAGTTGTCCTCAATATGGGTTTTGAGGGTCTGTGTCTCTTTTGGGGAGAGTCTGTAGAGGGGTGCAGGTTTGGGCATGGCTTTACATAGGTCAATGCCATGTTTGACCTCTTGTTTAGGGGGTAACTCTGTGAGTTCTTCCTTGAATACATGGGTGTATTCATTTAGGAGTGCCACAAGTTCTGGGCATTGGATCTTGGTTTTTTGCATGTTATTGAATTCAGTGTACCTCATTAGGTGGAGGGTACTGTCTTTGGTTAGATGTTCTGAGTCATCTTGGTTTATGACCTGGAAAAATACTGTGTCTCTTAGAATGAGGTCATTGGGTTCTTTGAGAATGTTGAAATCTACTCCATTGCATTTTATTGTCATGGTTTTTATTTTCCAACATACCTGGGATTTACTCAGGTGAACCAGTCCATGCCTGCTACAAAGTCGTAGTTTATGTTGTTCATGAAAAGTCCTTTGATGGACGTTTGTATGCCTTGGAGGTCAATTCTGAAGGGAGTTGTTTTGCCTTTGAGTAGAATTTTTGACTTGTCTGCCATTCTGGCGTATTTGAAGTTGGATTTGACAACTGGTATTTTGTACTTGGTTACAAAAGGTTTGCTAACCATAGTGTGTTGTGCACCAGAGTCAAATAAAAAATTTTGTGTATATGATTTGTAAGTGCATAGGTAGACAAGAAGTTGTGAGCAATCTTTAATTTTTAAGTTCATAAAAATGGAGGACTGCGGGACACAGGGAATGTGAGTAGCAAAGTTTGTGCCTTGGTACAATTTCTTGTCAAGTTGGGGGGAGACAAGGGCACTTAAGCCTGTTCCCCCTCCTCTTTTCCCTGTTCCTCTGTTTTTAGACCTTTGAGGTCAGAGAATGTGGGGTCAGATTCATAGTGGGTTGCTACTTCAGCATTGTTAACTTTGACAGTGTCCTCTTTCTTGGGATGGGAGCAGTTTGCGCTTTGGCTGTGATTGCCATTGTTGCAATTGGAGTTGCTGTTGTTATGGTTGGTATTTGGAGTTTTTTGCCATTGGAGTTTTCTCTGCCATTGATGTTTGAGGAGCAATTGCCGTTGCATACAGCATATTCCATGTTTCCGCGTTTTTTGGCGTGCTTGGCTTCTGCAATGAGCGTGGGCATGGAGGTATTTGCCTCTGGGCAGATGAGGGCAGCAACTGAGGGTTTCATTCTGTTGATGAATGAGGCTCTAGTGTGCACATTGTCAGCTTGTGATGGATTCTGGATTTTGTGATGTATCTCTTCAAATTCATTGGCGTAAGCTGTCATAGGGGTCTTCTGAGGAAGATTGCTGAGCTGTATTGCAATGTCTTGGAGGGATTCAGTGACGCAAAAATTGTGGGTGATGTCTGCTTTGAACTCTTCTAAGTTGTCAAGCTGGTTGTTGGTTTTTAGGCTAACCCAAGTGGCAAACCAATTAGCTGCAGCCTTACACAGGCACTTGCTGGCTTCCTGGACCCATTTTTTGTGGGGGATGCAGCTGGCGTGGAGTTTAGAGGCTGAGCAGTTTAACCAGTTGATGATGTTTTCTTTGTTTTTACCAAAGAACTTGTCAATACCAATGTACTTGGTGTTGGTAACTTCACCTGTGATATGTAGTATTGTGTTTGTTTGTGGTTAAAGAGAGCAACTGTATTGAATTATCTTGGTGCATGCATTGGGCATGACCAGACCTTTGAATATGGTGCATCCACTAGGTATATCCTCATTAATGTTGTGAGCGTAGAAGTATGTTTTCCATGTATCCTGGGATGTGGCCTGGTTGAGTACGTGAGCAAAGGTGGGCAGGTTTTGGTCAGTTGTTTTCTCTCTCATGGCATGGTCAAAAAACCGTAGCTGCTACCAGCAATAAGGAGCGCCTTTTGGGGAAGCTTCAAATATGGAATTAAGTAAGAAGAGTAATTTTTATTGGATAATACTTTAGACTTATATAGACTTGACTGTGGCGGGGATTTAATTGGATCAAACCTAGGGGTTGGTCATGTGCTAGATGGGTTCAAGCCACTTGATACTTGGACAGTCAGGTGATATTGCTTGGTTACCATTCTTGTATGTCAAACAGTATATCAGAAGGGGACTAAATTGGGCAATGGCTGGATGTTAAGTAGGTTGGCGGTAGCCAGAATGCTTCTACATCCAGACCCTTGAAAATTGTAAATGGGGTAGTTCAACTCAGGCAGAGTGAACTTCCTCAAGTAGTAAGCTACAGAGTGCAGCTTACTATCATGCTCCTCCTCAATCAACACCCCACCCAATGCAAAGTCAGAGGTGTCTATATCCACAATGAAAGGCTTATTATAAACTGGCATTGGTAAGATGGGGGCAGAAACAAAGGAGTTCTTTAGCAACTCAAAGGAGGATCTTGCGGCGTCACCCCACACAAAGGGTGCTTCTCAGAGGTGAGGTGGGTCAAGGGCAAGCAGATTGAAGAAAAAAATTGGAAAAATTCCCGGCAGAAGTTTGCCAGGCCCAGGAAACTTCTGACCTCCTTGCAGTTCTTAGGTTCAGGCCATGACATCACAGCCTCTATTTTATTGGGAGTCATTGCAAAATCTTCTTTCATTACATTGTACCCCAGGAATTCTACTTTCTCTTGGAAGAACTCACATTTTTGGAGTTCAACAAAGAGTCTTTGTTCCTTGAAGCGTTGTAGGACAGCTTGAAGATGTTCCACATGTTCCTCAGGGGTGCAAGTGTAAATAAGGATGTAATCTAAGTAGGCTATACAACAACTATCCTTGAGTCCTCCCAAGACCACGCCCACCATGGTTTGAAAGGTTCTGGGCGTGTTGCACAACCTAAACAGCATAACCAAGTATTCAAAGAGATCTTGCCTAGTCTTTAAGGCGTTCTTCCATTTATTGCCTGGCCTGATCTGGATCTGGTTAAAGGCATCCCTCAAATCAACCTTTGAGAAGATGTTGGCTCCTGAAAGCTGGTCTGAGAGGTCTTCAGCATTGGGTACAGGGTACCTGTTTTTTACTGTGATGCTGTTTAGGTCCTGGTAATTGACACAAGGACGTAAGTCACCGCCCTTCTTTTTAACAAACAATAAGGGGGACAAACAAGGAAATTTGGAGACGCGTATATATCCCTTCTTCAACATATTGTCCAAGTACTCCCTTAGGGCGGCTTGTTCCTTCATGTTACAGCTATAGACAGGTCCATGCTTAGGATGGGTTCCAGGGAGGAGGTCAATGGCGTGGTCAAACTGACTGTGTTTTGGCAAGGCAGTGGCTTCTTCTTCTGAGAAGACTGACTCCAAGACTCAAACATTTTGGGATCTCGGCCTTGTAGGATTCCATGGTGATGTTGTTTAACTCAGGGGTCTGCCAGGGGTTCAGGCAGGGAACCTCTAAGGTTTAGCTCTCATGAGTGACAGTCACTTGATGTTTCTTATAGTCCAAGTTCAATTGGTGGTCACCCATCATTCAAAACCTATCACTACAGGTTTGGGGAGCTTCTCCATGACGTAAAATCTGGTGGTCAGGAGTCTCCCATTTAACTTCAGGGAGACAAACTCTTCTCATTTGTGGGACAGGTCTGTTGTCTTTTTACCCAAGGTTACCAGTTGGGAGTTTCCCTGGATTGGTACACCCAGTTTTTCAGCTAGGCTATGTTCCATATAGTTGAGGGTTACCCCACTGTCTAGGAGGGCTACAGTGTTCACCTTATGGTCATGGTAGCATAAGATAGTATTAATTATAGGATAGGACTGAGAAGCGTTGTTTATTGCCAAAATTGTGGCTCCTTGGGTTCCATTGAAGCGGCTAGTGCAGTCCTTGAATAAGTGGCCACTCTGGTGGCAATAGAAGCATAACCCAATTCTGGCTTGGTGTTGGTACTCCTCTGGGGTCATGTTCAGACAGGTCCTACTAGCACCAGGGTTTGGTTGTTATGAGGCTGACCAGTGTGGTACCCTTTTAGCTAGATGAAGTCCATGCCTCTGGCAATAGCCAGGAGCTTATCTTTGGGGAGGTCACATTTGTGGTGTCTCATTAGGCTGGCGTGGTGTGGGTTCAGACCATTTCTGAAGTGCAATCCTGATATGTTGTCAGGAATTTTGGCTGCCTCTGCCAGGCGTAGGAATTTTTGTATGTAGGTCTCCAGGTTGCCCCTTTCATGGGTTGGGCAAATGAGCCCCATGTAGACTTGGATCTTGGTCCCAGCGGGGGTGGTCGCAGAATTCATTCTCTCCAAGAATTGATTGTAGGAGAGTATGAGGTCTGGGTCTTCCTCTAGGCTTGTCAGGAAGATCTCTCTGTTATCATCTTTCAGTTGAGCAGCCACCATCATAATCTTCTGAGCGTTGTCTCTGAAGCTCTTGGGGTGGGCACAGAACAGTGCATTTATCATGATCATTCCTTTTCTATAACCAA
Organism: Entomophthora muscae; assembly: GCA_014839935.2. Taxonomy (NCBI): domain Eukaryota; kingdom Fungi; phylum Entomophthoromycota; class Entomophthoromycetes; order Entomophthorales; family Entomophthoraceae; genus Entomophthora; species Entomophthora muscae. The sequence goes on from QTSX02002256.1 coordinate 205,995, forward strand.
CCAAGTCCATTTTTGGCAGGTCAGGAAAGTTTTTAGGGACAGCAGTGTTTTGTGTTGAGATAGAGATAGTCAAAGTCTGGAACTGGGATTGCTTGGTGATAATTTCTTCTTGGCTTTCATTCTTTTCTTGTTTCCTGGTTAATTACTGTCTTAGGTAGTAAGCTGAGTTCAAAAATATATAGCATACAAGATGCCTCTATAATCAAAGAATAATAGGGTCCCAGGGTTACTAGTTTTTTTATGGTTGACATACTATCACAGCCCATACTAGAGTCCGGCTGGACTCCCACAGGGGAGGCAGGCTGGGTCTGGAAGGCCATGTACACAATATGCGCAATTCTGATCAGATAGTTGACTGCAGTAGCTAGGGGTGCCAACTACCAGTATGGGGCACAACCTGGTTGTTTGGCCTAATACTGTGATATAAATGAATCCCAAATTACTGAAATCCTGAGCAGGAAGCATGTTGGGTGGAGGGGGGAGTAGTAGGAATCTCCTTCATGCTGGGCAGTATGTCACTCTTGGGTGACCAGAAGGAAAATCCAGGTGGTGGGTATGAAAGGACTCCAAGTTAAGAACTCTAGGCAGTCTGACCAAAGTGATTGGAGCTGAACCAGGAGGGGATAGATATGCATGTTTATAATATGTAGTGGATTCACAAATAGATGCAAACAGAATAGTTATATTGGTACAAAAACAGATAGTTCTTGCAAGAAAATAATGGGTCCTGGGCATGTAAATTGTTTATTTCAAGATTTCAACAGTGAGAAGGGCTTTTTCTCCTCACTCTTTATACTTACTGGTAATTTTGAGGCTTTTAGTGCCACCAGGGATCTGGCAGCAACATTTTCAGTCAAACTGATAATTTTGCCTGGGAATTGCGCACTAGAGCTTAGGGAGGGATTATTATTGGTCAGCATAACAGAAAACTTGCCTGAGCTGCAGCATGTCAAATGCCACAGCTATTTATAGAACCCGTGAGCAATTGAGTGCCCAATTGCGGGATCAAACAATAATGCTCACAATGTACCATTTCCTGATAGTTAAGAGGCCCAAATTTGATAATGCAATTGAAGCCAGGAATTTGAGGCTTGTGTGCTTCTCAAATTCCAAGCCATTTGTTAGTCAAAAGGGGGGTTTTCTTGCTCTGGGGGATACTTTGTGCAGGTTCCCACACTGTGAGTTTTATCAACTCTAGGGAGGCCAGCTGATTGTCCAGGGCTTTCTGGGCCCTGACACTAAAGGTAAACAAAAACCACACTTACCTTGTACAAGGACTTGGGACATTTAAACAAGACAAGGTCCTCCACCACAATTACCTGAGACCCTGCAATGTCAGGATTGACAATTCTTTCTCTCTGGAAACCCAGGCCTGGGAGCAGGAATTAAACCCTGACCTTAGACCCCCATGGGCCACCGGGCCTATGTACCAAAGTACTGCCTGCCTGTGTTTTGCTGGAATTGAGCCCCCGCAAGCTGATAACAAGAATGTTGGCCCATGCAGTGAAACAGGCCAAACTAAGGAAGTTATTGCACCAAATGAAAGACTAATCACAGCGCCTAATAAAGGTACTGAAGCAGTAACTATTAGCTTCATGAATTTGAAGACTACATCAGTGGCTGATCAAGAGCTGTCCCCAGAAAGAACGCGGGCCCACAGCCTGGCCCCATGACCACAACTCTAAAGCAAGTTAATCAGGTAGCCAATTTGAGATTCTTGACCAATGAAAGAACTCCCAGACCAAGTGCCATTTTGTTGCCTTTGGACCCAAGCACCCAGTCCCCCCAGGCCTGGCTTTCCCAATGCCCTGATGAACCCCTTATGGAAAATATTAAGTTTGGAGGTGGGGTGATATATAGACCAAAGGACCCCACGCTCCAAACTTATTGCCATTTTTGAATAAAGGATATGTTATTTTAGCTTCCACAGCTGCTGACTTATTTTATCTTTGCCATCTATCAAATCAGTACAAGATCATCCAGTCCTCCTGCCCCTCTGCCTGCAGTTTTCTCTCCACCAGGTGTACCCTTTGGGCCCGTTCACTTACACTGATTATCTCTTGAAGCCCAAATATAAGGACTATACCCCAGAAAAGATACTTGAGCTTGATCATTTGGCCTGCATACAAACTGCTTTTAGATACAATTGTTAAGGCCTGTGGATATTCTCAACACCAAAATTGTTTAGAGTAAAATTCAACTACTTTCCTGCTTACAACATCCATATGAAACTGCCTGTGACACCCAAAACTATGCCTGCTTCCTTGCCTGACCTCTCAACTGAACATACTGGCAAGCTCTTTGGAATTATGTACATCACCCTTACAGGGGTGATTGACACTATCATACCAGTTGCCGGCCTGTGGTCTTGGGTAGGGAAGGCCGTTTTCTACCTTTTTAAGTTAGCTCCTTTCTTGTGGTGGGCCCTGTCTGCTAAAACACTGGCCCTAGTTACCCCTGAAAACAACAGGCTGGTCACCCAAAACTGGATCCCTGATATGCAAGGCAAGACAGAAACAATGTGAGACCGTCCTACCTGCTACAGAACAACAGTTAGTCCAGTATGGCGCCTGGGCTCCTGACAACCTGTCCCCAGAGGAGGCTAACCTTCAGTCAGGGAGGTGTCAAAACAGCAGGCTTGACCTGCCAGCAAGGTTTCAAGTAATCAGGTTTGTGACCCGCAATCTGATTATCCAGTCACTTGAAGCCAGACTAGGAAGTCAACTCAAATTTCCAAATCCAGCAACATGAACAAGTGATGATCCCTTACAATGGATACCTCATTTTAGCGCTTGAAATATTACCAGGATCAAGCCACCCCCTTCACCATCCCACTGTGTGACCAACACCATCATGATCCTGTTATCCATGACTCAAATTAACTATATAAACATTTTCTCTCAATAAAGAACATTATCTAGTTTCTAAATATTTCCCCCCTGTAACTCTGCCAAAACAGCACAGTTACAACACCTGCAAGTACTTCTGCATTTTCAGGAGACATTCTTTTACAATAATTACTTTTTCAGGCAATCCTGGCTCTTCTGATTTGATACGGATCATATCCTCACATATGACTGTATCCAAGCAAGTGCTCTGTTCCCTATAATATTAAATAAATGTGGTGCTGTAATGTAAAAAGTGCTACACAGTCAATTTACAATCACCCAGATTGCTGTAATCAATTTACAGTAGTGACAGGTACTATCAAGAGCATATTGACAAGTACCCCAGGATCCTCAGCCAACTCACCAGAGCTGGTGTCCTGTTTAAAGAGAGACCTTATACCCAATTGCCTCCAGGTGGAGCTCTGTCTGCACCATCCACACAGATCTGACTATCAGCACAAAACTAATGTCTACACATCCCCCAAATAAACACAATAAAACTAAAAGACTCAAAAATCTTGACAGGGGGTGGCATGATCCTAATCATTGTCAGGTGGTAAGTTGAGCTTGTTGGAGATTTGGTTGATTGACAGGTTTGTTTCCTTGCTTGGTGAATTGAGTTGACTTCTGCTTTTGGCTACGTGTACCAGGATAAGCAAGTTGAGTGACAAGGGGTCCTTTGTGGAAAACCTTGCCAGGGATTAACTCTGCAATTTTGACAGCAGAGACCTTGATAATAGAGGTTTTCCCTGATTTATCCTCCAGCTATTGACTTGCCTGGGAGGTTGAGATCTGGAAGTAGGGTTGGATAGTATTATGGCTTACCCTGCCAGTTGGGAATCTACTCCTTAAGTATAGATTCTAGCCTGTATGGGGTTGGATATATATACCTTGTGAGGGTATATGAATATGGGATTTATTAATTGGGGAATGTGTAATTATAGGTAAAGGTATATGATACTTAATAAGGACTTCTTGAGTATGGGTTGGGAAATTTATCATGTACTCTGGTCGGAGCACAGGGGATCCTCATAGTGATAAGTTTTGGTGGTGCTGAATAGCTTTATAGGGTGGTTGGGATTAAGAGAAATGGGTTACGGTGAAGTTTATTGGTTGTTATAGTGTGAGGTTGGTTTGGCGAAAGATCGAAATGGATCGGTTGAGGATGGGGATTTGACGTTGAAGTCTTAAGCTCTCTGGAGTAGCGATAAATGTAGTTGGAATCTCAGATCGCTTATTGTAAGTCTGTTTAGGGAAGGTTAGCTGAGTATACGTCACAGCAGGAAAGTTGGTAGGGAATAGGGCGGCTTCCGGCTCAGGGCTGTGCAGCCGAAACGGGGGTTTAGATTATTTTAAATAGTGTAGCGGTCCAGAGCCGGAAGTTGGCCGGATTAGCCCATTTGAACCGGAGGGTGATTAGCTTCTGGGGTTTGTGTGGAAGTAAATGATGTTTGGTATTTGGGATGATTTTGAAGAACGGTAATGTTTATTTGAGGGCAAGTCTAAGATGCATTTAACTTAATGAATTCGATGTCGGTGTTAATGGGGTAGATGAGGCCGGCGGTGCTAAGGGTGGGGAAGTCGGCCTGGCCGCAGTTGGGGCCCCTCCGGAACTCGAACTTCTGGAGCAGCGAGGACATGATTACGCGTTGCACAATTAGCGAGAAGTTGAGGCCAATGCCTACAGGGTTAGTTTAGTTTAAAGAAGATACTTACACATTCTGGAGCCGCCACCGAATGCCATGGCCTTCTGGGCCTGGATTCCTTGGGGATCGGCGAACCGTTCGGGGTTGAAGGTGTATGGATCGGGGAACACGTTGGGATCGTGATTGAGAGCCCAGGACTGGATGGACACAAAGTTGCCGCCAGGGATGACAAGGTTGCCGGGAAGAGTAGTGGTCTTTGGGCAGTAGCGGTGGAGAACAGGGACGGTGGTGATGATGCGCATGCTCTCGCGCATGATGCAGTTGAGGTAGGACATGTTCTTGATCTGCTCGGAGGGAGGCAGGTTTAAGACGCTCTTGACTTCGTTGCGGGCCTTTGCTTGCATTTCGGGGTGGAGGCTGAGGAAGTAGATGATGGTGGCGAGGGTGTTGGCGGTGGTGTCGTGGCCGGCAAAGAAGAAGGCGGCGAGGTCGTTCACAACTTCTTCGTCGGTCAATGTGCAGTCATCGATGGATGCGTGGATCATCAAACTCAGGAGATCGTCGCGCTCGATGCCGGCCTCGATGTCGCTGCGGCCCTTCTGGATGATGCCCTTGAGGAAGTCACGGAACTCGTCGTTCTTGTTGTGGACAATCTTACGCGAAGGGATCAGACGTTCAAGAACAGGCATGAAGATGTAGGCAGGGTTGAACATGGAAACAGCCAAGTCGAGGTAGAGACTGAGATACTTGCTGCTCTCGCCCTTCTTGACAGCCTCGAAATCATAACTGAACATGGCACGCCCCAACACATCCAAGGCCAGTCTCTCCAAGACAAGCTGTACGTCGATGGTTTCTCCGCTGCGCTCCTCGAGGTGCTGGATCAACTCATCAGCACATCCCTGCAGCATCTCAGTCGACCACGTCTTCTTGAAGGCAGGGTTGGCAACTCTGCGGTGACGGCGCCACACATCCCCATCCGAGAAGATGATGTTGGATTTCCCAAAGTACTTTGTAAACAGCATCGACGAGTTTATATCGCTGTCCTCACGCTTCAAGAAATCATCGGTGCGGTACAGGATGTCTTTGGTCTGAGCCCAGTCGGTGATGTGCACCTCCCACCGGCCCTGCGTCCACATGCGTGCCCCTAAGCCTTTTTTCATGATATCGCAATAAAGCCGTTCAAACTTTTTCTCAAACGACTCGCCCGCCACTGTGGCTGCCAGGTACTTTACGAAGGACACTACTGGCAAGTGCTCCAATTCCTTGGGCACCTTGTACGCTTGATACCCATAGTAGGCTACTGCGGCCACTATGGCTAGACCTGTGTAGACAATATACGACATTTTACTGACCACTTCCATCCTCACACAACCCTTTTATACTTGAATAATTCATGCATTTTTAAATTTGCCATTTTAGTTGGCAGTTGGGATGGATGATCGCCCTCCGTTCGCGTGCTGCCTTGCCATCAGCCTGATTGCAAGCTCGATGGTTGGTGCTGTTAGGAGCCAAGAAACATGCCAATTTCTCCATTGTAAATTATATTTCACCCGACAATTACATGCCAGTTTCACCGATTTTCCATTTCAACGTTATATATCAATATTATACTTCAATATAATATTTATTATTATATTTCAAGGTACCTTGTTGTGCTTGGCTCAAAACATCATTGCAAATAAAAAGCCTCCTGTATTCTGCTTCTAGCCATGGTCCTACTTCCCCCAACGTTTCCCCATTCTACAACACCCCATCACAGCGCCAATCCTAGCACCCCCGCCGAATGGAGTGGCTCCTGAGCCCCCATCCGTGTGGCTAGCCCTGGTGGTTGGATACGCTTTTTCTCGGCTTGAAAATAAACTATTCAGTCCCAATTAATCAATATAAACCGCATTTAATTTACATATATATAACCACAGCCTCTGGAATTTCCTTGCTGCCGATCATTTCTCAAATTCCAATCCAGAGTCATCAACGTGAAACCCAATAGTTCCGAAAACGCTGATCTTCATCGTTAATCCACTCTTTAAAATCATCCCCAAATATTTGCCTACTTCAAACAACTATTTCCCGAGACAGTTACATCATAACTGATGATTTGTTTCTACATCAGTACCCACAAACAAACCACGCTGCTCGACCCCGAAAAACTTTCATTCCTGGCACCTGAAAACGTGGCATCGGAACGAGATAACCAACATTACATGTTACTTGATACCTCAATCTCCTTAATAACTCCCACATGTATTGCTTCAATCACTCTTCAACTACATGTTCTCATGCAATTCAACGCTCAACACAATTCTGACCAACTACAGCCCGCAAATACCTTTAACAAGATATGCATCTTGGCCAAATCCAACCAACTTCCCTAAACCCATCACAACTCATCCATCCCGATGCCTCCCCTGCAACTGGATTCCATAAACGAATCCCACATCTCAAATAGCCACCATTCCCTGCCAATTTCATCCAACTAACCTCTATATTTTCCACCAATAATATTGCAGGAATTAACCTCCCCTCCCCAGCTGAATCAGACATATACCTTTAACCAAACAATAACCAACCCCCTTCCTTTATATAACCCTAACCCTGTCCATCCACCCCTACCACAAGCCTTTGATCCAATTTATCCCACCAAACATTCCTAACTAAATTCCCATCACTAAACACCTTTCCCCAACCCCCTAAAAATGAACCTACTGCTGAACCCTCCCAGCTCTACACCCTGGATCTAAAGTATAGTCCCAAAACATTTCTGGAATCCATAATCTTCCCCATACTATGCTTTAACCTGTATACTACCCTTGGTTATCACCACCCTCTGAAGTAGGTATCCATCACCATTAGTTGGTGCATTCAATAGAGAAACCATTTCTCCAGCGACATCCCTTAATAATGAATAAGATAGAGGTTCCTCTACATCACAACTCACTTTATACCCCCCAATACTGATAAGAAACACCTAAAAGTCCTTGCTTTGTAACAGGTTCTGGTTCAGTGTTGAGGTTAGAGAAGCTACCCATCCAGAAAAAGACAGGGAACTATTAAGAAGATACAATACTTGTTGAAAATAGTGGGTGGTGTTATACTTTGGTGAAGGGCCATTAGGCTACTGAGGGAGGGGAGCTTGTGAGATTGATATGAATCAGATGCTTCTGTGCTCTGAATAAGGTCATTCTAGGGATTAGCATCACAATTGGATCCACTCCCCATAATTGAATATATAATCCCACCATGTTGGGAAAAAAGGGTTAACCCATTATGCATGTCCTAGTGGACTTGATAAGCGCACCCTGGGAGCTGTGTGTCATGGCCCATATCAAAGTCTGGCTGGACTCCCACAGGGGAGGCAGGCTGGGCCTTAAAGGCCATGTACACAATTGGTGCAATCCTGACAAGTAATTCACAGCTGTAGCCAAGGGACACTAACCTCTAGTATGGGGCATGACCTGGTCAGCCAGCCCCAATACTGTGATATAAACAAACCCAAACTTGCTGAAGTCTTGGGTAGAAGGCAGGTTAGGCAAGGGGGATTGAAAGGAATTACTTAATGGTAGGCAGAATGAACACTCTAGGGTAGCCAGGAGGAAGATCCAGGCGGTGGGAGTGGAAGAACTCCAAGTCAATGGCGCAAGGTGGCTTAACCAAAGTGACAGGAGCAGATCCAGGAGGAAACAGATAGGTGGGGCTGCATTGTGTAGTAGATTTTCAAATAGATGCAAACATAATGACTGTATTAGTGCAAAATCAGGTATTTTCTGCAAGAAAATCATGTGTCCTGGGCATAAAGATTTTTATTTAAGATGTCAACCATGAGAAAGGCTTCTCCTCCTCACTACTTATACATACTGGTAAAAATCCAGCCTTTTGTGCCCCCAGAGATTGGGTGGCATCAATCTCAGTAATACTTGTGATTTTGCCAGAAATTTGTGCACTTGAGTCTGGGGGAAGTAAATTGGCTGGTATATCATGGATATTGGTTTGGCTACAGCATGCCAAGGTGCCACAGCTATCATTAAGACCTGCAGGCAATTGAGTGCCTGATTGCGCAATCAAACAATCACTTTCCCAATTTACTATTTCCTGATAGCAAATGGACCCAATTCTGTGTTTAATCTTAATGCCAGGTGTGACAGTCCACATGGAAGCTGTTGTGCAGGCCAGGTGTCAGGGATCCAGTCTCGAGTGGCTGGCCCGCCATTTTTGGGGGTAACTTGGGCTGGGGTTTTTGCGGGCAGGGCCCACCACAAGAGAGGAGCTAACTTTAGAAGGTAGGAAGCAGACTTTCCCACCCAAGACCACAGGCCAACAGCCGGTACAATGGTGTCCACCTGTTGTGAATAACGGCATTCACCATGTTTTGATTTCGCCTTTGTTGGGCCATTTCAAAGACGAATCTTTTGCTTTTGCTTTTGACTCTCAAAATGAACTGGCTTCCGCTTCAGGAAATATGATTGTTTGGTTTCCTGACTCTGTGCAACTCACTTGCCCCACTCATGCTTGTGGCAAGTGATCCTACAGTCATGGTAGTGTTTTGTGGTATTCCTAACCACTATATATTCCATTTCACATTCACCAATAAAAATTAAGTTATATTCACATTTTTGTCTTTGTGTCTTCTGTACTTCCGCGCCTCTCTCTAGCCACGCCTAGTAGAGATTATTCATATAGGGCCACAAGGTAAATGCTATTGCCTTCCCTGTCATCTAACCAAGACTTAGTACAAATCCAATCCTAAGGTTAGGATTCCCCGTTGTGTGTCTGTGCCGCGCTTCAGAACACAACACCATCACCCCTGTGAGGGTGATGTACATTATATCAAAAAGCTTGCCGATATGGTTAGTTGGAAGATCAGGTGAAGGAGCTGGCATTGGTTTGGGTGTTACAAGCGGTTTCATGTAGATATTATAGGCCAGGAGATAATTAGGTTTTCCTCTAAACAGTTTGGGTGTAGAGAAATCCACCAGCCTTGGCAGTTGTATCTTATAGCGGATTGGATGTGGGCTAAGGGGTCAAGTTTGAGGGGTTTCTCTGGTGTGTAGTCCTTGTATTTGGGCTTCAAGGAATACTCAGTGAAGTGGACGGGCCCAAAGGGTACACCAGATGGTCAGAAAACTGCAGGCAGTGGGGCAGGAGGGCCAGGAGATCTTGAACTGAACTGATAGACGGCAAATGAAAAATACGGTAATAGCTGTATAAGCCAAAGTAGCATAACCTTTATTCAAAAATGGCAATAAGTTTGGAGCGCATGGTCCTTGGGTCTAGTTAGCATCCCATCTCCAAACTTAACATTTTCCATGGGGGTCATAAGGGCATTAGTAAAGGCAGGGCCGGGGGAATTGGGTACTTGGGTCTAAAGGCGGCAAAATGGCGCTTGGCCTGGGAGTTCTTTCATTGATTTAGAATCTCAAATTGGCTACCTGATTATCTTGCTCTAGTATTGTGGTCATTGTTGTGTTCTGAGGCGCGGCACAGACACACAACGGGAAATCCTAACCTTAGGATTGGATTTGTACTTAGTCTCAATTAGATGACAGGGAAGGTAAATGTGTTTACATAGCGGCCCTGGATGAATAATCTCTAAAGGCGTGGCTAGAGAGAGGCGCGGAAGTACAGAAAACACAAAGACAAAAATGTGAATAGAGCTTAATTTTATTGGTAAAATAGAAAATGTATTATATAGTGGTTAGGAATACCACAAAACACTGCCAGGACAGTAGGATCACTCACCACAAGCATGAGTGGGGTGAGTGAGTTGCGCAGAGTCAGGAAACCAAACAATCATATTTCCTGAAGCAGAAGCCAGTTTTTTTGAGAGTCAAAAGCAAAAGCAATAGATTTGTCTTTGAAATGGCCCACCAAAGGCTGAATTGAAACATTGTGAATGTTGTTATTCACAACATTGCCCCACTCTAGATTGGCCTTAGGGGGGTGATACTTGCGGAGGAACTTGGCGTGTACACAAGTAAAAGGGCAGCCACTGAAGAGGAGCTTTACAGTGTACTCAGATCCTTGTTTGAAAGTCACCTCTAAAGGACCAATCCACAGGGAGTCCAACTTGTGCGCGCGCCCACCCACACAGTGTTGGTAGTACAGGACATGGTCACCAACAGTAAACTCAGGCAAGGGGGAGCGCCCAGCGTTGTCAGGAGAGAGCTCAAGCATCTTAGTCTTATATGCAGAAGTGTAGGCAGTGGCCTGTATATCAATGATGCAGTTGACTAAGTCTTTGATGTGATCATCAGGGTTCATGGCCTTATCAGAGGAGAGTATGGGAACCCCCAAGAGTGACGGAGTGGTGGCTTTACGCCCATACAACATGGCAAAGGGAGAGTACCCTGTGATCTGATGCTTGCTCAGACAATAGGCAAAGAGTGCAGCAGGTAAGTATAGATCCCAATTGGCAGTGTCAGAGTAGGTGAGTTTTTGTATGATAGAAACCAGTGTTGAGTTGGCACGCTCAACTGCCCCATTAGTGGAAGGATTATAGGGGGCAGAGAAAGACTGATGAGTTCCTAGAGCTTCAACAACAGAGGTTACAAGTTTGGCATTGAAGTTGGTTCTGTTGTCTGACAACAGCACTTGAGGGCAGCCATGGCGGTAGAAAACATCCTGCAGCAGGAAGGCAGCAGTAGTCTTAGCAGTGATATCTTTAGTAGTGCAAGCTTCTACCCACTTGCTGAAGTGGTCGACGGCAATTAGGATAAAGCGGCATCTGGAACGTGAGCGGGGGAGAGGGCCTACAGCATCAATGCTGACAGTGTGAAAGGCATGTTGAGGGGGGACCAATTTGAACTTGTGAGAAGCAGCTTGGGGCCTCTGAAGTTGGCAGTCATGGCAATGCCTCCATGGCCAGTTTCTTTATGAGCTTATGACACCAAGGAAAGGCAAAGACTGGGGCAACATATGGCAGGTATTGACCCCGCATCTTCTTGAAGAGTTGGTTGTTGCGTATGAGGGTATCTTTAGACAATTTGGACAAAGCAAGTCAAACCTCTTCTTTCTCACTTTCCCAGGAAGAAGGGTAACCAATTAGCTCGTACAGGCGGTCTACCTCAGCAGGATGTAGGGCAAGGATGGGCATTTGGGACAACCCATTGGCGTTCTGATGTTGAATCCCAGGGCAATGAAGCACAGTGAAGTCATAACCTTGCAGGTGGAGGACCCATCTAGCTAAGCGTCATTCAGGCTCCTTAAATTGTTGTAACCATTTGAGTGAAGTGTGGTCAGTGACAACAGTGAAATGGGTACCATACACATAGTGGCAGAATTTTTTGACTGCATGCAGCACAGCAAGGCACTCCTTCTCTGTAACACTATAAATCTTTTCATGCTTATTTAGCACACAGGAAGTATAGGCTACAGGGTGGTCCAAACCTTCATTGTTGAGCTGAGCCAAGATAGCCCAAATAGCAAGGTCACTAGCATCAGTGTACAAGATAAATTCCTTATCAGAGTTGGGGTACACTAAAAATGGGTGATTCTTTGAGTTTCTGCTTCAGAGTCTCAAAGGCTTGTTGTTGGCTGGCAGTCTATTTGAAAGGAACATTACATAACAGTTAGACCAGGGGTTTGCTAGTATCAGCAAAATCAGGAATGAATTTTCTATAGTAACCCATCATGCCCAGAAAGACTTGTACTTCTTGGGAGTTTGTGAGCGGAAGCATTTTGTTGATGGCTTCAACCTTTTGGTCATTGGACAAATTCCTGTTTGGGTTACTTCATGGCCCAGGAACTCAAGGCGTTCTTTGAAGAAAGCACACTTAGAGGGCTTTAACTTGAGGCCAGCTTCTTGGATCTTTATGAACACCTCTTTAAGATGGGCTAGGTGATCAGTGAAAGTTGCACTGAAGACTGTTATATCCTCTAGATAGACTAAGACACACAACAACTTCAAGTCATGCAGGATGGAATCCATGGCCCTCTGGAAAGATTCCTGGGCATTACAGAGCCTTTGCGGCATGCAGGTAGGCTCAAACAATCCTTCTGATGTGATGAGTGCAGCCTTCTGACAGTCTTCAGGAGAGAGGTCAACTTGCCAGTAACCAGACGCCAAATCCATGGCAGAGAAAAACTTAGAACCTCCAAGGCGTCAAAGAGTGTCCTCAATACGCAGTAAGGGATAGCATCTTTTCTGGTTAGAGAATTTAACCTCTGATAGTCCATCAAAATCCGGTGGCCTCCATCCTTTTTCTTTAAGGTGAGTAGAGGAGAAGCCCAGGGACTTTGAGAGGGAGCTAGCAGTCCAGCATCCAGCAGTTGTTTGAGCTCCCTAGAAACCTGCGCATCATCCACTTGGCTGCGGCAGTATGGCTTGGCACAAAAGGGGGGAGCATCTCCTGTGTCAATCTGATGATTCACACCTTTGGCCAGCCCATAATCAGTGCTATATTTAGCAAAGATGTCCGAGAATTGGTCTAGTAAATTAAGCACCTCTTTCTGTTGAACCAGGGACAACTGAGGGAAGTCTTAGGCAGTGAACAGAGATAGGACTTGAGGCTTGTCTTTGGGTAGGTTGAAGTCTTGAAACGTTCCAAAAGGGTGAAGAGACAAGACATCAGGAGCATTTTACAACTTTCTGTAACCAACAACCTGTCCTCTGGATACATTCATAGGAAGCGCAGTAAGGTTGGCAACTAGTAATTGAACAGGATCCTTGTGGGAAACGTCCATAATTCAAGGACAAAGGTAAGGCTTGTTACGCCCCAGCAAAGGAGGGGAATACAGCTCTAAGAAAGTTTGTTCAGGTTGTTCATATGATATCTGGGAGTATAGGATAGCCTGAGAGCCTGGGGGATGGTGATAGCAGACGTGGCCATGAGAGGAATTCCCTCAGTTGCAGGACAAGCCATGGGAGGACACTTCATTTTGGTGGAATGGGTTTGGTATTTTAGGGTGAAAACCCCAGTGGGGTACTCCAGTGTACATGTCTACAACCGTTTACCAGGAACTTTGATTGGCTCCACAAAGATCAGAGGGACTTTGTACCCTATGATAGAAAGATAACCATCCTTTAGGTTGATGATCCCATTATATTCCCAAAGGAACTGGGTATCAACCAAAAGGTCATAGCTCTCATTTTCTAGAACAACAGCCGGTGCAGCCAACAGGAGTTTACCAAATTGCATTGGTAAGGCAGAGTACGCACCAATGGCGCAAGTCATGGAGAGACCGGCGGTGCCATAGGATTGATGGTAGTTGAGATTGGGGGCTAGCTTAAGTTTCTTCACTAGTTTAGAAGAAACAACGTTGACAGGAGAACCAGTGTCCAAGACGGCTTTGATCTTTACTTTTTGGATAGATAACTCTACTTGGGTGGTGGTGCGTCCAAAGGGTGGCAGAACAGCCAAGATATCCTGCGCCTCAGCTAGTTCCTTGTCCCATTTCTCAATCATGCATCTTAGTCCTGGGAACTCCTTATATACGGTTTGGAGAGGGAGTGAGACAGATACATTCTTGAAAACAGCGTCTGCAACTTCAGCAGCTTCCTCTGATGATTCCACTAAGACAGGGGACCGTTTTTCCTGAGTAAGATAGGGGCGGGAGACAACTGCTTTGGACTCAGACAAGGTCTTGGTGGTAGTGGTAGTCTTCCCAGATTGTAGCTTGTAGGGAACTGCAATAGTATCAGGGACAGCAAGAACAGAATACCTGTATGTGTCAGGGTCTTCAACATCAGATTCATCCACATCAGAATAATCAGAAATGTCATGGAACAGAAGGAGGATAGGAGGAGCCTCATCATCATCAGGCTCAGAGTCAGTAGCAGGCAGAGGTATAGAAGGAGACTGGGAAGAATTATCAACCACAAGTGTCTCTGCCTCTAGGTTGACTGTTCTTTTCCCGACTGATCCTTGGGATCAGCTCCTTCAACCCGCAGAATGGTGCAGACACAAGAGTGATGGCTTATCTGACCACAGTTGTGGCAACCCTGACGTTGAGGAGGATTTTAGGAGTTCATAGTGAGGATACAAGGACGTGAGAAGAGGAGCCAGAGTTGAAAGCGGCACAACTTTCCTAAACAATTGCCCCAGAATGGGTAAGATGCATATCTTGTAGCAGTGTCTTTATACTTTTCATGGAGGACAGCATAGCCTTGTGGGCCTTGAAGTGAAGGCACAGGAGTTGATTCACCTTGAGGGCCTGGTCGCAGGCCATATACGCCTCATGCGCTGTCAATTGTCTGCTTGTTATTAATTTTTGTCCCTCCATGTAAAATCTGTCTGCAAATCAGCTAATTTCTCTTTGGGCTTGAAAGATATGTGCATGAAGGCATCCTTTTTCACCTCCAGGCTAAGATCACCACCAAACTTGTCAATCAGGAGCTGTTCATGTCTTCCCAGATCTCAATGATGGGCAGGTCTGGCACAACTACTTCTTGACAGGTCAGGTGTAGACAGGTTAGAATGTGTTCCTTTTTAACCTCTTCTGATGCTCATCTCATAGCAGTCTTGTAAATAGTTAAGAAGGCTGCAATAGTTGAGGTTTTAGGATCATACACTTGCTTAAAAGTAGGCTTGAAGTGTGCCTCAGGATTTGGACCACCATTGCTGCTGTTGAGTACATTTATGCGCAGGGAGAACTCAGCTTCATATTTGGAGGGAAGTTGCCTAGCCCATAGCTGTCAAACACTTTCTTCAAGGGTTGTCAGAGTCTCGGTAGTTCTGGCACCCATAGTGTTGGCTAGAGTGGTCTATTGTTCAGTAAAATCTAGGCGTTGTCCTTGGGTAGTGACAACAGTGGAGAGCTCAGACAGTCACAAAGTAAGGAATTGCCCCACTGACAGGCAGGGGGCAAATCTGTTGTTTACCAAATCAATCAGCTCACTCATCTCCTGTACGTCTCTGTCCAATTCCATCTGGTCTCGTTCCAAATGGTCCACCTCATTATCTAGGGCAATCAACTCCCTGGCACAGTGGATTTGAGGAGCCCCTGCCAAACCAGGACAACAGCCATCTTCCTTGTTAACCCCAGGTGGACTAGCAGCAGCTGTCACTACCTCACGTAAAGCAGCAACTTCTTGCTGTAGTTCAGCAACCTGAGCAGTCAGCGCAAGAACCTGGGGGTCAGGTTGAGGCATTTTAGTAGGACGTCCTTGGCTACGAGTGGAAGCGCGTAATTCTCAGATGGCCTCCTAGATCCTCTGCTCTCTGTCCACCAGATCATCAGCAGGAGGAGAAGGCAGGACATCAGGTTTGGGAGTAGACAGCTCATTCACCTGGCTCCGAAGTTTGGCTATAGCAGCAGCAGCAGTGGTAGCTCTTTCTTGATCAAATTCCACACTGAGTTCATTTAGGCCTTGTGCGACAAGGTCTGCTACCTGTTGCAATTGCTCAAAGGAATAGGCACTGAATGCATTGAGCTGTTGCACTAGGCGTTCAAAGTTGGTAAGGTAAGCGTTTAGGGTGGAGTCTAATTAAGTTTGCCAGGGTTGTTCTAACTGGTGAAACTCATGTAGTTGCTCCCTAACGTACTCAGGGATGGACTGGTGTATTTTTCTGATGGAATTGACTAAACATGTTTGAGAGGTGATCAAATTACGCTGATTATCATATACCAGGGAGAACAGGGAATGGATCCACTGTTGGTAGGCAGAAAACTGCTCCCAATGATGGGTAACAGCTGCTTTTAGAGACAAGATTTCTTGAATGTGGAGTCCCAACACCATCTGGTAGTGGGCCAAGGCTGACTGTACAAAGGATGACAGCAGGTGATCAGAGAAGCCAGTTGCTGATAGGAGATGTTGTAGAAACTGAGGGGCCACAATTAACTCATAATATTTGGCACAGCTAAACTGTAGCTGAAGGTGAGAGATGGCCCCATCCCAAGCTATCCCAAGGGCTACCACCATGACTTGTTCTAAGTCAGGGGTACCCATAGGGTAAGCAACTAGGCGGGGACCATTCCCATGGTTTAGTACAGTAGGGACAATAGGCAGGTCAGTGATGTCTTCCTTAAAAGGGGGCTGGTAATTTCAGGCAAGGTTGACTCCCAAATAGGCGGAGGCAAGGGACCTGAAAACGTAGATGCAAAAGGGATAACCAAGGGGCTTACAGCCCCTGTAGTGAGCACCATTTTTGTTGTGTTCTGAGGTGCGGCACAGACACACAACGGGAGATCCTAACCTTAGGATTGGATTTGTACTAAGACTTGGTTAGATGACAGGGAAGGCAATTGCTTTTACCTTGCAGCCCTGGATGAATAATCTCTGCTAGGCGTGGCTAGAGAGAGGCACAGAAGTACAGAAGACACAAAGACAAAAATGTGAATAGAACTTAATTTTATTGGTAAAATAGGAAATGGATTATATAGTGGTTAGGAATACCACAAAACACTACCAGGACGGTAGGATCACTTGCCACAAGCATGAGTGGGGTGAGTGAGTTGCACAGAGACAGGAAACCAAACAATCAAATTTCCTGAAGCGGAAGCAAGTTCATTTTGAGAGTCAAAAGCAAAAGCTGAGATTTGTCTTCAAAATGGCCCACCAAAGGCAAAATTGAAACATGGTGAATGCCGTTATTCACAACATTCATGAGCCGGGTTGCGGGCTGGTGCCTCTTCCTTGGGTTGGCTCTTGATTGGTTGCTGGTGTAGACTTCAAACTCATGAAGCTAATGGTTGTTGCCTGGGCGCCTTCATTAGGTGTTGTGATTGGCACTCCACTTAGTGCAATAATTTCCTTGGCTTGATCTGTTTCACTGGATGAGCCATCATCTTCAGTGTCAGCTTTCAGGGGCTTGACCCCAGAAAAATGCGGGCGGGCAGTCCTGCAGTCCATAGGCCCGGCGGCCTGGGGGGATCCAGGTTCCAGGTTCAATTCCTGCTCTTGGGCCTGGGGTTCCAGAGGAAGAGAATTGTCAATCCTGACACCAGAGCTGATTTGACCACAAAAAGACTCTATGCTGCAATTTGGCAAAGTGAGTGGTTTTGAGAAAGGTAAATGTCTAGTAGGTAACAAGGTCTACTAGAAGAGGGTAAGATCTCCACCCAGTAGGCAAAAAAGGACTACTATGGGTGGGAAATGTACCAGTCTAGCAGGTAACATTAGCTACTAGAGTGATGGATGGTGTGTTAGAGGGGGGCTAAACTAACTAAGTTTGGCTCCCATCCCAGTGAAACAAACCACCAGGATGTCATCCAGTGCAGAACTGGGATGGCCACTTGGAGGGGGGACCACAGGGACAACTGAGGGAAGTAGGCATTCAAACCCATCAGTATAAGGCCAATGAGCAACCAAGGGGTGTAGGTAGGAGCGGGAGAGGACACCTTGGAGGACCCAGGGGTACTGTATGTCTCTGGACCACGTTGGGGAGGAGAGGCATGGGAGGCACTGCTTCTTCAGAAATGGGTGAAGTATGATCCACAGTGTCCAAGTCCAAATCATCACACATCAGGCTCTTGACCACAGCCTCTCCAGAAAAGAGAAGACCGCTGGGGAGGTCCCAGAGACTAGCAGGGTCTCTACCTACCAGACAGGCTCACAAAGAGATTTTCTCCTACAAATCAGGGGAGGTGGACCACAGAAGCAACAAGAACAAAGCCAAGGAAAATACCACAAATTTAAGGGTTGGGAGTATCATAGGAATATTCCTCACAAAATTTGGAGTAGGACAGTATATTTTTCTGACAAAATCAGGCAGAACAGGGGCTGGTAGGGTATACTTAGCAAAATAGATCCAAACTGTAATAGAACAGGTCCAGAGAGCTTTACTATGGTTGTGAGAGGCTTGGCAAGAATGGCAAGCAAGAGCGGGTTCAAAATCAATGATTTTAATAGAAAATACAAAATAAAATAGGAATCGTAAAGAAAATCAATTGAAAATTTTAGTTCCAAACTCTGGTTTTTGAAAGCAAGAACAGGAAAGACAACTACTAGATGAATCAACACTAGTATAGGGACCCAGAAGAGAAGCCGGGTTTGAAACCAGCTGGCAGAAGGTAAGCTTGGAACAGAAACTAACACCACAATCTTTAGGCTGTAGGAATTCAAAACTGGGTTCCAAACAACAAAAAATTTAAAAATAAAGTGCAGATGGCACCAAACTTTAATATTATTGGAAAATAGACAAGCAGGGGACTAGAAGTCCCCTTGCTTGCATAAAAGGGATGGGCTGCAAATAAGATGGGTCACATGACAGTGGAACTAAATCCAATTGGCTGGAGGCAAAACTTTGCTAGGCAGGGGCAGGGAGACTGGAGGGTTTCATTCCAATTTCCGCGGTCAGATCTGATTGGCTGGAAGAGGCACAGGTCATTTGGAATTCACTTGGGTTGCTTAGTGTTGATGTGGCGACCTCTGATTGGCCAGCTCTAATGGTTTTTAGAAGTGGGCAATACCAAGCTAATAAGTAGTCTAAATTAACCAGTGTTTCTTCCCAGGGGGAGCAACCAAGGGCAGAGGTTCCGCAGGGTAGGCCAGCACAAACCTCTCATCTACTGTGTGAGCTAAATCATTTAAGAAATGAAGGGGTTTGGCGGGCGTTTTAGAACCTTTCTTGGTACAACAAGGGAAAATTGCGTGATCAAAAGCCAGAGGTGGCAGTGAATTTACAGATGGTGTCTGAACCTAGTAGGTAACAAAGGACTACTGGGGAGGAATGGCTCTTTGACCTTATATGTAACATTGGCTACCAGGGGTAGTGTGTGATGTAGTCTAGCAGTTAACTAAGGACTGCTAGGAAATAGAGGGGCTTGGGTAGCTCCACAATACCTTGATCACTTGCAGGAGGTCTGTAAGTGGAGGCCTTACCTAACAGATTGGTAAGGTGTCCTCATCTGTGTTTTCCTGTAGGCTTTGGGGAGGTCCTGAAGCCACCAAAAGAACATGAATATGCCCAGAGATGTTATCAGGGTAGCTACTTTGGGAAGAAGATGCAGATCTTGATAATGAACAGGTCTCTGGGAAGTAAAGTTGATTAATTTGTGACTTAAAGCTCAGAATTAACCACCTGAGTGAATAAAGCCAACTGCACAGACATGTGGATTGTCTGTGGTTGAATGGCCCAAGTGGAAGTCACTTGTAGGGGCCCAGTCAAACGCCAGTATCCTTGTAGACTTATTGCCTGAGTCTGATGTATTGGTAACAAGAACTGAAAATGAAACCAATGTGGCTCATAGTTAGGAATGGTCCTAGTTGGTTCATAGTGCAGATGGAACCTAAGTGATTCATAGCAAGGACTAGCTGAAGGACTGGAAGTTGGCTAAAAAGGAATAGCAGAAGTAGATAAAGGAGCAGAAATGATGAACTTGGACTGCTTGAAATAGGTTTGATGAAAAGAAAGAAGCAGATAAAAGAATTAAGAAAACTGCCAAAAAGATATGATAAAAAGATTAAGATAAATATCATACAAAGAAATAAGAAAGGAGGAAATAGTTTACAGAAAATACACTGTGGATTTATAAGGAATTTATTTAATGAGAGGGAGCCAGAGTAGCTGGAAACAGAATGGAGAAACTCTGGGGGCAAAGGCTGAAGTTTTGCCAAAATGGTTAAGTGAAGCAGGAAGCAAGCAGCAGGCAGTTTTGAATGGCTAAAATGCGGGAAAAACTCAGAAAAACACAGAGAAATGTTGAAGAAATTAGAGTTTAAAAATCCCCTAAGTAAAACATAGGCAAAAGCTCTCAAGTTTGGCCAGAGAAATGTGACAGGAATCATGGCAAAATTGTTCAAACCCGGAAACAAGTGTTTATCTGGAGTAAGACAATGCTGGGTTTAAACCAGGGTCAGAAGTGAATCTTTTTTGGCAAACATTTTGGCAAAACAGCTCAATCCAGGTGTTTATTTGGCTGCAGCCCAAAGATTGTTTGATCAAGGTTTTAAGGGCTTTGACTGAAGGGTTTAAGCCTAAAAAATGAGGAATGAACCAGGAAAAGCTGGTTTTTAATTGGCTGAAGTTATTTAAAAGGTTTAATATATTATAGAACAGAAAAAACTGGATAGTTTAATCCTGGAAAACCAGAGTTATGAGAGAAAACAGAGACTAAAACAAGGAGCTATAAAAGAGAGTTCAATCTGAGGCTTTTCAAGGATTGGAAACAGTGGATAACAAAGGTCACTAAGCCTACACAGAGAGCTGGAGACCAAGATAAAGGTGCAGAAGACCAGGATAAAGGAGCTGGAACCTAAGATAAAGGAGCTAGAGACTAAGATAAGGAGCAGGAGCCTAAGCAAGGAGAAGAAGTCTGGGACTAAGGGGCAGGAGCCCAAGACCAAGTACAAGGAGTCTAAGAGATTGTTAGAGGACTCCAATTATTGGCACATATCAATTGTTTCCCTGACTCCTGGGCCATATACCAGAAGGTTTCTAAGGGGATCTTCCTTCTGAAAGCAAATAAAAGTCCATTTTGACACCTGCCCAAATTTCCAAGTAGTTCAAATTGTTAGAGTGAAGTAGTGAGCTGCATGATTCAAGGATAAACAAATAGGATACAGTAAAAAAATTGTGAGTTGCTTGAGCAACAGAAGACCAACTCAGGAGGACAGTTTAATCATCTTGGCACCAGTAGCCGTGTAGCAGAAGATAGAGGTCAAAATTGCCGAAATGCAAATGATTTGTAGGGGTAAATTAGAGAGAGAATCTGAGGGCGTCAGCATGTAAAGGACGGGCCAAGGCGCGGCCATGGTATCAATGGCAGCCTTGAAGAAAATATACGCTAATCTGTCAAGGACGGGGGCAAACAGCCCCAAATGAGCCAACATTTTTTTGAAACTTTCTTTTATTTCAGTAAAATTAAGCTATCTAGAAACAAGTTTCTAGAGGGGAAATGGGAAAGTGTTAAGGGAGTTCAGGATGGGGCAGGAGGGAATTATGTGGTTTCTGATTGGCTGGCAAGAATATTTTCAGCAGTTGGTGGTCCTGCACTGGAATTCAAGTTGATGACGTCATAATTTGAGAAATTTTGGCAACCAGTGGGTTGAGCGCTGCCATCCCCAAATAGCGTATAACACATAGTTTTCTTGTCATAATTATTTGGGGAAAAATAAGGCAGGTCCAGATTTTTGAGGGCTATTTGGGTGACCCCAGCTTTGACCCATTTTTTGTCTATGACAGCATTTAAATTGTCAATTCCTTTTAGGGGTTTGGCTGTGGTTCTTTGCTGATTTTGGGTTTTATGTGGGTGCATTATTCCTTCCATTTGATTTTCTACCGTAACACAAATAATCCCTATGGGTGAATTGCCCAATATCTTCTACCCTATCTAAGGGGAGAAAGATAACTACTCCCAAAGCTGTTGAAGGTTTGCCACTAGTAAAACTTCCCAGGAGGAGTGGGAAAGGTTAACTAGACACCTTGAGATGACAGATAGTGGGAGGGAATTCATTGGGAATGAGTTTAATAGGCTATTAAAAGATTGGTATAGGTCCACAGACAGACTAGCACTGGCTGAAGTACAAGTGCATGGTAGGGATGGCTGCCTAGTCATAGGGAAAGTAGTGGAACAGTTTTCAGTAAGGCAAGTCAAGTATAAACTTCAAGCTAGCCACCTATCTCTGCTAGGGAATGACAAATTCTTCCAGCTGATCCCTGGCTATGATCCAGGACACACAATGGGAACTGGTGAACAGGACCCTCACACTGCCCCACCCTTTTCAAGCAGCTTTGGGTACTACATGGGCAGTTTGATGCCCAAGTTATCCCCATTATTTTCTTTCTCCTGCCTGGTTTCAATAAAGAGTTCTACTCCAGATCCTTCATATTGCCCTGATGCTTTGAGCTCCCTTCCTGTCAGCAAACTCCCCCCTCTCACCCATACCACCAGAGCAAACCCTTCCTCCACCAAGAAGGATGGGTCTTCCCAGGCCGCTGAGCAGCTAGCTTATGTGTGCTCACTTGGGCCAAAGGTGATAATAATGGAATTTTTAGCTTGCTCAGTTCTGAGCCTTTGAGGCCACCTTTAATGGAAAAGTCTAGGGCTGCTTCTTCCATTTTAGGCAGGCCCTTGTCAAGAATCTCAAGAGTGATAAGGACCTTTTTGAGAAGTATCTTAACAATGGTAAGGGGAAGTGCCACTTTGCCCTGACTCAGTTTGCTGCCTTGGCTTTTGTGCAGCTGGAGCATACTAGGATTGGCTTTGAGGCCCTCCTGGAGGAGGTTTATGTCAAAAAGCACTCCACCATTATCAAGGGTTACATTAATTACTTTAAGAAGCATTGGGTAAGTAATAAGATGACTGCCAGAAAGGAAAGAGCGGGGCTACTGCCCCTTGGAGCTGTCAGAGCACCTGTATCAATGGGGAGATGAAGACAATGTATAGCCTGGAGGTGTGGCATAAACACCTGAAGACAAATTTTGGGTAAATCCCCAACTTAAATAAGTTCTTCCAGAAGCTGCAGGAGGAACAAGCAATAACTGTTTCCAATTTCTGAGACCTTGCTAACTAGGTGGCCCCCAAAAGAGAAATATTAAGGAGCAGGACTATCAGGAGGACGTCTAAAAGGTGGTGAAAAAGAAGTATAAGGTGGAAAAAATTAAAAAAATACCTTGAAGATGTTGCAGTTGCTCTTGCCAGTGGCTTCAATTAGCCCAGTAAACTTTGCTTTGATTTGCCTGGATCCTTTTTACTTTGTAATTTTTATATTTATTTATTTTTTGGATTATAATATTTTTTTAGGTATAAATGGTAAGTTTTTTATACAGTTTTAATGTGGTTTTGTAAGAAATATCTTATAATTTGTTAATTTATATTTAAATTATGAGATATTTTAAGTTGGGCTTATATAAAGTATAATAAGTTTATATATAGAATTTTTTATATTTTGTAGTTGTTATGATATAGCAAATATCTTTATTTTTTTCTCATTGAAATTTTAATTTTTATAGGAATAAAAAATATTTTTATAATAAAGAGTATAATTTACATAGTAAATTGAAAAATATTTGCTTATATTTCCTTACTTATATTAGTTATGTTGCAACATCTTTGATTACTCCCTCTTGGGGAATTAACGCCCTGAGTAGTTCACTGAATGGCTCACTGTCTAATCAATAGGTCAGTGGCACTCCTATCATTTGACCATCTATTACAGGGATCACACAATCCAGATCCTAAGAAGAACACAACTTGAGTAAGCCCCGTGACTTAAGAGGAACACTACTCAGATAAGCCCCATGACCTCCATGATGCATATAGACAGTATGTGGCTTCCTATGATACTATATAATATTCTATATTCTACCCAATAAAGTATCATTCTTCTCTTAAATCTTCCCCTTTATCTTGTTTATTATACTTCCCAGAAGTATAATCTTGACAGTGGCAGTACAAGTAGGTTTTCCATACCTACCCAACTCAAAGGAAAAATTCCTCTTAAGAAAAAGACTCAAACAATGGTACTCCCCAACAGCTGGAGAGACTACAAAAAGGGACAAGAGGTTCCTGTAGGCCTTGTTATCTACAACAGCGTCCTTGTACCTGTTAAACAATACAAAGCCCTCAAAGCCCGCAGATTTTTACCCACAACAACAACCACAACAGCACCACAACAGCCTGAGATACCCAATCTTGTGTTCCAGCGCCTACACACAGCTGAAATTGGCACTTTTGTAGGACTACGTTGGGAAAACGCCTCTCTTTGGATCAACAGTACCAAAAGCAAGTTTGAACAAGTAGAATACCCCCATAGACTCTGGGTCAGTGAAATCTCTCTCTATGTCACAGGAACAGCATCCTGTTTTGTAAGTGGATGGCTAGCTCAACACCCTGACCAGAATGAAGACTGGGAGCTATTCAAGAACGCATTCCCCAAAAAGTTCTCTGTGAAGGATTCTGACTTTGTGGTCATTACTGAACTCAGAACCTTCAAGATGACAGGAACTATTGAGTAGTACATTGCAGCTTATGGAGACATCCATGATTGAGCTCCTAACACCATCAACTTTAATGAACCTGGACCACCCTTGGACTTCTACAATGGCCTCCCTACATACATTAGACGTCAGTTTGACATGACCTGTTGCAAGAACCTTGAGGACTTATTCCTGGAAGGGAAACACACAGCACAAAAATCTGACAACCTACATGCAACCAACAAACGCAAGGAGAGCCCTTCAGCCAAGAAGGAAACTTGCCCCAATAAGAAGAACAACCAATCCAACAACACCCATCCTCAAAATTGGAATCATACAGCCCAAGCCAACCAGACAAGCACCAAAGATAACAACAAGGAGGGAAAAGCTCAGGGGAGTGCTTAGGCAAGCCGTCCTCCCCCAACTTACAAGACTTGTACAGAGACCAGGACGTGGACTCAATTACCATGATCTAATTACCCTCCAGCAATCCTCTACTGTTTCTGCCCAAACTGGAAATAAACTTGTTACTTATCCTTTCTGCTTTTGCAGATACCAGGGCACAGCACTATTCAATATTAGAGCAGATTAATCCCTTGTTAACAAAAAAATTACCAACTTTATGAAATTACCAACAGTTTGAAGAAGTGTCAAGAAAGTCATCATGGCAGATAACAGAAGCACACCAGTCACTAGAGAAACAAACCCCGTCCACACTCAAATTGGGGACGTACAAACAACAATTTGCAGCCCTATCATACCAATCCCTAAATACAATGTAATACTAGGTCTAGATTGGATGCAGAAGACCAAGTCCCGCATTGATTGGGACAGTGCCACTCTCACTATCCAACACAGCAAACTACACCATCACATCTACCTGACTCACCTTGACACTCTCATGTGCAACCATGTATTTGTAAAGATAGTGGAAGCAGAAGAAGAGACAGACCCCAGCAAGATCAATTGGAATACCTTTAGATACAAAATCATTCACTTTAAGAATACAGAATCTAGACGTAAACAGGACTACATTTGTGATCAGCTAGTCAAATAATTCTCCTCTGTTTTACAGGAATTACTACCCAGGTTGCCATCTAACTGTGGCATACAACATGAGATTGACTTTAAAAGAAGTGTACCCAAGGCACGCCCTATATATTGCTTAACATCCTAATAAAACAACGCCCTAAAGGCCTATCTTGACAAGGCTCTCAACAAAGGCCTCATTAGACCTTCAAAATCACCCTTTGGCGCTGCTGTCTTCTTTGTGGTAAAGAAAGACAGAGGACTCTGCCTGGTCACCAACTACAGAGCGCTCAATGAGGTCACAATTAAGAACAGGTATACCCTGCCCCTGATTGAAGACCTTTTTGACGCTCTGGGGGGTCCCAAATCTTCACAAAAAATGATCTGACAGCAGGATACCATCAAATTTGCGTAAAACCTGAAGACATCCTGAAGACGGCGTTCAGAACCAAATAAAGACCCTTTGAATGTGATGTAGTCAACTTTGGCATGGCAAATGCCCCCAGTACCTTTGTGATGTTTATGAACAAGGTCTTCAAAGAACATATTAGGAAACAAGCAATCATCTATCTGGATGACATAATTGTTTTCAGCCCAAACTTAAAACAACACTGGGAAGATGTCCGCCTAGTTCTCTGCACCCTCAAGGAAAATCAACTCATTGCCAAACCATCAAATTGCAATTTCTTCTCTTTTGAACTCCCCTTCCTTGGCCACATTGACAGCAAGGCCGGGATCAAACCAGACCCAGAGAAAATACAAGCCATAACCAAAATGTCAGCCCCCAGAAACAAGAGTGAACTCTGCACCTTCCTAGGCATGATAGCCTACATCAGAAGGTTATCACTGACTGGGGCGCTCTGATGGCCTTCTGTCAGCCATTACAGGAAAAAAAACTAAGTTCATATGGATTCTGTTACAAGATCAACATTTCTGCCAACTAAAAGAACAAATGATTACCACCCCCATCCTCCAATATCCAAATTGTGAAGTGATATACACACTATAAACCAAAACATCTGACTGTGCCATAGGAGGAGTACTCTGCATTCAAACAACAGAGAAAAACTTCCTCCCCGTGGCATACAAGTCAAGAAAGTTATCTGACAGTGAACAAAAAATCCCCATTCATGACAAGGAGTTGGTGGCCATTGTACACTGCCTCCTAAAGTGGCAATGCTATCTGGAAGGAGCTCAGACGTTCAAAGTACTTACCAACCACAATTCCCTAGTGTTCTTCAAAACACAACAACACCTATCAAGAAGACACTCCAAACGGATGAGTCTCATACAGAGATACCCCATGCAAATTGAATACAAACCGGGCAAAGAAAAGCTTACCGCAGACGCCCTATCAAGGCTATATAGCAAGCATGCCCTCTATGCTGATGGCAATCCCAACTGGCCCATTATCATCATGGGGAATCTCCAGGAAGGCTTCCCACCAGGTACACCTATGGACGTACAATAAATAGTCCTTAAGAACAAACATCTGTTCAAAAATGTATATGGTACCCTGCATCAAATACTTCCAAGTGGTGACACTGTACCCTACGTTCTGTCAACTCAAAAGATTGACACCATCCTCAGATATCACAGAGACCTGGGACACACCTGTAGCAAAAACCTACACAATTATCTTAAGACATGCTATTGGTGGCCCAATATGCTAGATGACATCAAAGAGGTACGGGAGCAATGTTAAGTCTGTGAAAAGTACGCCCAAACCAAAGCACCACCCAAGTCAGTGGTACCTGTATCCATCACAAAACCCTTCAAGGTTTGGTTGTTAGATATTGTGGGACCAATGCCTGGTGAAAAAAAGGGGGAATTATATCATAATGGCTATTGACTATGCAACCAGATGGCCCGTGGCACAAGCCACAAAAGAACATAAAGGCAATGATGTGAGACAATTTATTGGCAAAGAAATCATAGGCAAATTTTGGAAACCAGACCTCCTGATCACAGATGGAGGAACCAAACCTAAAGCCATCAACACCAATGTCCACCTTGCCAAGAACAGAATAAAAAACATCACATTCAGCCCATATTGCCCTCAAGCAAATGGACAAGTGGAACAACTAAACGGTGTACTTGTAGATGTCAGGGACCCACTTTGAGGGGAACAAGCCCCCAAGTTGGTGAGCCAAGGCCCCTAAATTAAGCCCTGCAATGGCTGAACCAATGGGCACAGTGACCATGACAAGATGGCCTAAATGACCTAAGTATGCAAACCTTCCCATCAGGGAGCTGAAACAACCCAGAAGGTAATATCCTACCCTGTACGTCAAAAGATATAATAAAGCGTGAGGCCGTACCAATGAGGGTTTGGCAGGTGGAGGAGTAGAATAGTGGCCATAGTGAAACTTTCTTCCCCAATAACCAGAAGGATACTTGAACCATCCATTGGCCAAGGAATCCTTCCAATAGGCATCATTGGGTGAGGAGTTTTGCCAGTCAATAGTGGTAGTGGGATTCTCAAGACCTTTTACCGTTGTAAAAGGGAGACTAGAAACCACCACAGGAAATAAATTCCCTTCATGGCTTCAAATAAGTTACTAAGAAATGGATGTGGCAATATAGGATAAGAAATATTCTTTATTGTTGGAACAACTAAGTTTGATAAAGTTGTTACACTTAAATAGCCTAAAATAGAGGCTGGGTAATTTAAGGGTATATTGGAGGAGATGAGAGGGATTTTCCAATAATTTGCATAGATATTATGGCTGAAACTAATACCTGGAACAGATGGGTGTCAAAACCGCAGGCTCAACCCGCCAGCAAGGTTCCAACCAAGCGGGTTTGTGACCCGCAATCTGATTATCCAGTCACCCAAAGCCAAACTAGGAAGTCAACTCAAATTACCAAATCCAAAAACATGAACAGATGATGATCCTTCATGGTGGATACCTCAATTTGGCGCTTGACTTATTATCAGGATCAAGCCACCCCCTTCTTCCATCTAGCTGTGTGATCACCAATCTTGTTCCTACTATCCTTGATTCACATGAACTATATAATCACTATCTCCCAATAAAGATTATTATCTAGCTTCTAAATATTTTTCCCCATGTAACTCTGCTAAAACAGCACAGTTTTAAGACATGGGCATAAATTCTTGACTAAATATGTAATATAATTATATTTGTAACAGAGACAGAGTAAAGATAAGCCGCAATATCTTGGTAATTAAGGTGGTCTGCATAAGGAATATCAAGTAAATTGAAGAACAGAGCTTTGGTTTCATCTTCTTCTGATAGATCTGTGGACGTCAGGATGATCCAACTCAGCCAATCAGCTGCCAAGTGGTAAGTGACATTATCACTTGACTTACTAACCATTTCAAAATTGATTTGAGGTTTGAAAGCAAAGTTTTATTCAATATAATGTTGATAAATAGCTAAAGTAAGTTGAATAGTTAATTTTAAACCAACAATTGGTGTTTTTTGAAGGTTTTGGGTTTGATTCCCATTCCAAACCATCATCTCAAACAAACTGGTGCTTGAAACTTGGTTTCTATGTTGTGGTGTCTGCGCTATATTTTTACTGTGATCAATATAATTAAAGGAGTCAGGGAAGAAATCCCTGACAGTAGAAGCCCTCAGTAACCTATCTGCTAACAATCCAAAGTCTTGGATTGACATGCTTCCAACAGCACTTATGGTCTGTCAAACACAGGTTAACCTTAAAACAGGCAAAAGCCCATACAAACTTGTCTATGGGCAAAAGCCTGCTCTTGTTAGTACAGCTGCAGGACCTTAATTACCTCTACCTAAGAAGGTGCCAGAGGCTAACAACCCCAACTTACAGCAGGCTAGAAAGGACCAAGAAGACATGGAATGCAAAAGAGTTGAGAGAGAAGCAATCCCACTACAACAGGAAAGGTTCCAACATAGAGACAAGATCTGGGTTAAAAACCATGACCAGCACAAATTAGACCCAGGATTGAGTGGACCAGGCATTGTTATGGAAGTCAAACCCAACAACACCTACTCATCAAGGGCATTGGAGCACAGACCAAGCTAAAACGTATGCACCACAATTGACTCTGCCTATGCAAAGCCAGAACAGCCCAACAAAACTCCAGACTCCCTGTCCCCAACGCCAAACTGGATTAATACCAAGCACGCATCCCTGACTCTCTAAAGAAAATTCCCAAGGCTCCGCCTTCCAGCACCCCAGGGGAATATGTTGCAACATCTTTGATTACTCCCTCTTGGGGAATTAACGCCCCAAGTAGTTCACCAAATGGCTCACCGTCTAATCAATAGATAAGTGGCACTCCTATCATTTGACCATCTATTACGGGAATCTCACAATCCAGATCCTAAGCGGAACACAACTTGAGTAAGCCCCATGACTTAAGAGTAACACTGCTCAGATAAGCCTCATGACCTCCATGACGTACATGGTCAGTATGTGGCTTCCTATGATACTATATAATATTCTATATTCTACCCAATAAAGTATCATTCTTCTCTTAAATCTTCCCCTTTTTCTCATTTATTATACTTCCCAAAAGTACAATCTTGACAGTTATGATATTTTTTTGCATTTTTGGACTCTCTGGAGTTGTTTTAGTATAAAAATGTATTTTTTTAAAAATTATATTAAAAATGTTCAGGGTAAATTGTTTCATTAATTAAAAAATTGTCAATATTCAGAAGATAACATTAAGTAAACCGGTTTGTCACTTTACTATAGTGTTGACGTGGCCACTGTCAACATGGGTGCTGTTGTCTTTAAAATTGGTCTGGTGGCTCCCAATCCCTAGGCAGAATGTGATAACAACATAGAAGATAAGATGGTTCATCTCCTGGCTCCTGTGAAAGTGTTAGCAAAGCTTAATTTCTGACTTTCTGTAGTGTTAAAGCCTTTAGATGGTTTATTTGATAACAATTTAGGGTAATTTCTCTCAATAATAGCACAACTATCATCAAAAGATTTGTCTTTATAACATAATGGTGCCCCTATGTTGCAGGAATATTGGGAAGCATTTGATTGGGATCCCAAGATAATTTGTGTTTCCTGAGATTCCCTTTCCTGGGGGACACTGTGAATTATAAAATTGAAATTTATTTCCAAAATCTAACTTGCAGTGGCATTAAAAGGATTGGGTCTTCTTTATGCACCCAACTTCATGTGGTGGATTTGGCGCATGAATAATATTACAGGTGGGCTTGTCAGCTCCCTCTACATTTGGTAAATTACCAATTTGGGTAGCAGTTCCCCCAAATTGGGACTTGGGTAAATCACCTTTTTTGGTTTCCCAATTTGGAAGTATCCCCATTTAGCAGGGAACAATGTGATGCTCACAAAGAGTTGGGAGGAGTGAGGGAGAAAACCTCTTGGAATGCTTCTGCCTGAGAAGCTGGATGTACTACTTGTACTGGGCTACAAGCAGGAAACAGTATGATGCACTTTTGATCAGGCCTGAAACACTAACTGTAAGATGTTAGTATGACAGGGAGATCTTCCTGTTACCTTTGTAGTAGAGGCAACAAGAATGCAGAGTCACTAAGAGTCTGGTTAAGCGCTTATGTCTTTCAAGGTAAAAGAGATAAGCTCAAGTGCAAAAGTAGGTTGTGATAATGGTGTCTTTATTATAAGAGAAGAGATCCAATTTATACTTGGATAATTCCTGCACATTAATTAATGTACAGGTAATGGGAAAGGGAATAGGAATAAGCTGGACTACTTTACATCCAGTAGTTACCCAAGGCAAAACTCAGATCAGGTAAGAAGAGTCATACCCATGTTTCACCTCATGGGTGAAGGAGGGTCTGATGCACAGTCATCACAGAAGGGCTGACCATGATGGGTTCTCCACCATTGGCTAGCTGGTTGATGGCTGCGCAGTCTGTGGTTGGCCTATAAAAGGCTGAAACCCCAAATTTTAAATTTTTTAAATTTTTTTTTGCTGTGCGCTTTTTGAGGCAGTTTCCCCAATCAGGGGGAACTACTGCAAATAATTCCTTTCATTTCTTTGTACTAATGTGTTGCAAACATTAATTTCCTGCACTATTTTTTCAGGAATATTCCTCACAGCTGAACCCAAAAGAGCAGAGAGATGTTTAGGAAGTTTTTTACTACTCTTTGAATTCTCAAGATAACCACCTGGGGAAAAAAGAGGAGAGAGAAAGTAGTAGAAAGAGAGTGGTTGTTTGCCTCTGAAAGCCTTGGTGAAAGATATCTATGATAGCTAATAAAGGGAGAAAAGCCCAGGTGAAGGGCATCAGTGATGGCTAGTGCAGTGCTCAGATGGAAGACATCTGAAGAGGTTATAGAAAAGTGCCCAGATGGAGGAATTCTGAGGAAATTAGTAGTAGAAACCCCCAGATGGAATACATATATGTAATGGATAATAGGAAACAGGCCCAGGTGAAAGTCATCTGTAATGGCTATAAGAGAGAAATACTATATGTAAGTCATCTATAGTGACCAAGAAAGAGATTAAAGAATAAACTAGTAATATTAAGATAAAACAATTAAGAGATATAAGAAATAAATAGAAAGATAAAAGAAAGAAATAAATAAATAGAGAATAAATAAATAAAAGTTTATTTATTTAAGAAAATAGACAAGAAGACAGGGAAAATTTGGTCTGAATGCTGTTCCCTGACCCAAAGGGAATGCTCTCTAAGATAGATATTTTAAGTTTCTGTCAGGGATCCAATATTTGGGGTGTGATCCCTAACCAAGTGAAGAGGTCCCCCAAGATTGTATTTAACTAAGGCTGATACTACCAGAATCCTCATTATCAACATATGGACTAACTGATCAATAACTCAAAATCTTCCCAAGAAGAGATTAAATTGTTACATCAGATAGTAGGTGAAGATGTGGGTAAGGACGTACCAAGGAGCATGAGGGTGGAAAATGAGGGGATATGAGCCGTCTTGACATAGGGCATGTGACAGTGTCAGGGGCCAAATTGGTACCAAATTGAGTCCTTGTACTTCTTGGTAGGAGTTGAAGGCAAAATTTCTTCATTGGCAAAACATGTCAGGAATATTTCAAGCATAAAGAAACACACCAAGAAAAGTGGCTTCATACTCTTATAAAGATAATAAGTGCTGTAAAAGTAGCAGTCTGGGTTGCTAATATCTATAAATAGCTAGTCAATTTCTTCTTTGCTCTTAGTACTATAACTGTTATGGTTATAGTTACAGCCTTTAACAAGACAGAAGAATAAAATAGATAATGACAAAAATTGCTTTATTTGTTTTTAACTGCTAAGATTATATAGAGAGGGAAGATGGTTGGGTTTGGCTGGAGCAGGAAACGGGATTAGCTATTCTTTGAATAGATAGTGTGGCACAGGAATAAAAGGGCAATATGATGACTGGTTTCACACGGCTTCCCAGTTTAAGGAATTAGTGTGAATCATACACTTTGTGGAATCAAACCTTGTACTCCCTTTTTTGGATTGGGTGCGTAATTAACTAAGATATCACTTACCATATTTGGAACCTTGATTTAACTGAAAATTGAAGAGGGAATTAAAATACAAAAGGAACAATTGTGTGATTGTTATGTTTCTTAAACCCTGATGGACAATATATTGACTAATTCATCTAGGGCCTGCAATAATAAGTATCTACTAATCTGAAAGAGAATATAAATTTATTGAGAAAAAAATATTGTAAAGAAGTTTTTGGAGCAATTTCTCCTAATTAAAAATATCAGTTTAAGTACTGATGAGGGAAAGCAAGGATGTATACCAAGTTTAACATGTGATTTTTCTGGGAATTATGGAGGTGGTAAAATGCCATGTAGACCTTCAGCAGGCTGCATCCTTCAATTAAGAAAGGACTGCTGATTTTATATTTGTTTTATTCTTCTAAGGCTTGGATTTGGGCCCCTGCATGGTTTTGTAGGCTTAGATGTATGGTATTCTAGAGGCTTGGACATTGATCCTAAAATTATTGGTTGTTTGTAATTGATCCTTTTAATTGAATATGGTTTTGGCATTTATTTTCTGATTCATTGGCTGCCTTAGTCTTTAAAATTCCTATTTTAACTTTTTGGGAACAGTTTTTGTCCTTAGGTTGTGTTTGATGGTCTAGTGCGCTTACAATTATTTCTGATTTGAATTTAAACTGGAATTTATACTGTTTCTGGGGTTTATTATTGTTTTTGCTTTTAAACCTAAAACCAAAAACCAAACACAAAAATGCTTTTGGATTAATAAATTCAATTAATTTTGTTATTTAATTTCTTGATATTAAGAATTTGCATAAAATTATGAACGTTCTTAAGCTTTAATTGGTATTCCAAATGTGTAGAAGAAATTTCAATCCTTAAGTTTTGAAAATTAAATTTGATCTAGAAATTATTAGTAATTTAAATCAAAAAAATCAATTACCTTGGTTTGTTTTGCTTTCACACTCAATTCAAGATTTTGCTTTTGCATGTGTTCAGGCTTCTTTCTTTTTCTTATAAATCCTATTTTAAAATAGTTGTAATTTCTAAAGTTTACTTTGCTTACACAACTGCTGCTTCAACTGCAGCTGCAGATCTCCATGCTTTCCCCTCTCCTTCTCCTCTATCTATCACACTTCTTGGTTCTAATACCCTTGTGAGAGAGGGAGGCTAAACTAACTAAGTTCAGCTCCTCTCCTGGAAAAATAAACCACCAGGATGTCACCCAGTGAATTACTGGGATAGCTGCTCTGAAAGGTAACCAGAGGGAGAATACAAGGGACACCCAAGAAAGGTAGACATCTATTCCCATCAGCACAAGTCCTGAAAGAAGCCAGGGAGCATGCAAGGGGACAAAAACCAAGGCTTCAGGTGACTCATGTGGGAGAGAAACCAGCTCTTCCAACAGTGAGGGGTGAGGCACAAGAATTCCCTCATCACTAAGGTGGGTTGGACTGGGATCAGGTTAATACAAGTCAAGATCATTGCAGGCAAGGCTTTTAACCAAGATCTTCCCGGTGTAGAGGAGATCATTATCTCTGCCTGGCATAACTTTTAATAAATTCAGAACCCTGGCTGGATAGTTTCCCACCAGGTGAGCTAAAGACATGATACAACCCCACAGATTGGGGGAGGTGGACCAAATGAAGACCAGTACTGGGGTCAAGGGAAAAAACAATAAGCTTTAGAGCAGGAATTATTAATAATAAGATCTCCAGGAAATTTAGAGGCTACTGATAATATTTTTGGATCTAAAATTATTGCTACTTTCACCAATTATAGTAGCTACAAGGAAAGCAAGGAAATTTGGGCATTGGGACTTAATCCAGTCTTGAAGGAAACTGCAGATAAATTTTTGATGATGACCGGAACAAAGAAAGGTTCAATGTCAGGGCCCAGAAAGCCCTGGACAACCAGCTGGACTTCTTAGAGGCCAAACAACCCACAGCCTGGGAACCTTTACCAATTGTCTCCCAGCGCAAGAAAAACCCCTTTCCAATTAACAGATGGCCCAGGATTTGAGAGACACACAATCATCAAATCCCTGGCTTCAATTCTATTAACAAATCTGGCCCTCTTAACTATCAGGAAATGGTACATTGGGAGCATTATTGGTTGATCCCGCAAATGGGCACTCAATTGCTTGCAGGTTCTATAAATAGCAGTGGCACCTTGTCTTTCTACAGCCCAAGCAAGGTTCCTGTTATACCATCCAATGATCATCCATCTCCAGGCCCAAGTACGCAAATTCCTGTCAAAATTGTAAGTTTAACTGAAATTGATGTCATCAGATCTTTGGTGGCATAAAAAGCCACAAGAATACCAGTAAGTATAATTAGTGAGGAGGAAAAG
This sequence comes from Entomophthora muscae, assembly GCA_014839935.2. Lineage (NCBI taxonomy): Eukaryota > Fungi > Entomophthoromycota > Entomophthoromycetes > Entomophthorales > Entomophthoraceae > Entomophthora > Entomophthora muscae. Next base: position 241,134 of record QTSX02002256.1, read on the forward strand.
CCCTTCTCACTGTTGACATCTTTAAATAAACAATTTACATGCCCAGGACCCATTATTTTCTTGCAGGAATTATATTTTTTTGCTCAAATTTAATTATTATGTTTTCATCTATTGGTGAATCCTCTACTCAATATAAACTTGCCTATCTGTACTCTCCTGGCTATACTTCTGCTACCTCCCTAGTCAATCCACCCCACGCTCTTGACTTGGAGTATTACCACACCTACCACCTGAATCTCCCTCCTTGTTGTGCTAAAGAGACCATCAAGCCTGCTATTAAGGAGATTCCTACTACTACCCCTCCACCCAATGTGCTTCCTGCTCAGGATTTAAGTAAGCTGGGGTTTGTCTATATCAAAAATTGGGGCTGTTCAACCAGGTTATGCCCCATACTGATAGTTGGCACCCCCTAGCTACTGCAGTCAACTATCTGATCAGAATTGCGCCTATTGTGTACATGGCCTTCCAGGCCTAGCCTGCCTCCCCTATGTGAGTCCAGTCAGACTCCAGTATGGGTTGTGACAGTATGTCAACCATATCAAAACTAGTAACCCTGGGCCCATATTCTTCTTTGATTATAGGGGCATCTTGTATGCTTTTATTTTTGACCTCAGCTTGCTACCTAAGACACTATATGACCAAGAAACAAAAGACAAAAGCCAAGAAAGAGTTGTGGCCAAGCCATTCCAGGTCCAGACTGTGACAATCTACACCTCAAACCAAAATACTGCTACCCCTACAAACTTTCCTGATCTGCCAAAAATGGACTTGGCTGGTTTCAGAAAAGAAATGATAATGATAAACGCCCTGTTCTGTGCCCACCCCAAGAGCTTCAGAGACAATGCTCAGAAGGTTATGATGGCCGCCCAACTGAAGAATGACGCCAGAACAACCTTCTTGACCAGCCTCAGAGGAAGACCCAGACCTCATACTCTCCTACAACCAATTCCTGGAGAGAATGAACTCTGCAACCACCCCTGCTGGGGCCAAGATCTAAGCCTACATGGGGCTCATCCGCCTGACCCAAGGAAGAGACAATCTGGAGACCTACATACAACAATTCCTACGCCTGGCAGAGACCACCAAGATTCCTGATGACATACCAGGGTTGCATTTCAGAAACAATCTGAACCCACACTACGCAAGCCTAATGAGACACCACCAATGCAACCTCCCCAAAGACAAACTTCTGGCTATTTCCATAGGCATGGACTTCAGCCAACCACAAGAATACCACTCTGGTCAGCCCCAGAACAACCAAACCTCTGGTGCAAATAGGCCCCATTTGAACATGACCCCAGAAGGGTGCCAACACCACGTCAGAAGTGGGCTATGCTTCTATTGCCACCAGAGTGGCCACTTATCCAAGACTACACTAGCTGCTCCAATGGAACCCAAGGAGATGTCAAGAATCCAGTCATAGGTAGAGGAATTAGGCGGCTTGGGGTGTGGTGCGGCCAAGCTGGCGGGTAAGGCCCACCATAAAATGGGTGCTAACTTGATAATGTAAGATATAGATTGCTCAAGCAAGGACCAGGGTCCAGAGTTAGGGACCAAAAAATCCACCAATCCTGTCAAAGTAATACAGAGTACTTGAAACAGTTGGTTACAGGTGGTCTTGGGCAACAGTGGGTTCCTGAGGGGCGGTCTGGTCTTGGGGTTAATGGTGGAGTCATGGGAACAAAGTACACTGGCAGATAATTGTACTTGTCTTTGAACAATCTTGGCGGCCTTTTGTACTACTTTCCTTCTTGACCTATTGTTTTGGTTTCTCTAGTTCTTGCCAGGGGGTTGGCAAGGAGAATATTTTCCAAGTTGAACTCGGCATAGGCTGGGTTTGGAGGGTACTTGGTAAAGTGCACAGGTCCAAAGGGGGCTCCCAGGGACGGTATAATGCCTGTGGTGCTTTGGCAGGTTGGTCTCTGGAGGGGTCTGTTGCCTGGTTGTCTACTTGGCCAGAGTTAAGGTGGAAGATCACTAAGACTAGATAGGGTAAGATTTGTTTGAACCAAAGGTTCATAAAACTTTATTATTGAAAATGACAATGTGGTCTTCATCATACTGACGGGGTTTTTATACTATGGAATTTTGCTTCTTCAATTTTTGCAGGTTCAGGTTTGAAGACAAGGCACTGGCAGGACATGAATCTTGGCTTAGAGACTTGAGGGCAGCAAATCCAGGTTGTGCCTGCTCTGTTGAATAGAAGTGACAATGCTTCATTCCGCCGCCACTGTTCACTATGTCACCTGAGTAGTTCAATTTTACTACCCATTCTGGATGGAAGGCTGGCAGTTGCTGGCAATCATTGGCAGATTTAATAACAGGTTTTGTTTTAACCTCCTTAAGGCAAGCTACAACCTGTGCATAGGTCCAGATCTTTGGTGGCTCAAGGTTGGCATCAATCTGGTGACCATTTGGGTAATTGTCCTTGGGAGACTGGCGGGTCTTGGAGTAACTTGTCAACTCAGGTTTGCAATTTAACAAGTGGGCAGTTTCCTGTCCACATTGTGTGACTAGAGTAGTCTTTGGAGGGTCAGGGTTGATTCCAAGGTTTCCAATGTTGATTTCAAAACTCCAGTATTAGCGCTTGGCAGGTTGGTGTGAGAGAGGGGGGCTAAACTAACTAAATTTGGCTCCCATGCTGGAAGAAGGATCTACCAGGACGCCATTCAGTACAGGACTGACATGGCCGCTCAAAGGGGTGTTCATAGGGAGGACGCAGCAGACACCTGGGTAAAATAGGAGTCCAAACCCATCAAAAACATTCCGCTAAGTAACCAGGATGCACATTTGGGAGTGAGCTCTGGGGTGCCCAAGCCTTCATTGGAGACCAGGACAATTGGGTCCTCAGAGGGGAGGGGCATAGGGTAGGGCAGACTGGAGGGGGTAGTGGAGGCTGTCTTTACAGTAGGGAACTCAAGGTCATCACAGGTTAGACTTCTCACAACGTTCTCACTGGTAGCATATAGGTCTTGGGTGTGTGTGGGGATATCCTCAAAAGTGTGCAAGAACTGGTCAGGGTTGGTGCCAACTTGGAGGAAGGAATTAGAAATACAACCCCAAAGATCTGGAGAGGTAGACCAAACCATTATCAAGGCTGGTACCAAAGTAAAAACCACAAACTTGATCAGAGGCACTAGCATTTAATTTCTGGGTCTGAAAGCAAAGCCCAACAAAGCAGAAAGTTTTCTGGAGGTTTGTTTGCCTCAAGCTCAAAATTAAATAACCCAGAAACAGGCAGAAAGTCTCCAATACACAAGGAAAGGACAGTGAACGGCAACCGCGGACCAAAGGGTTGGAAAGCATATAGAAAAGCTTTATCAAAGTGTATAGGAAGCCTCAGAGAAATTTAAAGCAAAGTGTCAGGAACCAATTACTGACATCATTAATTGTTCTCAAGAACTGTTAAACTGTTCACAATTATGGTATAGGATTTCCTAAGGACATCTCAACAATTTCCCTGATTATCCAATTCCCCTGATGATTGTTTCACCTCCAGGGTATTGTGAAGCTCTATATTATTTCATTATCAAAACCCAACTGCAATGTTTCACACTTGTGATTAACTGAGCTTAACCCTTGCTCCTGATACGTAATGGATTTGATTGAGATCTCCTGATGTTGGATCTTATGGTTATTTAAGTGAATAATGCCCTTCCTTGATTCTTGTTTGTTTAATAAAACCTTTATCATGTTCCCAATTCCCAGATTTACTGCTTGCTACAATAGTTGGATATTGGAAACCTAGCTAGTGCCTAGAATGCTTACTACTAATATTGGTGGTGGCTTGGGTGTATTAGCTTTGCTACTATGTATGACTCTCTTCTTGATCTCCTACAACACTGACTTGGTCCTCTTGGTTGTGATTCCTGCTATGAAGAATGTGAGCGCTACTGCTGGGTTGATGAAAATGGCCACCTTGCCTGAAATCAATATGGAATACTGGATGGAGTACAGAGACCTTATTCTGATGAAGTGGGTCCCTGACACAAAGCAGGAACAAATTTGAACTTAAAATAGGTATATATATTGAATTTACTACTAATCTTTAAAATCAAGTTGATTCCTTCAAAGCAAAAGGGGTAAGCTTTAACTTTGACGCTAACAACGTCTATAGGCACTTTGGAAAGCGGCAAGAAGGCCCAAAAGAGAGGGAATAGGTAAGGGAAAACAAAACCTTTACTAATAATCTTAGAGAATAAAAGGGCCAAATAAAAGACCCTAAAACCACTAAAGTTTTAAGTGTTGAAAGTTTAAACTTTATTTATAAGAATGAGCAAACAGGGGACCAGAAGTCCCCTGTCTTGCTTTAAGGATGGGAATCAAAATTCAAAGATCACCTGACCCAGGGGCGCGGATTTGATTTGCTACAGGAGAAATTTTGCCAGGAAGATCCAGCAAGCTGGAGGGTTTTGCACCAATTTCAGACTCCAACTCCAATTGGATGGGATCAAATTAATAGAGCAAATCACCATTCAATCCAGCTAAGTTGGGATTTAATGATTTGGCAGTAGTGCAACCTGATTGCTTAGACCTAATTAATTTTAAATATGGTCAAGCCCAAGCCAAAAAATAGTCAAAATTAATCAGGGATTCCTCCCAAGTGGGGACAAAATCCAAAGCACCATTATTTACCACTTGAGAAGGGTGTGCCAACACAAATCTCTCATCAATTGTGTGGGCTAAATCTTCAAGGGAATTAATGGGCTTGGCCGGCTTCTGAGCAGATTTTTTTGTGTGGCGCGGGAAGATTGTCTTATCCAGGGCTAAAGGGGGAAGTGACTTTACATTATCCTTTTCTTTTTCCTGTGGGTGGATGCCTCCTTGATGGAGGGTGGCTACCAAGAAGTTCTTGTGGGCCTTGGGGATCTTAAGAGCCAGGAGGGACTTAGGGGGCCCCAATGCCTTGGGGTTGTTACAGTGGAACTCCTGAACCGGGTCCCAACAGTTGCCGCAATCAGAAGAGCTTACCCAGTTATTGTTGTAGGAGGGGTAGCCCTTCCATTTGACACAGTACTGTAGGGATTTCCTGATCTGGCAAGATGCCACTATTGCCTCCACCTCTTTTTGGGGAGCTGTTGACCACAATGGGCTCTGGGGTGTTGGGGGCTGGGCCCTCAAAAGGGGAGAGTTGGCAAACATTGAAGGTGTTGCGGAAGCAGTAAGAGGGTGGCAGGTCCAACACATAAGCTTTGTTACCTCTTCTTTCTAACACCTTGAACGGACCCATGCATTTTGGAGCAAACTTGCATGAAGGTACTTTCATGCAAATATTGGAGGAGTCCAGCATGACAAGAGAACCTACTGGGTAGTCTGAGGCCGGGCGGCAGTTCTTAACAGATGCCTTCTTGTAGGACTCTATGGATTTAGCCAGTGTCTTTTGTACTTTGGCGTGGGTGGCTTTTAGGTGGGCTGCCATGTCTGCCGCAGCTGGGACATGGGATTGTAGAGACAGGCCAATAGAGAATTCAGGGGAGAAGCCTAGAGTTGCTTGAAAGGGGGACACGCCAGTAGAGGAATGCACTGTGTTATTGTAAGAAAACTGTGCCAAGGGAAGATCCTCTGACCAGAGATCATGGTGGCATTAGCGTAGCAGCGCAAGTGCTGTTCCATAGTCTGATTTACCCTCTCAGTCTGGCCATCTGACTGAGGGTGGTAAGATGTGGAGCAGCAGGGCTTGATGTTGAGAATGGCTAACAAGGATTTCCAGAACACCAAAGTGAACTGGGGTCCACAATTGTTTACAATCTCCTGGGGCAAGCCAAAATTAGTGAAGATGTGTTTAACAAATAACTTAGCCATCCCTACTGAGTTCAGAGTGGTTAAGTATGAGATGAACACTGAATACTTAGTGAATCTGTCAACTACCACCATGATGGAGTCAAAGCCACTTGATAAGAGGAGTTCCACTACAAATTCTACCAAGATGGAAGACCAAGAGTCCTGTACCTACTAGAGGGGGTGGAGGAGGCTGTTGTTGCCTGAGCAATCTGGTTTAGAACCCGCACAGGTGATATACTACTTAATCAAAGGACCAATAGTCTTAGTGATCCCAACCCAACTGTAGGTACACCTTATGAGCTCCAGGATTTTATTTGTACCTGGGTGCCCAAACAGGGGGGATTGTGATGCTCTGTCATGACACGCACACACAAGCTCATAGGGACCCAAATTTGCTTGTTTTTGGTAAACTATACTCTCCTTTAGGGTGTATGTGCCTTCCTTTGGGTGCTCAGGAGTGAGCTTGGAGAGGAAAACCATGCTGTCTGGAGAAGAGCTTCGAGCCAAAAGCACATCATGGAGGAGAGTTCCTGGGAGCGCAAGCAGAATGTCCTGTTGGGGAGGCACCAGGGAGCAGAGACCAACAACCTGAGTGGGAGGAGGATGACCTGGGTTCTGTGGCGGTGAGAGGGGAAGGATCACCTGGGATGCCGGAATGAGAGTCACAAGGGGGTCCTCATCACCTCTCACTGGGTACATGGCTGGGTCCCAACTGAGGAGGTCTGGAA